>CM029597.1:58404536-58804536 GCA_017311375.1 Mytilus coruscus | reverse complement strand
TAGTATTTGTTTTAAATTTATTTTACTTTTTCCGATTCCTTGAATAAAAAAATCAAAGGAATTTTATTGAGTTTTGTGCAAACTTTATTTCGACATAACGACAAAAAGCTGAATTGAAGTCGAAGACAAAATTAGTGTGATATCATGCCCAATCTCCAGATTAACGAAACGACAAACAACAACTCGTCAAAACTTAAGATGGAGCAACATTAACGTAACCAAATAATGTAAGTGAACACAGGTGCTACGTTAGGATAATCAATTACTGTTTCACTAGGGCCATCTGTACTTTTACTCATGGCACATGTTGCACAATTGCTAAAAGTCAAATTCAATAGTGAAAAAACAATAAGATATGTGGTGACGACAAAAGAAACATATATGTGTAAAAGATTGGAAATAATAGTCAAAGAAATCAAGTTGGTGTACGCATATTTTTAAAGTTTTATCTAGTAATTATTCCTCGAATTTTTAAAAGATTTTTTTTTTTTTTTTTTGAGAATTTAAAACAAAGCACTAATATTCTATTTTTATTTAGAAAATCAACTGACAAAATGTAAATACACACGGTCTATGGACATTGCATAATACAATTGAACAAAACACAGCGATTAAAGTCATAGTGGAAATCATGCTTCATTTTATGCTATTTATGATTTCTTTATTTTTGCTGGAGGATAGGACTGTTAATAAAATGCATGAGTGAGGCACACATATTATTCCTGTATACAGCTATGCGACATATGTAAACCTTTATTTTTAATTATTTCAGGTATTTTATTTCCGAGTTTGTGAAATTAGAGACATCAGAAACTATTTAATTTAAGTAACATTAACAAGTTAGTATAAGAATAGGAAGATGTGGTATGAGAGCCAATGAGACAACTCTCAACTCTATGTGTATTTTTTCTTATAATGTGGACTATACTTCTAACAAAAAGCAATTGTATACTTACAGGAAACTTACCTGTTTGCAGAAAGTATGGTACAACGTTATTTGGAAAGTTTTGGAAAATCTTTAATTGTTGTTAATGACAACATCCAGGTATTTGATTTCAACGAAAAAATCTCTGTATTACTGAAAATTATTACACCAGGGTTTTCCATATCACAAACTAGTCAAAACACTAACTAAATTTTATCATCGGTACAAGGACATCATTCGTAAATATAAATCAACATGCAGACATATTATACGTTCGGGTATTTCACATTCAATATTTTATGGTAATAATAGTATAAAGACATAATCTTTCAATCAGTTTAATTGAGGTCTGGAGCTGGTATATCAGTAACTGCTAGTAGTCCTTTGTTCATTTATGTATCATTGTCATTTTGCTTAGTTTCTTTTGTTACCTATTCTGACATCGGACTCGGACTTCTTTTGAACTGAGTTTTACTGTGCGTATTGCTATGTGTTTCTTTATTCTACATTGGCTAGAGGTATAGGTGGAGGTTGAGATCTCACAAAACATGTTAAACCCGCCGCATTTTTGTGCCTGTCCCAAGTCAGGAGCCTCTGGCCTTTGTTAGTCTTGTGTGTTTTTTTTAATTTTAGTTCATTTATATGTTTTGGAGTTTAGTGTGACGTCCATTTTCACTAGTACACAATTTTATTTCGGGGCCAGCTGAGGACCACCTCCGGGTGCGGAATTTACTCGCTGCGTTGAAGACCCATTGGTGGCCTTCGGCTGTTGTCTGCTCTTTGGTCGGGTTGTTGTCTCTTTGACATATTCCCATTTCCATTCTCAATTTTATTATTGTTTGATTTAAAATGAATTTGATAACGTCATTGACCACTGTAAAATTAGTTTTAAAATAGTTATGCTACTCAATTTGCATTGAATAGTTTGATATTGCAGGTTAAACAGAAATGCTTTTCTAACATTCTGTTTATTTGTATTATTGCGGAATCAAACATAAAATTCTTATGCATGAATCGAAGCAGCCTGTAAAATGCGAATACAAAGAGGAACTACTGCTTTGTGCAGAGCAAAGTTACATCAAATACATGTACAATATTAGTCACTGAAGCTCCGAAAGGATGATCATGTCCTGCTTTAGATGCTATATTCTTCATTCTATTCAGTGATCAAGGCGGTAAACCCAAAACCCGGTAAACAATGAAATGAACTGTTTTATTAGTTTTCACACTGGCATAATATATTCTTATTTATATCGTCTCAGGTGAATGATGGTGTTCTGGTGAAACTAAATACAGATCATATTAGAACAATATCAAAGTTTCTTGGTCTCAATATGGACAAGGTGAGTATATTACTCTGTGTGTGTTTTGTAAGTTTAGTTTTATAATTTGCATTAGCTACATGTACACGTATAGAACATTATTTATATTTGTTAAATTTCATAGTGCAAGATATTCCTACAAATGTATATACTATCATGTATGTTAAACTGTTTAGTCGGAACTAATTATATGACTATAAATTGAGTTGACTTGTCATGTCTTCATTTAAGTAAAGAGACTTGAATATGGTGGCCTGTTAAGGCCATTTCGCGTTTTCGCCCTTGATATTCTATAGGGCGAAAACGCGGAAAACGCGAATCACGAAGTCGAAAACGCGAAAACGTGAAATATTTTTCTTTCCGTTTCGCGTTTTCGACTTCGTTTTCGCATTTTCGCGATTTCGCCTTTTCGCCTTTTCGCGTTTTTTAATATTTAAGATATTATTATTATGATTATTATCTAAAGATTCATATCAATAAACTTGACAAATTTTAGTCGTTATTGAATTCGCAATTTGTCAAGTTTATTGATATGAATCTTTAGATAAAAAAATAATAATAATAATAATAATAATATCTTTATTTAAAGAGAATAACTCGTTTGGATTAAACCAATTTTCAATAAGGCTCTCTACATACAATACCAACTACATGAATAAAACATAATCAATCTACTATTACACACATATGAACAATAAATGTATATATACACAAATATAACAACAACAAAAATAATACACCTATTAATAAACTTATTGAAGGATCTGTCAAAATGAGACTCAGGCAGACAAGTACCTACATGTAGGTCTTTATATATTAAATACATCCCCTTAAATTAAAAAAATGGAATCTACTAAACAGCAAAGGCGAAAAGGCGAAAACGCGAAAACGCGATATCGCAAAACGCGAAATCGCAAAACGCAAAACCCGAAAACGCGAAAACGCGAAAACGCGAACACGAAAACGCCTAAAGGCGAAAATGCGAACTTGCGAAATCGCGAAAGGCGAAAACGCTAGGTCTGAAATCGAAAACGCGAAATCGGAAGGAAAAAATATTTCGCGTTTTGCGATTTCGACCTCGCCTTTGCGTTTTCGCATTTTCGCCCTATAGATTATGAAGGGCGAAAACGCGAAAACGCGAAATGGCCTTAACCGGTTACCATAATTGAAGGAAATTTGTATTTGCTTCTCTTAACATTGTTCGTCATTATTTTCCTATATTGTCACAGTCAAGTTTAAAATGAATACATTTGTGTTATAATTACTTATATTTATATTTTTGTGCAGATGTTTTGTCCACATTTCATGCAAGAAAATATGTAAAATGCGGCGTGGTAGTTCAAACATTTATCAAGGAAACTGTACTGCTGAGCTGGCTTATGGTTACCCGAAGCAATCCTTTGGTCATATGTACAAAAGTACCAGCAATGTTTAATCCTGCAACATGTGAGCCTTACAGTAAAAATGGTTCCATGGTAGACTATGTGGTCTGGCCAGTACTGTATTTGCAGGAAGGAGAACAATCATTGAAAAGAGAGTTGTCACGTGTAAATAAGGATATTAAAAATTATTTTGGGTTAAAATATGATATTGTATATATTAGTTTGTAGATGTAACATTCTTTTAAACTAATGATTACTTGTTTCAAACATGAAGTTATCATGAATTGATGTTAAATTAAAGATGGACAGCCGTCAATGAAAATATTAAGCATTTACCAAGATGAATAATAAAAGAAAAGTTTTAAGTTTGCAGACAGTCAACCCAAGCAATGGCTGGATTGTTACCAAGGAACTTGAATTGAATGTGAGAATACTTTTAAAGAAATTGTCAAACTAAGTACTTGTTCTTTCCAAAAAATATATTCGATTTTAAGATTTAAATGTGAAATACATTGAAATTAAAGTTATCTGGTTCTTTTGATTTATTTCACGGGATTTAGAAAACACTAACATCACAAAAACTCGGGGTGATCTGAAGTGTCCCAGAAGGGTAAACAGATTCTACTCCACAGGAACCCGTTGCATTGCTCGTGTAAGTAAAAACCTGGTGATAAGTCTAACTCGGAAGGGATATTCGGGGAAAAGGAGGACGGGATTCTGGTTACGACGATTAATCATCTGAGCAATACTTTCAGACTGAAAAGATGAAAATAATTATTAACAAAAATTTCCAGCTCCAAGGTTTACAAAAAGTCCATAAAACTGACAAAATCAAACGTTAAACTTTATCAATCAACAGAACGAATGGAAAACAACTGTCATTTTCCTGAGTTGGTATAGGCATTTTCCGAACACAATGGTTGGTTAAATCCGGTTTTATAGCTACACAAAACGATACCCTGTATGCTAGTTGTTTATAGTTCCGTTAAATTGACAAAATCGGGTGAGCATCCCAAACAAAATATTAGATTAATGAGGGAATATTTGGGATCCAGTAACCAAAACTGTGAAAACATACATTACAGACATACAACACAACTGACTAAAACATTTAAACAAACATGGAAATAAATCTTATAAATAAATCTGAGAAAACGAACGAGACATTCTTTTACATAGCCCTGGCTAATTATTTTTTTGTTCTGACACCAATTACGTTATCCAAAGTCTGGGTAGCTGCTGCAAGCTCTTGAACATTGTATGATTTAAAAATGCATACTCCATACGCTGGTGAAGTTGGTATATTGCTGCTAAGGTTAGCAAAATTGAAATGGTCTTGTTCTGGTACTGAGATGACCGCTATAGTCGAATTCGAGATAAATGGGACGAAGAGAGCTGTATCTGTGGCTTCTGTAATCCTATCATATATCAATGGGACATAATCATAAAAGATTGGATTGTTAATAAAAAAAATAATCAATATACTAGTACCTGTATGCAACATTCAAGATCTAGCTGCTTTGAAATATGAAAAGAGAAGTGCACAGGTGGTTCTAATAGGAATGCCGACAATCTGCCGGAATATTCTACTTCCAAATACACCAAATATATGGTCATTGAGGAACTCCAGCATACTGATCACTTGGTCATCGGTGAAGCATGTTATATTTTCAGGCTCATTTTAACAAAATATGTCATTACACTTAGCTTATGTTCTTAATCAATACTTCAAACGAACATAAATCATTTATAAAGAAACAGTCAACACTGTTATTTGGATATCAGCTCGCCCCGACAGCACAAAAGCTTATTTTATTACAAATAAAACACAAATGCCCAATTTGCTGTCATCGACCGCTGCCATCACATATAAACACAATCTACAATAGAAAAGTATTCTATAAGTTGAAGAACAAAATCTTTACATTTATACAGATCATTTATACCATTTACTATTTAACATAATATGTTCTTTCCTCTGAAGTAAAGGGTGGGTGGGTGGTAAACGATACTGTACTGTCGGAAAGTCGAACCTCGAATGACAATTCTAGACTATAATACTTAATGAATGGCTATTATTTATTTTGATTTGTTGAACCATAAAATTAATTTTGACTATTCACATTGAATAATCCGCGAAGAGGATATTGTAAAATGTGAAGAGTCAAAATTAATTGTATGGTTCAATAAATTCAAAATAAATTATTGCCATTCATTATAAATAAATTTCTATCAAAATAAGGCTCAAAGAACTTTTATACTATTTGTATTAACAATAACAACGTACACACATGTTGGCGTATGAATACACAACGTCAGAGTCGGCGTGTCGCCATAAAATTGACAACATTGAAAATAAAAGTAATACTTTTAACCTATCAGAAGATAGTAAATACATCAAATTTATTTATTATGATTTAGCGCTTAAATTCTAGCATGAAATTATCATGATTAATATTACCTAAACAGGTAATAACTTACTGTTTGTCCAATCAAATTAAACATAAACATGTTTTGATTTGAACACATGTGCTTAACGTAAACAAATACACGTGTTCCTGAGTAACCTTCATAAATACATAATAAATGTGTAGCGTATTGTTCCAATTTTATGGAGTAAAGCATTGTGGATTATCTCTTTAATGCGATATTTCAATTTTGCATGTGGTATAGTGGTGTAAAGGTGGAAAAATCGATAATCTGATAGAATTTATATCAGAAAATTCAATGTCCCAGATTTTAAATTTTCCAGAAGTTCTATTGAATCTGAAAAATGTTCATGATAATATTAATAAAAAGCAGTGATATCATTTAAGACTGAAAATATAGTATGTTGAAAGAAGACATTTTCGAAAATTTCATTCTATTACAAGGTACAGTGAACTTCACATTTGACTTTCAGATTTAAAACGAATGAAGGGTCTTGATCTTTTTCGCTGCATTGCACACCTATTTTGTTAAAGGTTGGACAAATCGCTCAAAGATTTTTATCCGGGATTCCAAACGCCTTCATATATTTGTATCAATTGCGCCTCTGGGCATATTATTAAAAGGTTTGACCAAGTGATTTCAAAATCAATAGGATGTATTTTCATTCCATTTGTCATTTTCAATCAAAGTGTAGTAAAATATTGATAAATTTGATAAAGATATTTTATGGCCCAAAACTGTTTTAATTAAACCGATTTGCTTACGCACAGACGCCCGTACAACCCGACGGCATTTATTCTATAATCGACCGTATTCTATAGTTATGTTTGTATTTGTTGATTTATTTTTAGACGTGACTCATATTTTTAAAATTGTGACATATGACATTCATATTCAATGGTTCTCTTTAAATAAATATTCAGTGTGTTCCAGTTTTCATTTATTTTTATTTTGTTTTTATTGTGTTATGTGTAGTCATGAATTGCCTAAATAGGTAGATGTCTCGTTTTTTTTTTTTTTTTTTTTAGTTTTTTTTTTTTATTTGAATGTATGTACAACTGTGTTTTTATGAATTCAATCAAGATCGTTTCTCCCGGAATTGCTTATGACAATGATGACGCTTGTGTTTGATTTCCAATGTATTACAATTGCTTTGTAGGGCGGCTAAATTGAACCAAAATACTTAACCGGGTGAGATGAAATGATAATCGATGAATCACTATAAAAGTGCATAACATATTGGACGACGGACGTCAGTAAGCTAAATGATATAGAGATAAAAGAATGAACAGAGACTCCGACACACTATTGTTTTGATAGTTTTATTTGTTTGTCTTTTCTGACTTTTCTTATCCTGTATCACTATCAGTTCATTCAAATTTAAGCCACATTGGAATGTGCTCATTCTTTTCCATTAAAGAATTTTTAATTGTCATAGTTCTATTCAATAGACAGGTTTTTCCGATTATCTGCCTTAGTTTGTGACGCGACTCCTAGGCGTCGTCGTAGTACGATCGCCATTACAACCGTGAAATATAGATCTAAATGCCCTGACCGCATATAATTAAATGTAAACACAAGAATGTGAAGTCGTACTTGACCTCGGCAAAATTATATGTGCTATAAATAATAAAGTAATTAGATAAGGATTCTAAGTGTACTACAGGCCAGGTGTCGTGTCCTTAAAATATAACTGTATTTGATATGTTACACGCGGGACATAATAAATTTTATACGAATACTAATTCCAGGTTACATGTCGATTATAATCATTTGGTAATCATAATATTAATATTTATAACGCATACATAAATAAAAATAAATAGTCTTGCTATGAATCTCAGTTTATGACCAAACTCAGTAAAGACACGTCATTGTTACATTTGGTTGATACATTCAACAATACCTTCCGTTATCTAGATGATATTTTTCGTTAAATAATCCAGAGTTCTCTAAATATACTACCGAAATTTACCCAATAGAACTTACTTTAACTAAATCTAACATAAACAGCAGTAGTTGTCCTTTTCTGGACTTGGACATTTCAATCTCTAAAGGAAAACTCCATACGAAAATTTACGACAAAAGAGACGATTTTTCATTCCCTATTGTTAATTTTCCTTTTTTAGACGGCGATGTTCCTTTGGCTCCATCATACGGTGTGTATATATCCCAACTCGTTCGTTATGCCCGTGTGTGTAGTGATGTCATAGATTTTAACGAACGTAATCAATGCATCACTGGTAAATTATTAAGTCAGGGATTTCGTTACCATAAATTACGTAAAACTTTTGCTAAGTTCTTTCATAGATACAAAGATTTGATTAGTAAATTTGGCTGTACCTATAGAAAACTGATTAAAAACGGTACTTCACATCCTAAATTTTACGGTAATATTGTACTTAAAGCGCGGAAATCACGTTATGATCCGTGTAAACTCATCGAACCTTTAAATAAACTTATTAGTTCAGGTTATCTTACCAATGTTGTAATTAGATCTTTGAATATAGTTTACATTGGCACTAATATCGATTTTGTCATCAGCAAATTAAAACATAACTAAATTTCTATTCTTTTCATACGGGATGTTTAAAGACACACCCACGTTCATTTTGATCTATAAAGAGGTTAAACTCCTAACTATCCTACTGTCTGTCGATACATTTATTTTTGGCATTGCACTAGTCATGTCTTCTTTGACTGTCCATGACGTTAAAATACTAAATCCCTGGGATGTGTTTTAGTTGATTTTAGTCTCTGATGCATGATTTTTTATTATTAATTGTTTTGGCTTTTAACTAGCTGTCAGTAACTGCGAGTACTCTCAAATCGTACTTTCTTGTTTATTTGACCTGTTGATACTAATTGTAATGCTTTTTTTGTTATTTAATGTTAATCAGGGTTATATCTGGTCTATATACCAGCTTTGATAAGTGTTTGGTACTAATATAAATTTCCACTTCGTACTATGAACTTCAAAATTATTATTTTGTTAAAATATTTCCTTTCTCTATTGTAACTGTATACGTATACCTAACAACAAAATTATTTTATTTACCTGTGTTTAAAGTTATTGCAAATGGCTGATATTTTTGTTCGAGCATATTGTTTTTCTTAAATTGTTTAACATTTCATACCTATATAACATGTTACTTTTATTATTCTTCCCTTAGTTTATTTATTTTGAATTTACATTGTATCATAGGTCAAATTTATATTTGTTCAGTGTATGTTCAATGGTGTTAATATGTCCTTTGATTGAGTTAAGCTATTTCAGTTGATATTTTATAGTGTGTTTTTCTATGTTGTGATGTTACACTATTGTTTCAGAAAAAGGGTGAAGGTTTGGTACCATTAAAACGTTTAAACCCGCTGCATTTGTTTGCACCTGTCCTAAGTCAGGAATCTGATGTTCAGTAGTTGTCGTTTGTTGATGTGGTTCATAAGTGTTTCTCGTTTCTCGTTTTATATAGATTAGACCGTTGGTTTTCCCGTTTGAATGGTTTTACACTAGTAATTTTGGGGCCCTTTATAGCTTACTGTTCGGTGTGAGCCTAGGCTCCGTGTTGAAGACCGTACTTTGACCTATAATGGTTTACATTTATAAATTTTGACTTGGATGGAGAGTTGTCTCATTGGCACTCATACCACATCTTCTTATATCTATTGACCGGTCGAATGTGATATATCAGAAAACCCAGGTACAATTTTATCAAATCATAGAAATTTCTGTGGTCAGACCTATAATGAGACAGTCCTAAAATTTAACAATCCACTAATCCGACGTTCCTACAGAGACGAGAGTTTTGTGCTTTTGCTTGACTTACGTATAATGCTCAAAATTGAGTGACATCTTCGTATTACTTTGGTGTCCGCATGATGATTGCGCTATATATGCTATGATCGATGCGTCGGGCTACATGTATATATAACTTTGGGATTAGAATATGGGCTTGAGAAGTTTTGAACTTTTACGGCCCATGTATTCCTATAGTTATTATGTGTTCGATTCCAATTTCTTTTGCAGAAAATTACTCGACATACGACTACTATAGTATGTATAGTATATAACATCATGATCCAGCCTGTGCTTAATATAAATGAATGTCATTAAACCACTAAAGACTCTAACATGTAAATTCAAAGCGGTGATTAGTTATGTTTTAAAAGCGTCATTTGGTGTTTTGCCAACTCCCCTCCCAACCATTCCAAAACAGAGGTCTCGTAGATTTTCATCCTTAATCCGTATTAGACTCTTATATAAGTCCCCGATGTATATAATACAGTGAAATACAGTATTACAGTATAACATTAGGGGTGTATATCGGACCGTCGGACTACTGAACTGTCGGAATTTCGGGTTGTCGGGTTATAGCTACGCTTTCGTAGGTTCTAGTAAACTATTTGATTACCAAGGGTTAGACCTTTGAAAAATCCTTTCTAATGAATAAAATTTTAGAATTCATGCACAGAATAATCTACTGAGGAAATTTCAAATCAACAGAAGTAACTGTATACGTCTTATAAAGAAAATAAAGTGAATATATACAATAAGCACACAGGCCTACATATATATATATAAAACCTTTAAGTTTTTCAGCAAGAACTGCACCCAGGAATAAAATATTTTACAAGCCTTACTTTTCGAAATATTAAAGTGCCGTCCCAAATAACCAAATATCAAACTAAGTGTTAACCTCATCAGTACGACCGAGCAACAGCTGATCTGCAATATCGTAGTTGAAAATTAAATTGTGTAATAATTCCACTAAAGTAAAGAAAACTTAGTTACATAAGTATACAAAAACGTTTAATCCCGCTGCAAATGTTTGCACCTGTCCTAAGTCAGGAATCTGATGTACAGTAGTTGTCGTCTGTTTATGTAGTTCATACGTGTTTCTCGTTTCTCGTTTTTATATAGATTAGACCGTTGGTTTTCCCGTTTGAATGGTTTTACACTAGTAATCTTTGGGGCCCTTTATAGCTTGCTGTTCGGTGTGAGCCAAGGCTCCGTGTGGAAGGCCGTACCTTGACCTATAATGGTTTACTTTTATAAACTGTTACTTGGATGGAGAGTTTTCTCATTGGCACTCATACCACATCTACCTATATCTAATAAGGCGTCACTGTCATTCATAATATTTCTTAAACGGATGACGAGGTTCCCCCTTATTTATTTTGAACTCCTTACTCCTCTGTTAACAATATTTTTGTCTGAGTTAATATTGTCGGAATGTCTGTCCATTTTGCAGCATAAAGATACTATAGAAGTCGTCATGAATGAAAAAGTTCGACTCTTCACACTGGGTTGAACTACATGTAGCCTAGGGTAGGTTATTAGCTTCGTTTATAGTTAATCCGGACATTTTACCGCTTCCACTTCAAAAGTTTTGGGGCACGCGCCCTCCCCCTTTTTTCAAAATCCTGGATCCGCATCTGACGTCGCGGTGGACTCTTCTATACAAAAAGAGACAGATGCACTGTAGTCATCGGATTACTTTTTAAAGATTAATTTGAGATTTTAACAGTCGTTTTACAACATGTAAACATTCGTCGGCCAGTGTTATTTTACTTTCATAACAAGTTTTATTTATAAAAAAACGGATTGTGTGCAGTGGCGCACCATCCAAAAAAATGTCCGGACCATACAAAAACCTGTTTATGCAAATTTTTTTTTATGTTTATACGGCTTTGATCCACTCAGGTTTGTTGGCCTACTGAAGGCATCACATAAGACGTATATGGAATCAAATGAGGGCAGTCATTGTGCAACTCGTTGTGTAATTCGCACATTGATTTTTCCACACCTTAAGTTTTTACGATTATTTGTACAACTATTAACTGCACAAAAATGCTTCCATGTTTTTATAACTTTCGGCAGCACCCATAGTAAAATAAATCAGAAAATGAAAGAAATACAAATGTAAACAGAAAACTCATAATGTTTTATCAATACACGTGCGTTATTTTTCACGGTTGTAATGGCGGATCGGTCACATGAGAGGTTAATGGATGCGCCCATGTTTTCTAGGTCAACTACAGATAAACCCGTCTATACACTTATGATTTTTGACTGTTGAGAACAAGTGTAGGAATTTTCGTATTTACATGATTATTTTATAGCTAAATAAGGAGATGTGGCATTATTGTCAATTAGATAACTATTCACCACAGTTTAAACGAACTAGACTCAAGCTGGCAGCCACTTTTAGCAGCCAATCAAGATAGCAGCCACTTTTTTCCAGCAGCCAATTTTGATGATATGTCTAAAAACCCAAAAACTATAACAGACTCGAACGTTCCAAAAATCTAAGTTAAATGTAATTTAAGAGCGGAATTCGACAATTTCACGGCTTGTAGTGATTCTCAAAGGATTTTTTCGTTTTAAATACCAATAATGATAGCAGCCACTTTTTTTCGAAATTCTAGCTACCAATACGATATATGTATTATTTTTTAACGTCTAAATGACCACAGATGTTCAGCCTTAGAAGTGAACGTTGAACAAACCAACACAAATGACGTCAGTAACTGAAAGCACTCACTAGCTTGATTTCTAAATCCGGCATATTGGTGTCAATGTGTATAGAAATATCTAGTTTCTACATAACTAATATATGTGCAGTTAGCCGCCGGTTCGATATTCTATATCCAACTAGCTGTGAGCAGTCGGTTCAATATTCAAACTTATTTGAAAATCATAAAAATGAGAGTTAAGAGGAGTGAAAAAATACGTAGGAAATCGTTTTATGACCCCTTCAAGTTGTCGTAAATTCTCGTTGTCCTCGAATGTAAGTTGCATAATTGTCTTTATGTAAAATATAGTTTTTATCAATAAAACAACATTAAAGATGTATTTTATATACAATATTTCTTAAAACAATAGAAATATAACCTTAACGCTAGAAACATTTAAAAATATCAATAGAAATATTTATGGAAAGCCCCACCTCTCCCAAAAATGTATAGTAAAACCTACCAACATTGAACCCCAACAATCTCCGAATGGGCCTAACTCCCAAAATTCATTTCAGTGTGGCCTTCCCAAGTTATTACCTTTCATTTGAGTCATGTCCGACGGCGAACTTTACCGTACAGCGCTAGCGAGGCTTACCGAAAGAATATAGGGTTTATACATATTTTTTCCTTAAGAGCAACTTTGAACCCCACAATTTCCGAATGGGCCTAACTCCCAAAATTCATTTCAGTGTGGCCTTTCCCAAGTTATTACCTTTCATTTGAGCCATGTCTGTTGTTATAGAAAAATTACGTCTTCACCTTACACTCTTTCGGTAAGCCTCGCCAGCTTCGTACGGTAAAGTTCGCTACCAGACATGGCTCAAATAAAAGGTAATAACTTAGGGAAGGACCCACTGGAAGGTTTTTTTGGGAGTTAGGCCCATTCGGTATTTGTTGATTTTCAAAGTTGTTGTTATAGAAAAAAATACGTCTCCACCTTACACTCTTTCGGTAAGCCTCGCCAGCTTCGTACGGCAAAGTTCCCCACCGGACATGGCTCAAATGAAAGGTAATAACTTAGGGAAGGACCCACTGGAAGGTTTTTGGGGTTGGGCCCATTCGGTATTTGTAGATTTTCAAAGTTGTTGTTATAGAAAAATACGTCTCCACCTTACACTCTTTCGGTAAACCTCGCCAGCTTCGTACGGTAAAGTTCGCTACCAGACATGGCTCAAATGAAAGGTAATAACTTAGGGAAGGACCCACTGGAAGGTTTTTTTGGGAGTTAGGCCCATTCGGTATTTGTAGATTTTCAAAAAAAAAATACGTCTGGCCACCACAGGGGTTCAAAGTTTTCCCTATACGTACTTTTCGTATTAACTACACATGCTTTCGGTACTCCTCGGCAACTCCTACGGTAAAGTTCCGAACCAGACCTAGCTCATTTTAAAGGTGTTGACCTAGGTTATTCCCCGCTTAAATATTTTTCTGGGATCCGGGCCGGTCTAACCACAGTTTTAGTTATATGTCAATTATTTGTACTGGCACATTTGACAAGGAAAATTTCAGTTTTAATTCAACGAGTTGGTAATGACGCATGCCGTACAAAATAGTCCACGCAGGAGTTTTGTGAAAATACTTGTTCACATTAAAATATAGATAACCGTTACAAGTATATCAAATGGTTTTCATTTCATATGTACAAAATAAATATTAAAAATGATTTCAGCGAAAATACTTGATATTTGAGGATGCCGAGTTTATGGAACGCATGTATGTAACTTTTCTATCGTGCGTTGCATCTTGTTTATTCGTTCCAAATTGGTTGGAATTATATATATAACACGATTCCTTCCAACTGCCAACAAAAAGTGACTGCTATCATTATTGGTATTTAGAACGGACTGAAATCATTCTCACTACAAGCAGTGAAATTGTCAAATTCCGCTGTTAAATTAAATTTAACTAAGATTTTGAGATCTTTGGAACGTTTGAGTCTTATACAGTTTTTGGTTTTAGACATGTCATCAAAATTGGCTGCTGGAAAAAGTGGCTGCTATCTTGATTGGCTGCTAAAAGTGGCTGCCAGCTTGAGTCTAGTTTTAAACGACGATGATGTAAACATATATATTTGTTTATAGTATCGTCATGAAACACACACATTGCAAGAGGTATTTACCGTGTAGAGACTGTGATACTCCCCATTATTGAACGAAAATAGCTGCTTGTTTATACATCCAGGAGACCTAATAGCTGACGTTACTGCTTAGTTTAAAGAACAAAGGGGTGTTCACGTTATTTAACGTACCATAGATAGATATAAGAAGATGTGGAATGAGTGCAAATGAGACAACTCTCCATCCAAGTCAACATTTATAAAAATAAACCATTATAGGTCAAAGTACAGTCTTCAACACGGAGCCTTGGCTCACACCGAACAGCAAGCTATAAAGGGCTCCAAAATTACTAGTGTAAAACCATTCAAACGGGAAAACCAACGGTCTAATCTATATAAAAACGAGAAACGAGAAACACTTATGAACCACATCAACAAACGACAACTACTGAACATCAGATTCCTGACTTAGGACAGGTGCAAACAATTGCAGCGGGTTTAAACGTTTTAATGGTACCATAGACCATGTTTAAAGGATCATTGATTTTCTTCAGGATTTCACACTTGGGCGAAATTTTCGAAAAACTCGTTCTTGGTAAAGAGATTCAGGACAATACCAGTTTGTCAAGAGATAAGTGTCAAGTGGGTTACGGCAGATCAGGTCCATATATGAGTGAAAAGCAAAGGAAGACTTAAGAACGGATTAAGGTCAAGGTGATCGAAATTTACAAACCATGTCGTTTTGAGATATATATTTTCAAGTCGTTGAGACACTTGCAATATTGGATAACTATACGCGAGTACCGTATGTACAATGACACTCTTTGTGGAACATTTTTTCCTAACTGTTAGACACTTTCCAAATTATTTCCGTCTTTTCCGGATGACAATGTACTAGCACATAAGACAAGTACTGCATACCAAGGATCACGTAGCTATATCACATTTACTCTGTGAGCTGGCCAGAACAATCATCTGACTTAAATTTAGTTGAAAATGCATGGTTAATTATTGTCCGTCCCTTCGCCAATATCCTCATGCTCAGCTGGTCGCTCTGTAATTCTCGTATCACGGCTTTGAGAGCAGGCATTATCAGCGATGTCACAATGTCTGAGGAGAAGTAATCAGCCACCACTTTGGCAGCGACGTCACAATGAGTGAGGAGATGGTATTAAGGTGGCTCCGCCCTTTACAGTGCGCAGTTTTAACGCATGTTTCTAACGACGAGTGCCTTAGAAACGATCGCTTTGAGGGATCTTCTAAAAATAGTTTTGACGACATTGGAACGCAGACGTGTCCGAGAGAACCCTTTCCCGATGTCAACAAGCGATGCAAAACTTTCTTCAAAAAGGAAATACGGTCAGAAATACAGAGTGGTTTCTTCATTTTCACATAAAATTTATAAGGACAGAAATATACATGATATAAGCATATTATATTAACATTAAAAAAGTAAATATAAATTATATTGACATGTCCGGAACTCTAGCATTGTAGCAACACATTTCACTAAATTGATTATTTGTTTTACACAAAAACCCGACACTTCAATAAATTGCTGTTTCCACCTTTGATCATACATTGTAGATGAAAATTGTTCAATAATAACCTGGACCTATTGTTCCGACCTTACATATATCGGCCTATGCTATTATCCTCAATGCCGCATGCTTTGCGGAGGAGAGCAAAATGTTTGGTTTGACCAAGTCAGGATTTAGACTAGGACACCCGCAGTCTACCGGGCAGTTCCAAACACTACCAGCTAAAGGCTTTATATATAAACAAAATTTATACTACTTACTTGGTTCAGGAAAAGTTGGGATTGGAATTTTAAAACTAAGCCCAGTACACAGGGACGCTTTATTAGTCGGTGATATAGGCAAACTTTAACTTCTGTCTTGCTTGTTGACATGCGTTTTTGAAAAGGAAGCCACTAAGGAAAGTTCTTGATTTCATAACATGGAAGTGGAGTATGTCATTTCGGCAAAGAATATGAATGGCAATTTTCTTAATGTGTGAATACTGATTTGACTCACCTGCTGCAAAGTAACGTAATCATCGGGCTATGATGATAATAAGGAGATGACAATTTTTTTATACACTGGGTTAACATGGGTATAGACATATGAATTCCCTAATCCAAAAACTCCTTGCTTAGACAGGACCTTCATACAGATGGATGTATAAATACGCAGCCTCGTATGGTAAAAAGGGAATTTTTCCGGATACCCAACATACATTATACATTAATTTACCAGTGGCAGTCCATATATCTCGCCAGGGACTTTCTATACTTTAGTATAGACTGTCCCTGATTTCGACCTTCCTACTTTGCAGAACCTTCATATATACTTATCATCCATATGTTCTCATTCATATTATGCTTGAAATATTTGCCAGTGGACATTCAACAAGCACCAATTCAACTTTTATTCTGATCAATAAATACAAAAGAACGTCATTTCTGGGACTTTATCATAGCTGACTATGCGGTATGGGTTTTGGTCATTATTGAAGGCCGTACGGTGACCTATCGTTGTTAACTTAATTATTTGTCATTTTGTCTACGGTGGAGAGTTGTCTCATTGGCAACGATACCACATCTTCCTATTTTTATATTTCACACATCTCTTCGACCTTTGTAAATGAAGATTTACCTTGATAAGTTTGACAAAGACAAACTATTAGTTTCATGATGAATAGTTTTATTTGAGCGTCCCTTAGACCTTGAATATCGCAGTTATAATCTCTGTAAGACCAACTTGGTGTACAAAATTTGAAAATGGCGAGTAGACAGATTGTTGGGGTTACAACGATATTGATTTCAACTATGATAGCTGTGTTTTGTGAAATCAATTTCACAACACCAAATATGGAAATAAGTTTTCTTAAAAATATAATGCTTACAAGCAAACGGTGTGAACTATTAGGACTTGTTTCAATACAATCAAAAGTATCAGGACAGATCACATATTTTTCAAGTTGTTCCCACATATTCATAGATTCATACATCTACATGTATGGTAGTCATAGTTTTTGCACATTTTTTTTTTTGTTTTAACAAGAGTGCACAAGCTGAAATGTCTCACCTGCTTTACTAATCGTCATTCATGATTGATTTTATGTTGATATTCCTAAAGAGAAAGTTTTACTGTAAGTAGTAGAAAAACTAAATATTAGCAATGATCATGAAAATGAGGCCCAGGTCAGATAAACCAAGCCAGCCTTACATTATAACAATCATTGCATACACCAAATATAGCATATATAGTATACAAGAAACAGACAAAACCGTGAAAATGAGGTCAAGTTCCGATAAACCCTGCGAGACCGACATATTTGTTTTCATTCATTGTTTTGTACATAAATCAATAATCAGGCCGTTAGTTTTCTCGTTTGAATTTTTATACATTTGTCATTTTATATCTGAATATGGGGTATAGGTTTTACTCATTGTTGAAGGCCTTATGGTGACCTACAGTTGTTAATTTCTGTGTCAGTTGGTCTCTTGTGGAGAGTTGGCAATCATACCACATCTTCTTATTTATATATATATATACACCCAATAATCATTCCATACACCAAATATACATATTGATTACACAATTTAGTATCTTAAAGAGGACTGACCAATGAACCATGAAAATGAGGTCAATGACAAATGATAACTACCAGACAGACATGTACTCCTTACAATCATTGCATATATCAAATATAGTTTTATTTACTACTTTTAGTATTAGAAAACAGACCAAAAATAAAAACTTGACATTGACAAATGACCTATAATTGCTAACAGTATCTGATTAACAACCCTAATCAGGTAACTTTAACCTTGATCACTGATCCATGAAATGAGGTTGAGATAAAGTGAACTGTGTCATGCATGACTGTCTGAAGGACATGTAGACTTGCAAGGGACCCATATACCTATTGCAAGTATCCTAATTTAGCAGTCACTGAACCATGAAAATGAAACCAAGGACAGCAGACATACATGTATCATGAGACGTGTTGATGTATTATTTATGAATATTCCATATTTCTCCAGCAATATTCAATGGATGTTTTGGGTAACAAAATTGCAATTCTAGTAATGTTAAAGTCACTTGTTGATGTCATTTAGTTGATTGATCAGACATTATTGAAACGAGATGAAATCATGAAAAGAATAGAGTTCAATCCAAGCCTCCCCACACCCCCAAACCCCGTGTTGCACATATTTTATAGTTCCAAGGGTATAACTCTTCTAAAAGAACCGATCGTCCTCCATTATAGAACTTGTCCGAGATATTGCTGATAATAACCTATAGTATAAATTTTATAAAAATCCGACAAGAATTGTACCCGTGAGAGTGCTAGAGGCCATTTTCCATAAATTTAATATTTCCAAGGGCATAACTCTTTAAAAAAGTCGATGGGCCACCATTATAATACTTGTCTGAGGTATTGCTGACATTAACCTATAGTATAAGTTTTATAAAAATCTAACAAGAATTGTACCCGTGAGAGCAAAACAAGACCAGCCTGACGAACGGACGCCAGGTATTTCCATATCCCCGCAATGCGTTGCGCGGGGACAAAGAAATATCAACTGAATAGCATATGGATGGACAACAAATGCCAAATGATGTAAAATAATTCAAGTGACCATTTGGGTCAGGGGTGGTGAGGTAAAATATGAAGGAAAGGCATGTGCATTTACCACAACTGCCACTTGATATTATGATTTCCAAAATATACAAATCTCATAAGCTTCATTTTGTATTAAATACAACTGCATATATTGCAGTTTGCATGTCATGAATCATGTTTGCAGCAAAATTCACTACAGGCAGCAAAAAATAAATTAAAACAGCTCTATTAAAAAAGAATTTTAATTTTTTTTTTTTTTTTTTTTCCTCAAATGTCTATGAGATCAAATTTATAAAACATTAATTAACATTGTAAATTCCAATATAATTATTGACATGTATACATCATGTACATGTACAATCATTAACTGATAAGCTCCATATTTTCACTATTTTTATATCAATGTTCTTCTTCAGTGTTTTTTTTTTAAATGACTCAATATTCTGTATTCATCATTGGGACATGTAGGTAAACCTGTAAAGTAGGTCCTTTTGATCTTGGATTTTATATGGATTTTGACAGCACTTAGCATATAATTCCAAATTATAGCTGATCTTGGCTTCTTAAGTGGATTCTGACAACACATTGCATACTAGTAGTCACCAAGTATAATTGATCTGAGGTTCTCATATGGATTCCGAAAGTACTTTGATTATACATGTAGTTCCAAGTATTGTTGATCTTGGCTTCCAATGTTGTTCTTAAGTGTCAGCACTTTATATATAGTTCCCAATTGCAAGACAAGATGATCTTGGCTTCTCATGTAAATTTTGTCGGTACTTCGCCAATAGTTTCAAAGTAAAGTTGAACATTCCAGAACCTTTTACAACAAATCACTACTTCCTCTTACATGTACGTGAAGCCTGAAATTAAATGCCAGAGTAATTCTGTCAGAAAATCAATCATGATTGACATTTAAATGCATAATGTAGTTCATCTTTTAAAAAATGAAGAATTTGTGGTGATCTATAATGAGCCAACAAAATAAAATTACATGCACGGCAAGTATAAATGGGGATTTTGTTTTTATCACAAACACCTCTTATCCTGTCCAAAATACATACTTCTCGGGGCATGCTGTTTGGCCGCCAGGGACAAGTAATTTCTCTTGTCTTAAATTCTGTAATGCAGCTTGGCGGTAAAGGGCATTCCTAGTCCTACCCTCCTGTCCATCCCTCCTCTTTGACACGGATATTTTCTTTAACAGGTTATACGTATTCAAAATTGCCGGTTAAGGGTCAAATAAACACATAAAAAAGATACCAGCCATAACGAATATACTTGGAACAGAAATTTAGCCCTGCAAGGTTTTAGCCGAAAAGATTTTCTACAATAGCGAGTATTTTGAGACAACCCCAACTTTGTATATTTCGTGATACTGGTGACATTTGGCTACCTAAAACATTGAAATCTATGTTTTCTTATGTAATGACTCTACCTTCATCTTTGTCTATTCCCACTGAGTCTGGTATTCACGTACATGGTCGTACTCATCAGAAGTGTATGCTGCTCAACAATGGCGACCCTGAGATTTATTTCTGTTGTCCGATTATGACGCCATACTAGAGCAAAACAACTCGCGCCTAATAACATTACCGTATTTCACCAAAATAATCAAAATTTCGCTTTTAATTACAAACAATTATATGTTAAATACATTAATATTCAGATATCGTCCGATGATATAATTGCAAACATTATTTCATTAAAGCGATCAATAAGAAATTCACAACAAAGTAATTAATGGAGTGCTTTGAAATCAGACCTCATGGGGTAGAGGGTAAAACAAAATCCATAACTTTTTTAAAAGCCTGGTGACCCCATTTTATTTTACCTTAAAATGATGAAAAAGTTCATAGCTTTGACATATCCGTTTTTTTAAATCCACCGCGGAAATTTTACGGAAAATCGATTTAACCAATATTTTTAGCCTTAACTGAACTTAGAAAATGTAAAATTTTCACATAAATCTTAAAACAATAGGATTTTAAGCCTTAAACAATAAAGGAAAATGTTTACATTTCAAATTCTAATGTTTTTTGACATAATAATCATACTGACTTGGCTCTATAGTCTTTGAATTTGATGTAGCCGTTATTTTTGAAAGGGTGGAAATGTTTGGTAATAAGGTCAAAATCGCAAATTGACTTCCATTTGAGGGAAAACGAGTCTGGTGACCCACTTTTTCTTTGCATTTTGGATACAGCATAAAAGATCTACAAAATATGTGAAAATAACAAAATTCTACGGGGGTCCTTATTGGGGTGAGCCACCTTAAGGGCATACGTTACAGTTACAGGGGAGGTAATGACGTTGCTAACGTAAAATGTTATTTTCGCGACGTTAAACTGTGACATACATTTGTATCGGTAAAAGATGCATTGTTTGACCTATTTTATCATTCAAACTGATTTAACTTGAAAACGAGTTCATGGACCCTCTTTTTAAAATGGCATTTAATTTGATTACGTATGAAGATTATTTGTACCAATTTTCATGAAAAGTCACAACGATGAAATTTTTTAATTTAGATAAATATGCAGCAAAAATTCCGTTTTTTTTCTAAAATCCTGAAACTTTGATAAAATTGATTATTTCAAAGAATTGTTATACAAATCTAGAGCGTACTTACGTAAAGAAGATTTTCCAAATGTTTTTACAAAAATCCGCTTGTGTTTATCTTTTGAAACAAAATAGTTAGGTATGTCTATCCAAATGGATAGAAATCTCCCAAAAAACCCGAATTTTTGAGTAAATGTCTAAAATTTTGATCCCAATTATCTCTTAAAGTAGCACATGAAGGTATATTTTTTATTACATATTTGAATTGCTTGGTTGAAAAAAACTTGTATGCAAATTTTCGTCAAAAATTCATCGTGGGATCGAAACTATCGTATGCCCTTTAGCTTGTAAAACGGTCTAAGGCAGGCAAAAAGATCAGTAATCGAAGGTTCAACAGGTTAACGTGTTTTCTACGTATATATATCGTAAAATATCAGCCGCTGGACAAATTTTTGAAATATTTTCGCAAGTTCGCTACGCTCACTCGCCAAAATGGTACATTGTAGCTCACGGGTAATATTTTACGATATCAGTGTGTAGAAAAACCCGTTAATCTAAACATATTAGACGGAAACTTCAGCTTCAGATTATAAAATAAATGCAAACGGTATGGTCATGTATATCAGGAAATATTTAGCATTTGATAGATTTTTCCATTACATAAATAAGACGTCTGTATGCATTCATTCCTGGGAGAATTCTTCGCGTAATTATACTAAATTGAAAAATATCTATTATTGAAATAGATTTTGTTCAATTTCTAGTTATAAAATGTGTTATATGAGTTCAAATATTCCTTTCAAATGCCAGCACATTGACGAATACTTCTGGCAAACTTCGGTAGCTAGAAAAGATATGGAGTGTTACATGTACGTTCATTGTATAGTAGACGTTATTTGTTAAGTACATAACGTCTTCAATGTTTATATACACTTTATTAATAACATAAAATTAATTACATTAAGCATTTTATCGTCATAACATTTGAAACAGCACTTGCAGCAATAACATATGGGAATACAGGTAACCTTGATTTATATAATATTGTGCAAACTGTAGGTCGTTTACTTTAAAACACATATAATTGTGTGATTTTAACCATAAAGTTGCATCTTTGTGAGTAACGAAGCACATCACAACATTAGATAAGTCTTTAATAAAATATGTAAAATGATTTATACGTTTCCATAGTCTCTGTATGCATAATCCAATTCGTGAAATAGTAGACATAGTGTATTGGGGTTCGGAAATTGGTGACGAAAATTTCATTTCATTTACTGGTGGAGAGTCCGATTTTAACTTTAATAGCCTTATTCGGTCAAAATAGCAAATACTGTGACAATAAGTATACAAATGTCAATATAATCATGTTTCTTTTCACTCTAAAGATTTATAACTCTGAAGCACAATTTTTACTTTTCATTTGCAGATGTACATTTGCCAGATTATTTTCATACGTACATGCATTGATTATTAAAATATACCCCATTTTACTTGTTTGACCATATTATGTTACACATATTGATTTACTTCACTTCTATCAAATTGTGTTAATATTTTTTTGTGATATTACATAATCCATTATATATATTCTTTAATACACAAATATTTATAATATTATACACTTTGTAGTATTTTTGTTATATGAAAGACTTCATGTTTGTGGTCGCAGTGGTCTGTTATACTATGCGGAATTTGGGCAATTTCTGATATTTCTTTTTACATCGCGATGACCGTGAGGGCATTCCGATGTATTGTTCCCACAGAGATTTGACTTTCGTGTTTGACTGGTAACCGATCGTATAAATACGCAGACATTATCGAGTGCAAAATAACATTCCTTATCGCTTGTTATAAATTCATTCCTTCAATGAATACTCATAAAAATATTTTTTGTCGTTAGAAATATATATATAAGTAAAAAATCATTAATATCTATGCACACGTACAGAAAAATCATGTTAACGCTTGCGGAAGAATATCTCAAGAACGTTTTACGGGAAAATATGAATGTCTACTCAAATCCAACCTATTAGAAAAATCGAATTATTACAGAAGAGTGTCCACCAAGCACTTGCACTGCACTATTATTAGAATAGTAGCATAGAATGATATACAAATGGATGAAATTATATATACATTATAATTATATTATTATTATATATACATGTAACTGTTATATACAAATATTAATATAATATATAACAACAAACCAGAGTATACTGATTTGTATCACTACAATATAATAGTTATTACGGTCATTCCCTGTCATTTATTCATCATCCACGCACGAACTTGTCTCAGAAAAAAATATATCTCTGTACATTAACCTCACTTTCAGGTATAGAGATGAGATTTTTTTTTCTGTGACAAGTGCTTGTGACCGTCCACAAGAACTTGCGGTCATCCGATGTTCAGTACTTCAGTACTTTGATTATGCAATTATGTAAACCTTAAATGCATTATTGCTTTGCTTTTGGAGTGAACGGTTTCAAAAAATGAAATCACTTTGAAACATTTTAAAATTATATTCTGTAAATCTTATTAAAGGAATGTGTGTCTTGTTTCTTGTTTTTTGTGGGTGGGGTTTCATTTCTGTATATGTTTGTCCGTGAGGTTGATTACTGAGATGCTTGCTTTTTCGTTTGTTCAATGTGTATGATGAACGGATTGGATAAGGTAAGGGAGGGGTCTTAACCACAACATTCATTTGCATTTATTATTATATATTTATATTTATCATATTCCTTCATTTTTCTCGGTTTGTCAAAACAATTGTCATTGTTTATAATTAGTTGACACACAGATCATCACTATATAACTATATAATCATTCAAACGGTTGTTATCAGATCAGAGGACATTCTAATTTAGTTTTTCTGTTATATACAATAATGATCCTCTGCCTGCCGGGTTTGATCTTGAGCTCTTAGATCATTCTTCTAATTTATAATTGTATCCAATCATACGTGACTTATTTGTTGTATTGATCGTATAAATCAGAAAACATTGTGTTTTGTGTTTGATCTTATCTATAATTATTTGCAGCAGTCTGCGTTCTATATATAGGTTATGGATATCTTATAAAAAATGCATGTTTTATAAGCATATATAAATCCATATTTGACTTTAAATTGCCTCCTTACGGGACAGACAAGTATTCAACCATATTTGCAATTTAAACTTCCTGAAATCTACACAAAGTATAGGAATAAAATTAACTGATGATTCCAAAGGTCTACCAGATGTGAATCATATGGATTATTTAAACATTGTAATCCTGCCTTTGATTGTATTAAAAATGTTCTGCATTATACTTTACATGATCGAGCCTCCTCATGGTTTTTTTTTTATTATGTGATTACATGGCCGATTTTATAGTGATTATTTGATTACCAGACGAAATATTTCATGATTATTTGTTTATTTGATAATCTAGGACTGTATTTTTGATATTTTGATTATCTGGTTTAAAAAAATAATTAATGATTGTGTTATTATATTGGCAAAAACATTTGTGATTACGTAATTACTTGGACACCCCATGAGGGACCTCATGATTGTATCTATTTCTGATATAAAATTGAGAAAGGAAATGGGGAATATAGATATATGAAGATGTGGCATGAGTGCCAATGAGACAACTCTCCATCCAAGTCAAAATTTATAAAAGTAAACCATTATAGGTCAAAGTACGGTTTTCAACACGGAGCCTTGGCTCACACCGAACAGCAAGCTATAAAGGGCCCCAAAAATTACAAGTGTAAAACCATTCAAACGGGAAAACCAACGGTCTAATCTATATAAAAAACGAGAAACGAGAAGCACTTATGAACCACATCAACAAACGATAACTACTGAACATCAGATTCCTGATTAGGACAGGTGCAAACAATTGCTGTGGGTTTAAACGTTTTAATGGTACCAAACCTTCACCCTTATCTGAAACAATAGTGTAACATCACAACATAGAAAGACACACTATAAAATATCAATTGAAATGGCTTAACTCAATCAAAAGACATACATGTATTAACACCAGTGAACATACACTGAACAAATAAATTTTATCTATGATACAATGTAAATACGCTGTATTGATGCTGGTTTGAATTAAACAACCGTCTTAAACTTTATGGAGTATGCAAAATCAACTTCTTAATGAAATTATCACAAATGACCACTAAGGAGATTTTCTATTATCAATTACTTTGAACGAAACTTTTTCAAGCTGTGTTTAAATTGTTTTGTTAGCCAATTCATACAATGGTTAACATATCTGAATATCTTAACATGTCTTGTCCCAAATCCCACTTTTTTTTTTACTCCCAATATCTCACATCCCCTTCTCTTTTTTCATCTTTTAACCCATATACCCACTGTTTTAACCCGTATATCCCACATCTCAAATGCGTGTTACCCCCTTATCTTTCTCATTATGCATCAATGGTTCTAACAAATAGTTTAGGAATGGTTCTCGATAAATATAAGTCTAAGACAACAACAAAAATATGTATATGAATGTTTATTATTATTGTTAGGTTGTGTTGTCAGCGAATACATGTTAGTTTCTTTGGAAGACTTCATCACCTAGATACATATATTCAGATTGTCTATATCTCCTCGTATATCATCTTTTGCGAATATTTAATCGGTTACACTGATTGATTGATTGAATGATGTTTAACTCCATTTTCAATACTATTGTGCTATTTCATGTAGGTCAGTTTTTTATTGGTGGAGGAAGCCGGAGTCCCAGGAGAAAACATAGACCTTCGTTAGGAAACTGACAATCCAAGTCAATTAAGATTAGAGTTGAGTGCATCTTTTATTAAGAATTGGTAAGTAGGTTCCAGTGGCAAATATTTCATTGTTTTCAGGGCGGAAACAAGTGTAATATATGAACACTGAATCTTATGACCGATATGCTGAGCAGGAATTGCAATGTTCTAGTTCGAAAGATAAAAGGTTGACATGTCACCCTATTTGGTTACAGTTGTCTGACTCTACACCCACCTACCAGTCTTTCCTCTTACTTGAAAACTAGCGAATTCCAATTTTCAAGTCTTTGGTTTGACCCGCCAGTGTATCGAGCCCACAATCTGCTACACTCTTGACAACATAATACAACAAGTTCACCTAGACGAGTATAAAGATTTGAGGTTGTTTGCTTAGTTCTTCATGGAAGACATTTCAGAATCCATCATGACGAAGAACGACATAGAGATCTCAGTATTCAATTTGTCTAGTATTATAATTGCTTGCTAGTACGGTCTTATCTCATTATTTTCAAATTGTGGGGAGGATACCAAAGGGGAAATTTTAATATCATACGTCGAAAAAACTAAAAACACCATGGCTTAAAGAAAAAAAGAAAAACAAAATGCAGTTCACGTACAGAGCACTACAAAGGAAATTTGGGCCAAATAAAACCAGCTTAATACCAGGGCTGATTACAGATTTTCCGGAATTAAGAATGGGCACTTCCTGTTCTACTTGCGAGTGAGTAAAAGCTCACTACCACAATCATCCTTGTAGGAGTCGGTTTGGTTAACCTAAGAGTATTTTGAGGATGCATGTTCAAGAATAAATAAAACTATGTTAAAAATAACACAACATAAAGTACTTATTGCTGACAGGATTTTATGTCACGGTCAAATATATATACATGTATTTGTAGTGTTACTACGTTTCTGAAGTTTTTGTTTTTACTAGTAAACATCATGTTTTACTGACGTTTGTTCTTTTCTTATTTAGTTATCTCCATTTTCTCGTATTGATGGTAGAATATATATTTCCTAATCTTTATTTGAAATAAATGAAATTTACAGATGTTTAGAATATACTAGTTAACCTTTAGTTTGATACATATAATTTGTCTATATGCGATAGCCATATGTTGGTCAAGGTCAGAAAATAGTCCTTGGTGTTAATTGTTCTCTTACACGTGTAGGCTGATAGACATATGCAAGTTATGCAAACAGTAATATCGTTAGCTTTAAACTTGCAATATTTAAATCGAGGATATATTAATATCTGTTGAACGATTCTCTCTCTCTCTCTCTCTCTCTCTCTCTCTCTCTCTCTCTCTCTCTCTCTCTCTCTCTCTCTCTCTCTCTCTCTCTCTCTCTCTCTCTCTCCAAATTGTTCTTTCCCGCTGATGCATGCAATATAAGTACATAATATCATTTATGCTGTAATTTAACATTATTGTCAAAAGCTTTTGCGTACAACAGACAACGTGATTCTCCGAATTGAATTGTTTATATGCTATTTTCATCCTGACGTATTTGTATGTATAGATAACACAATACCATATAAAAACACAAGAATTATAGTTCAAATTAAATTTAACGATATGTATGGTTGACAATTTGTGATACATGTGAGAATGCTTGATTTGATGATTATTTTATAATTAATTGCATCATACCACGAAAGTTTGCAAATAGTGAAAATTTGCAATTTATATCAAATAATTCATTGCTAAGTATTAGATACCAGAAATAGATGTTCAAATAATGAAACAATGTTTTTCCTCTTATGTACGTCATAAACAATCACGATATTACTATTTTAAAGATCATTATGCAATCTGTCGGTACAGTAATCCCACATTACTGGAGCTCCCATGCACTCAATGATTGGATGATTCCTGAAAAATGGATAAATACAATGAATTATGTATCCTGATATTCCTAAACCTCATACGTCATGCATTACATCGTGGTTGTCAATGAAACTATTGTAATGTAAACCATACAATCCCTATTTTCAATGCTGGAAATTGAAATTGAAGGTAAGGCTTTTTTGATTTCAGTTAAATATAATGGGAAATCGAGAAACATTTTTATTTACTTTCATACCATCTTTTTTACAAATTACAGATATTCTGTTAACAAAAATAAATAATTAAAAAAATAAAAATACGAATTTCTTTTTTCTTTCTGTAATTAAAAAGGTCGTAAAACCAGAATGTAGAACAAAAACTTATGATAGTATGGGAGTATAAACACAAAATGTGTCACAACCTACCCCATACTGAAGTTTATATTATGGGTCTTTTCACACATTGATTCCAATATGAATCTTTTTCAATCACGTACAATCGGATTTTTTCTGGGTCTGTTTGATTTCATGTTTTTATAGTTTATAATATATATATTTCATCGTTATACCTGTATAAAAAGGATTTTTTGTGTGCCGATTCAGTCAACGAAATTGTTATTCCTAGTGTCTCTCTTGTTTCACTTTTCAGTGTTGACATACTTTTCTTTTTAATGGGTGAACATGCCGACTACTACATGCTGAATACATTCGCAACCCATCCCCTCTAAAGGTCAACTTAAAGGATCATACTGAATATGAATTAAATTGAGTTGAATTATTGACTTGCAAGTAAATAATACACCAGTATCGAAATTTATAACTTGTTGTTTTCATTTTTTCAATCCAATGAAGGGATGCACATACAGCACCTTACGTAAAACACTTTGGTTTTGAGGGGAAAAAATATTCAGTCAAATATACATACAATTGGATATACATTTGGGAAAAAGTTATGAAATTATGCGACATACATAACACAAATTTCCATTTGAGAAGCATCAGCTAATGCCTTATCCGCAATGCAAACGCTATACTCGATATTAGAACATAATACATGCATACATGCACACTATCACATACCAATTAACACAACATTTCTATTCATTAAATAAATTAGATATTAAAATGACAACATAAATATGCATTATATAACCTAGCTTCTTCGTTCATCTTAAACAAAATAGTGTTTACCTTTCCAGACCTACGTACATGACACGAACGTAAACACGTAAAACCAACAGTGGAACAACACTACGTGGAATAATTGAAAGGGCCATGAGTTTTGTTGTTAATGAACACCGAGATGTGAGATCGGCAGCGTCTGAATTTGAAACAAGAGTGCACACGCTGAAATTTCTCGCCTGCTTTACTTATCATGATTGAAGTTCATAACATACACCGATTATAGTTAGACTATTGCTTATAGTATCTGAAAAATAGACCAAAATTGAACATTTGCCAATGAACCTTAAAAATTAGGTTAAAGTCAGAAGAACCCCGCAAGACAACATAAACACCATGCAATCATTCCATACACCGAATACAGTTGACATGTTGCTTATAGTATCTGACAAACGGAAATGACCATGAAAACTAAACATTGACTAACGAACCATGAACATGAAGCCAATGTCAGATGATCCCTGCCAGACAGACATGATCACCTAACAATTATTCCATAAACCAAATATAGTTGACATATTGCTTTTAGTATCTGATTTACATAAACCATGAAAACTTAACATTGAACAAAGAACCATGAAAATGTGGCCAATATAGCCAAGGTCAGATGAAATCTGCTAGACAGACAAGCTACAAGATAGAAAATATTTTATTAACCAATTATGGTGCCCAAAATTTGAGCTATACAATCAAACGAATTACAAAATAAAGTACATTAAACCTTACAATCATTCCATTAGCAAAATATAGTTGACCTATTACTTATAGTATCTGTGATACAGACTTGACCAAGAAGATCAGTGATCCATGGAAAGGAGTCGAGGTCAAGTAAACCATGTCTGACGGACACGAAGACCTTGCAAGCATCCTATTTACTAAGGATAGTTATAATATTACTAAAAATAAGTGAGTATTTCACATGACTAACAACTCCATTTTTAGGGAGTTACTGAACCATAAAAATGAGGTCAAGGACAATGAACATATGACAGACGGAAACTTCGTAATATAAGGCATCTGCATACAAGGTATGAAGCATCTAGATCTTCTACCTTCTGAGATATAATATAATAAACCACATGGCCCTGACCAGATTTATAAAGATTTCCTTAGAGGTTGGTTCTTGTAACGTTAACATTGGCTACTATGGCAACAGGAAAGTATTCATGCAATGACTTGCAAGAACAGGCACTTTAAAGATATTTGCAAAATACATCGTTCATTTGCTTTGGACTTACCTCTAAAGAAGTAATACGACTAGCATATGAATGTGCAAAAACATGAAAAAGTTCAATATACAAATGCCGCAGCCATGGATTGAAAATAAGTGCGCAGGGGTAGATAGGTTTGATCTATTTATGCGGAGACAACCTATTCTTTCAATAAGAACTCCGGCAGAAGCCAGGAGAATGTTTCCTCCCAAAAAAAAAAAAAGAAAAAAATCTCTCGAGTTTATCGTGTATTATCATAAGGTCCGTCGACTTTCAGATATAAGGTCTATGGCACTAATAACAAGAAAAAAACAAAGTTTACATGTACACTTGAACATGTGAACAGGGCTGCCATTAATGTATGTATGTCACAACTTACCCCATTGTCTGTCACAAACTACCCCGCATACGGGGTAGGTTGTGACATGCGACAGCCTCCATCAAATCGTCATATGTGACTAAAGGAGTAGCCTCAGAGGATTCTAACCCTTTTTTAAAAATGTGCACGAGATTTTGATTTAGTTTGCTAGATCTAGTGAGAAAAACTGCGTACAGTCAATTTGTAGGTATAGACAAAAACGTGAAAAGTATCTCATTCATCCCCGGTCTCCCCTATATTTTTCATATTGTCTCGGATCTTCCAAAGGGAAACAACTCCTAGGTTAGTTAACTGTATACCCGCCTATGCAGAGCAAGTGAAAGCAGCATTTTGTAACGTACGTTATCTGACAATAATTTGAGCTTCGTACAATACAATACATGTATTTCATTTGTCAATTATGACGTCAAAAGGAGCAAAGCAATTACAAGTATAATTAAAGGGCCGATATCCATTTGCGCCAATAAAAAATTCATTTGCGCTGCAACTTAATTGCGCCAATATTTCTTTTGTGCCACTATATTTTAAAAACTGTAGAATTCATTTGCGCTAATAAAACAAGCATGTTATGGATTTATTTACTTTTACTTTGATATTTACTTAACTGACTTCCTCCTCCTTTATACGGGCTAGTTTCTGTATGTTTGATTCATGTATACGAATGGGATCTTATTCCTCGTTCGAAATGACTTTGCACGAGTCATATGTAAATAGCCTTCCATAGCATGATTTGACAGTACCAGCCAATTAAAGTGTACAAATTATGACGATATTTGTTTTTATTTATTTGAGAGCAACAATAAACTAAAGTTATACAAGTGTTTGAAAAGGAACACAACAAACACAGTGGGTACAAAGTCCAGTTAGAATTTCCCTGTAAAGTGTTGACCATTTAATTGCAATTGTCATATAAGGATGTCCTTCCGGAGCACCTGAGATCACCCCCGGTGTTTTGGTGGGATTCGTGTTGCTCAGTCTTTAGTTTTCAATGTTGTGTTTTGTGTACAATTGTTTGTCGTTTGGTCTTTTTCTTTTTTTCGCCATAGCGTTTTTAGTTTATTTTCGCCTTATGAGTTTGAATTTCCCTTTGGTATCTTTCGTCTCTCTCTCATATCTTATTAATTAACTAGTCTCTTCTTGTCCTAATTCAAGTATTTAACAATTCAATTTTTATATAGTTAACTATAATAGGATCTTTATTTGACATCAACCATATATATTTTAAGATTTAAAATTAGTAAATTGAGATAGTATGTCAGAAATAAAACTGCATGGACCTTTCAGTTCTAAATGATGGACATATAAGTAGAAAATGAATGTCATCCCCAACAATGTCATAATAACATGAACATAGAACTTGAAAACAACTACGCTCCATTAGATTTCTATAAGCTGGGTACAGCGAGTCGAAGCCGCAGAAAAAATTAAGCATGCGTAGAAACATATAAAAATAAAAGATCAATCCGGAAAAAATCCCAAGAATATCAAATGATTGTCCCCTAAGTTTATATCGTTTTAAATTTTGAACATAATAAGGATTAAGTGCATACACACAAATTAATTTTCAAATTCCCCCTTTAGAGTCTAATGATATATAAAAAAAATATGAAATATACTGTTTGTTTTTGTCAATTAACCTCCGAACATAAAAGACATACTAAAACTTAGAAAAATATAACATTACTCTTTAGAGTACGAGGATATCTTAAATCTCTAAAAGAAAATACAAACATAAACATGTTTATACTTTTAAAAATCTTGTACAATGCTGTTGGAATTATGCTTAAGGATGTTCGCTCCTCTTGTTTTTGAATTTTTGCCAGATATTTTCGGAATCTGCTGGTTTGATACATATAGTGCCATTAAAAAAAATGCACGCAAACCCCTACTTTTCTTTTCATAATTTTATCATACATAGTTTAATAAGCAATGTTTGAAAATCTTATAAAAGCCTTGTTATTTTTCATAGTTTTTGAAGAAAAAAAGGTGCCAATGTTATATGTATGAAAAATCTAGAGAGAATCACTTCCCGCCAAATTTTCAATGGCTTATATATCTCGAAAAAAAGCACATGAACCCTTCAATTTTTTCTGATTTTTTAATTCCTTCATTCATATACTTTCAATTTATAATAGCCTTTTAAAAAGCTTGTTATTTTGAAACAGAGTAGATAACATCCTTAAACTGTTTTTAACACATGACATCCTTGGTCAGACATAATAAATCGTTTCTAGATCGTCAGTGAATTGATCTAGGAAACTATTGTGTTTGAGGAAATTTTAAAATAAATGCATCTAACATTTTAAATGCTTTAACACAAAATAACGTAAATGCCCAAATATCGCTCCAAAATTTTAAATTATGATCATTTGTACCAAGTCATATACCCTAATCGTATATATCGGTAAGTGTTAACCAATCATTACTTAAAAATCGTTAATTTCAAATGTAATTATGAATTCTGGTTAAAAAAAGAAATTAAGAAAAATACTCCGTTTTAAAAATTCGTTATGCCAGGGATTGTTTCTTGTTATCAACGTTGATAAAATTGAGAATGGAAATGAGGAATGTGTCAAAGAGACAACAACCCGACAAAAGAGCAGGCCACCAATGGGTCTTAAACACAGCGACCCCCAAATAAAAATGTGTACTAGTTCAGTGAAAGTGGACGTCATACTAAACTCCAAAACATATAAATGAACTAAAATTAAAAAACATACAAGACTAACAAAGGCCACAGGCTCCTGACCGATGGGACAGGCGCATAAATGTTGATGTACATTTATCCTGCAATCGAGCGTTCTACTATACAAATACAGGATGGCTGATAACATGAACCGATACACGTATACTCGAGACGAATTTTTTTATCACCTGGTATTATGCTTCTGTTGCAAGCGAACGGTTATGTTCAAATTACTGTTTACGTAGGCAGTTCAATTTTGGGTCTTCATTGTGGTCCGCGTTTAAGTCATGTCGATTTCGTTCAACAATGATTTGGATGGTAAAAGGCTATACGTTTAAGCTCAGTGTTAAATTGTAGGATAAAGGTGTTGGAAAATATAAATGTATTTTTACTCACTACGAAACAAGAAAAAGGCTCGGTGAACCTTGTTTTTTCTTTCTGTTTCCAAAGCTCGTCAAATAAATTTTATATTTTCCTACACCGTATGAATATTGTATATGTATACACGAATTAACCACAAGTTATTTATCAGATTCATTAATTTCAGAATTTAAACAAAAAAATGATGTAAATGATATTTTTCGTCATTCTATCATTCTAATTAAGACAACAGAATTCCGATAATGGCGGAAATGAACAATATTATAGTCTGCTGTTGATCGATTTCACAAGCAGAATATTTTTGTCGCATTGTCATTTATCCTGATAACTTGATCCAATAAAAAATAAATTTATATGGATTCTGTTAAAATAATCACTTCGCGACACTCCACTCTGTTGTAACCTGATGCTTAATTCACTACGCTTTTTGTTTTATAGAGACATATGTTTGATAATCGTTTAAATGTCTGATTTGATATCGACCATATGTTGCAACAAAGCAAAGCATACTTAGACTTTTAATAATATAAAATATTATATGTGTCCCTCGAGATTTACATTGGAATTTAGCTCGGATTTGACTGAATATACTTTATAGTATAAGCTAAAAACATACACCCGTTACACCTCCTAGTTTTATAGTTAGATGATTACACAGAAAGGCAAATACCAAACTGAATATCTTGTACCTTTTCAGCAAAGTTATGATTTGTTAAGAAATAAATTACAAGGACTCGACATAATTTTTTCTTGTTTAAGATTAGATATTGTAGAAAAATGTAGGTACCCCTAAAAGTTTGCACTGCACTCTTTTCGCACATTTATGAAGCACAATTTGTTGCAAAATCTTGTTAGAGAAATACTTTTTCAAAATCATGTATTTTAACTAAATGTATTGAAAGTGTCATTTTTGCGAAGTTTCCTTTAACTATAATACTTTTTTTACATGTAGAGGGTAGTTTACGCACACGTATCGTACATCGTATAAGGCGTACACATGTATTTTTGTTTTCGTGATACGAAATTGCTGAATAAAAATGTGCAAAAAAAGATGTAGTATCATGGACAATAAGACAACTACTAGTATACACCTAAAACCAAAAGACAACATTTTAATCAAATTAGCTCATATATTCAGCGATATGATCATGGCAGCTTTTAAAACAAAAGTATTCATCGTTGTGCACTTTTTCTGAAGTAAGGATACACATTAATTGAAAAAAAAATGCGTGCTCATTCAACGTTTGGATAATACAAAACTATTTATATTATAAAAGTTCATTTTGCTTCTGTTATTTATCACACTGCAAAGATGACTACACTTATATTATTTTTATATATAGTACACATTAACCCTATCATTAATCCAAATGTCCACTATCGTAAAATTGACTTAAATTTACTTTTAATTCAATAATTTGGATGACATTTCATGACTTTTGTCGTTATATTGTTTCTACTCTTCAGTTGCTAGTAATACGTTGTATGATTACTTTTGGTGTGATGGTGATGAAGGATTTCTGTTTAACGTCCAGTGGTAAATATTACTTAAATTTAAGAACGACACAATGTTAATGATATGTGGAAGACATGGCCGTAGTTGTAGATGCTTGTTCCGTCGACGCACACAATATTACTATAAACATAAAAAATGTGGTATGATTACCAATAAGGCATTTTTCATCAGAGACCAAATGGCTTAGATGTAAGCAAACTATAGGTCACTATACGACCTTCAACAATGAGCAAACCCCATACCGTATAGTAAGCTTTAAAAGACCCCGATATGACAAAAATATTTAGTGGGAGGAGATGATTGATAAAGCGGTTGGTGAAGTTAAACGATAGCGCTAGCTTTTTTTTCTGAGAAGCTCACGTACAAATGTATGAAGTATGCCTAATATGAATAAAGGAACAATTCTTCAAGAAGTGGAGCACAGTTAATTCTCAAAGGAATGCCGATTGATTGTTAAAAAAGTCAACCGAACGTAACAAATATGGTGTGAGTTAAGGTGGATAGTTATCTCATGGCAATCATACCACATCTCCTTATTTTTATACCTTAATAGTGTAAAGATTTTTTCTGAAACATACCTTTTTTTACAAAATATGATATGTATAGCTTCTGCCATAAACTAGATAGTTGTATCAAGTTGGCCATTTTTCTAATGAAATAAAGTTTGACCAATTCGTTCGATCTATCTTTAAGATTGAATAGTGAAGACTCTGTGTATATGTTAGAAAAGTCTAGTTTAATAACTGTATATGTGTAATACGGAAGCGTATTAGCGCAACACATTTTTTTTTATAATTTTCTTCCTATCTTTGCGTTGTAACGCAAACCTTTGCGATATAACGCAAACTTTTGCGTTGTAACGCAAACATTTGCGAAATAACGCAAACCTTTGCGTTATAACGCAAACCTTTGCGTAATAACGCAAACATTTGCGTTATAACGCAAACGTTTGCGCAAACCTTTGCGTTATAACGCAAACATTTGCGAAATAACGCAAACCATAAATACATGTATAAGGCAAAGTCATTATAATAAATATGCATAGGAATCAGAAAAGTATATAATTTAACAAGAAAATAGATATGTTATAGGCATATTTTATTTGAAAGGCCAACATTTTTAGAATTTTGAATCAGTAGATAAGAGCAAAAATAATGTCATACAATTGTAAAACTGTCAAGGCAAATAGACAAAATGATCTTTCTGCTGTAAAATGAACTATTAAGAAAGATTTTTTTTTAAATTTTGATGTAAGAAATCGTTTTTTTAAATCTCAGAATATGATAAAGATTCTTTGATAAAAAGTCATGAAATTTTCAATCTAGAGTGGTAACTTGGTAACAATTTAAATGGAGAGAACATAATTTTATTAATAAAACATCTTCATTTTATTCATTTATTGCAAAAGGGTAGTTAGCCAACTTTACACAATCCTCAAACGAGAGCTTACTTTGGAAGTATATTTATATTCGGCTATAGCTATATTAGTATATTAGCAGGGTTGGTTTTTTTTCTTCGGTATAACTTTAATTTACTCAATTTTCATTGTAATATATGTACATGTATTATCATGTATATCATTTTGGGGCACTTTATCGCTTGATGTTCGATGTGAGCCAATGCTCCGGGTTGAAGACCGTACTTTGAACTATAATGGTTTACTTTTACAAATTATGACTTAGATGGAGAGTTTTCTCATCGGCACTCATACCACATCTTCTTATATCTATTATCCTTCTCATTATTAGTTAAATAGTAAAGCATTTTACTTTGCAATGAGTACAAAGAAGATAAATTTTGATATGTGCAGCCTCCTCCTCCATTAATAACTGCTGCTTCCTTTGAATCTTAAATAAGAAATAAGATGAAACAAATGTTTGCGTTATATCGCAAAGGTTTGCGTTATAACGCAAAGATAGGAAGAAAAATAAAAAAAAATGTGTGGAGCTAATACGCTTCCGTATATGAATACATTTTATTTATTTTAAATTTATAAACAACAAAATCAGTGTTAAACTTATAACTCCGTTTGGAGCAAAAATGATGTTTTTATGCGTTTCTTATTAACTGGGCTTCTAATATCTTACATCGTGATTATAAATTATTATCATGGTACAACTTTGTTCTGTAAAGACTTTTCGCTATCCATCAACTTGAAAATAACTTTCTTAATGAAGTAATATGCAGTTTTCTATAGAGAAGGAAAATACATTATAGAATAGGACGTTTGTTTTGTCAAACCGTTCATCAGGTTACAGAGGACACAGACATACTGGGTGTCCGTCCGTCCTTGTGTCTGTTTATGCGTCCCTCTGTGCATCCCATCAGGTCTTGTAAGCGCTCTCACGTGTACAGTTCTTTCCACATCTTTATCAAATTAATATAAAAGTTTATATTAGCAAGGTCTCGGGCGAGCTTAATAATTAGTGCAATAATGTTTTTTAAAGAAGTTATGCCCTTTGGAAATATAAATTATACGAAAATTATATTGAAAGCACTCCCAAGGCTTCATTTGGTGTAGGATTGTTAAGACATTTTTATCAAAGATTTATAACGGCTATGTCTGAAACATATTTGAAAATCAGCGCTTATCATTTATTTTTACAGTACAGTAGTTATGGTCTTTTGAAATGTAATTTATGTTAAACATTGCATACATTATAAGCATTATCACACTCTTGCTCTTGTCGGATTTTTTGCGTGAACCCCCTAAGGGGTTCACGCTTATATATTGGCGAGTTTTGGATGTGTCTATTGGCCACTCGATATATCTCGGCCGGAAGTCGGAATAAAATTCTCGGAACGTCTCGAAAGTTTTCGATCATTTATACAGGTAGTTATTATGGGCCGGCACTAAGCCGGTCCATTATATGATATGGGTTTGAGATTGTTACATTATTTTCTGCGGATCTATATTATTATTTTCTGTATATGCAAAATTTAAGATTTTAGGTAATTGACATAAAACATTTTTTATTAATTTTATATAAGAAGAAGATGCCAAATATTTATAACAATGAATGTTCATTGTTTTATTATGCACAGAATGCGTGTCCCGTATTTGGGGAATTAAGTTTTATAGGTAACATGTTTCAGTAACTGAAAGTGATTTTCAAACCTCTCAAATATCCACTTGGTGTTTGTTAATACTTTGCAATTTTACAGCAACCAAACAGATTGAAATGAAAACATTTTGTCAAGGATTTGTCAGTTGTTACGAAGAGAATAGTTTGCTATACTGTCTGAAGCTTTTTAGTTGTAGTATGTAAGCAGTTTTTAGTCCGTCGTATACCCAATGAAAATATGAGGGATATGGAGTAAATGTACATGAGACAACATTAATATCAATATATGGTAAAACCCAAATATGGAAAATTGTTGTCCCAAATATGGCATTCAAAGATTTTTATTGTTGTCCTTCATCTTCAAGTCACCATGAGGCATTCAACAGTGATCAATATTTCTCATAACTGGTAGTAAGTTGAAGTTGACCCTTCGCATTGTTTCGAGCAGAATACATGGTTAAATATCTTACAGAGCTACATTCCTATTTTTATGACTGTTTGTTGATACTTTTAAATCTCACCAAAACCGAATAGAAATGAAAACATTATGTCTAGTATTTCTAAACCTTTACTGAGAGGATTAATTTGACACTTGTTTGCTTTAAGATTTTTATATCTTTTGTCAAACGAAGTTGGGGAAGGGATATAGTGTTTCATCTGTCCGTCACAAAGTTAAAGTCCATCTATCTGTGGAAGTTTAAGTCATAGTTCATGAGATTTTGTTCATAGATGCGTCTTGAATAACCAAGGGGTCCTGATAAAAATAAGGTTATCTTGACCTACATTTCACATATGAGTGATTGATTAAAGTTTGCGTTAGAATTCATATCTGAGATACAACTCGCGGAGAAATAATATTTTGTCAGTAGAGGCGCCTGTAATAGTCAGAATCGAGGGTCCTAAAAAATATATCATCTTGACATAAAATTCATGGATGAGTAAATGAGGTGAAAGGCTGCTTTTAAGTCCATATCTGAGATGAGGAATACAAATATTTTGTCAGTAGATGCAACTTTGATTGTCACGAGTTTCAAAATCAAGTCTTGAAAATGAATTAAATGATATTCCATTTAATCAACTGCACTTAAAAGATATTCGATTTCATCAACTGCACAATTCAGTTATATTTTATGACATTATCAAAACTTATTGGATTGGACCAGTTCTGGCAATTGAGGATTAAAGTCAACTCAATATACAGATTGTTTATATAATATTTTGCACTTTTCTTACACCAAACACCTCCATATTTCCGGCCCAAAAATTTGGTGCGTGCACCAATTTTAAAACTCTCTTGTCTATGTCTTTGATACGGTCCCTCTACGGCAATGCTACCACGTGACATTGCACCATCAAAGTAAATTGGAAAGTAAAACAATAAAGACTAAGTTGCAGTCAATAAATCGTTTAAATATTAGAACCTATTTGCCTTTTCACAAAACATATGTGTGTTTAATAGTGTGAATGTTTATGAGCGCTTTGATGTGAAAGTTTCTAAACAAGTATAATGACAAAGCAATTATATTTGTTTTGAAACGACCCTTGTACACTGTGTGTATCTAGGTCAATTATAACGTATTGTGCATTGTCATGATAACATGTAAACTAATTGTCGTTTGTTGATGTGGTTCATAAGTGTTTCTCGTTTCTCGTTTTTATATAGATTAGACCGTTGGTTTTCCCGTTTGAATGGTTTTACACTAGTAATTTTTGGGGCCCTTTATAGCTTACTGTTCGGTTTCCGTGTTGAAGACCGTACTTTGACCTATAATGGTTTACATTTATAAATTTTGACTTGGATGGAGAGTTGTCTCATTGGCACTCATACCACATCTTCTTATATATATATAATATTATGTCTGAAGATTTAACCACGTGATATTGTGTATTTTCATCATAGACTTAGGAGAGAACATTCTAGTTTAAATAATTATATCAGATGGGAAAACAGAAAGATAATATTATTATCAAAAGTATTCAATTAAATAATTTAATAGAAATCAAAGAAATATATACAAAATGTCTACTGGATTTATGTTTCTGTACAAACTAACAATAATTGAAGTCAGAATATTTTCAGAGTTGCAATTAAGAAATAAGTATTTATATGACAAGATACTCTGCTTTGGTATTTTTAAATATTCATTTGTAAATGAAACATAATAACTAAATCTGAATAAATCCTTGCATCCTACAAAAAAGTGTTGATAAACAAAAATCATTATATTTCTACGTTAATTATTTCATACCGTTTTAGTAAGGTTTTATAAGTAATTGTTATTTAATTTTTGTATTGTAATATATCCATAAAACGGAAAGTAAGATAAACTAATTAAATATTTAAATTTTAAACGGTCATGCCTGAATGAAAAATATTTGTGTGTTTTCAATTCACAAAGGGTTTAAATCCTTGCAGCTCACAAAAGACGTAATTATGATTTACATTAATCATAACAAAATTTAATTACTATCATAATGTTAATTATTTTATACTGTTTTAGTATGGATTTATAAGTCTTTGCTTATATTTTGTATAGTAATATCTCCATATAGTGGAATGTTAGAATTTTAAAATAGATTCATTTAATAAATAAAATGTCCATCCGTAAATACTTGACGTTTGTGTTCATTGATATTATATGTATTCAAAATTTTCGGAAAAAATACTAACAGGAACGTATGTTTCTTATAAAATTTCAATTCTATTTTTGTTTGTTCGTTTTAATAGTTTAACCTTATAGCATCTACATATTTGTACTATGGTACGGTTTTGAAAATTGTATTCACTGTGTGTGTGTTGACCAACTAAATGTATCCTACACGTCTTGATTCATTCACATTATAGATCACATTTCAAACGCATACTATCGGTTTGCGTTCTCAAAAATTCCGGATAAAATGTCAATGAATCATCCGGAGTCAAAACACTTGAGGTAGGTAGTTTGACATTCGAATTCAACTATTAGATTAATATATGTGATGACGCAAATGCGTTTTCTTTTCCTGAGTATCAGTGCGTATGCTTTCTATTTACTATTCCGTGCGCTAAAATACCGCGTGCATGCAATGATATTAAATTTCACTCGTGAAAGCGGATTTTCGTTTTTCTTATCTCAATTCAGGACACGACAGTAAGAGCTTGACATGTGACTTTCAAGCACGGTCATTATTTCTAACGGTATTCTGACCTCTAGCTGTTTCTCGTTTGTTTCTTTTTTGAGTCACTGTCCAATTATAAACTTTTACCTTTTCGAAAAGCTAAGGATTGTCTACCCAAGGAATAGATAAAATTTGAGATGTTTTATGAGACCAAAATAAGTCTCTTTATAAGAGGTCCCAATCAATTGCATGCCACAGGTTTTACCGCACATGGAAATTGGACTTTAGATTTATCTATACAACATCAACCATGAGTATAGACAGCTTTAATAACGAGTTGAGAATATGAAGGCATCCATGAGGGAAACAAAATATAAAGATATGATAGATAAAATAAATGCATCTAGAATTCCAGATTATAAAGCAAACTAAGTGCATAAATTTATATTGCGATTGGTTTGGGCTATTTTCATAAGTCATCCGGTTTGTAGAAATTGGGATTTGCAAAAGGGTTATCATCGGAAAAGTTTGTTTGAAATTTTTACCAGCACCAATCCACTATTTTACAGGAGTATTAATTTGCCTCTTGGAAAACGGAACGCGCATCTTTAATTTATATAGTTTTACTGCATTATCCATTGCTTCCAAATGCAAAATTGTTTAACGAACGAGTGTACATTTTGTACAATAGAATCTATACCGAGTATTTGTATCAACTTTATAATACATGAATTATTTTCGCACATAAGAAAAAGAGTTGCCAATAAAACCAATTGTAGTTGATAAGTGAACATCTGAATGAAATCATTTAAGACAGCAGGAAAATTAATTCTGTATTGTGTATTGATAAGGCCAATATAAAGATGGAGCTATGTATACTGTACATTTTTTATGTCTAAGTACTGGTCAATAGGTCATATTTGTCAAACTTAATTGAAAGATATATCGTTGAAATAAGTTATTAGAAAAACAGAGGATATGGGGTATCTATCCATGACACAAAATCAGTACATGCACAGCAACAACAAAAAAACAAACAAAAAAAAGCAAAGGAACACAGCTTTTATTGAAATAAGTTAACCTGTTTTCACGTATAAAGAAAATTAACTAAACCAGTGCATGATTGGATTACATCTTTCTAATTGGTTAATGATCTTGCGGGGTCAGCACGAGTTCACGTATATGTGCACTGAATGTACTTCCTTTTATCATCAGCTTTTAACTTTGTGTGAAATTTAAATTATATGGATGATTTTGGACTGGAATGATTTCTTTTGGCAATTTATGGTAAAACGAACCATATTTTGTGTTTTAACTATTCTGTTTACATTAAGGACAAACGTGCAGTATATACGTACTACATTTGTGTAACACTGTCATTTATCCAAATGTCCGCTATCGTATGATTGATTTAATTTTCATTTAATAATTTGAATGACATTTCATGCATTTTTTCGTTATATTGCTTCTACCCTTCAGTTCCTACTTTGTATGTTTATCTTTTGTGTAATGGTGATGATGGATGTCTGTCTAACGTCCAGTGGTAAATATTTCTTAAGTATAAGCACGAGAAAAATTGTACATGATATATGGGTGGCCTGACGGTAGCTGTAGAACCTTTTTCTGTCGACGTACATGGTATTACTATAAATTTAAAATAAGAAGATATGGTATGATTACTGGGCCAATTATGTCGAGCTATGGGAATGGGGAATACTTCTGCATAGGTTAGTTTTAAACTTTTAACTCTGCTAGGCCAAAAAATAATTTAGATTGTTTGATAATGCCTAACTACACAACTAAAAAGCAGCCGTCAACGGAAAATTTTATGACACATACACATGTATCGTGTTCAAATTTTTTTTTAAAGATTGTTTCCTGCTCTGAATCGTTCTTGATTGTTTGTCTACAACGCGTAACTTATGTTGTTGGCAAAACAAAACAAAAACCCTACCAACCTACACAATCCTACAATGCATGGGTATGCAACATCAAACAACAAATTTTAAAAGGTGGCCCTAGGTTTGATTTTGACGGGTGTCTTTATAGCTGGCCAGGGTTTATTATTGTTTAAACCGGCATCGATTATAAATTATTAATATCATAAGTAATTATCATAGTACATTTGCGCTTTCAATCAACACGAACTTTCTTACTGAAGGAATATGCAGCTTTCTGTAGACGTAGAAAATACATTAGTATGGGATATTTGATTTTTCCTCTGTGCAATGGGGTTTATATCAACAATGTCTCGGACAAGATCGCAAATCAGTACATGTTTCAAAGGAGTTATATACAAATGTATGCCATTTGAAAATGAAAATTGTATTAAAAGCGATCCAAGCCTACATTTCTTGTAGCATTGTTTATATTTAAGGTTTATGTGGCTATGTCTGAAACAAATTTGTAAGGCACCACTGATCAATTATTTTTACAGAAGTTATGTCACTTGGAAATGTAAACTGTGTAAAATATGACATTGAAGTGCTCTCAAGCTTACATTTCATGTCAAATGGTTATGAAATTGATATTAAAGATTTATATCAGAAATGTTTGGAACAGCATCAAAAATCAGGACTGATCAAATATTTTAATATAGTTATGTCCCTTGGAAAAGTTTATTTATTGTTAGCTCTCAAGATTTCATATTCAAAGGTTTATGTTAATAATGTCTTGACGAGTTCGAAAATCACTATTAGTCACGTATTTTTACAGGAATTATGTCTCTTTGAAATGTAATTCATGTTGAACATTGCATGCATTGTAAGCACTCTCAAAACAACTTATAATCTTGTCGGATTTTACTTAAATTTATACCAGAGGTTAACATCTGCAAGGCCTTCTATGAGTTCGATAATCAGTACCAACCTATTACTTTTAAAAAGGTGTTGCCCCTTGGATATACATATATATTATATGGGAAAACAACATTGTTTGCGATCGCATGCTTACTTTTTTTATGATATTTTTGGAAAAAAATACAAGAACCAAAAAGAAAAGTTTTTGAGTTATTGCCTTTGGAACCATGAGATATGTGCATCGGTTTTTGTTTTTTTTTTTTGGGGAGGTTTGAGGGGAGGCGGCGAACACAGAATGCCGCTTTTTTATTCATTATTATACTATATGATTCTATATATTTTTCACTGCATCTTCCTATGCTTCCAAATATAAAATTGATTGACGAACGAGTATACATTTTATGCAATTGAGTCTAAAACGGGTATTTCTATTAGCTTTATAGTATACATGATTTTTTTGCACAGAAGGAAGGGGTTGGTGACTAATAAATGAATGAATTTCATATATTTGCATTTACGTACTTTAAGACCTGACGAAGAGAAAGGGATGTGTGCAATTACACATAAAAAGATAAATAAGAACAATTAAAATAGTTAATATACATGTTAAGAAGGTACATGTATTATTGTAAGAAGTTAACTGGTTTAGCATATAAATGTTTACAATTCATATCAAACAACTCCGTTCATTGATAACATTTAGAGATTAAAAAGTATTAAAAATATTGTAAATCAATTTTACCAAATTTTGCTAATTCGATAAGCTGATAAGAATCGTTGACTACTGTATATCAGACAAAGCCTATCTTGGTACTCCTCTGTTATATAAATCTGGAGCCTCTTAATCTTGTTACATAATTTTTTTATAAGTACAATGTAAGTACAGTAACTGTATTGCTGTTCAAGGATGTTAACATACATATATTATGTATGCATCTTTACCTTTCTTGACAATATTACGTGTCATCATCATGTACAAGAAAAAAGATTTCATTTTTATCTGAAGAAATTTTTAAAACGTTGAAATGTAATAAAATGTTTCCGCATAAATATACTTTCTAATGGATAACATAAAGAGGTCAGGTAAGATAATCTGTTATACTTTTACTAACATGTACTTGCTTCAAATCAGAATTAGCAGTTATTTTAAATTGACTTGGCATCAATTATTGCAAGTTCGGAATGGTTAACCAAGAAAAAAATAAAAAACAAAAACAAAAACAACATTTTTAAAATGAAAAAAATACAAAGGAAGCAATTATATTCGCACGGCAGGTTATGCATACAGAGCAGAACACGTTTACCCTATCAACAATAGATATCGCTCAATTTGGAGTTCAGTGACACGACTCTTCAAATCACTCGTACGTTTGTGTCAGTTATTTACAGAAACATAATAAGCTTCGAAGATACACAGATTAAAATAAATCTGAATCACATGAATCTTCTTTAACCCAGGCGTACAATGTACCCGTCCACGCATGGCTGCATGATGACAGTCCCGACGTCTGACCTTGAAAGATATTTTTTTAGCGCTACTAAAGTCTTTGACGGTACAGATATTGAACAGTTTCGTATGTGTTCGTCACTGAATGAAAGTAGCTATGAAACACATCTACATCATTGCTATGAAGGAACTCATTTTAAAAACAGACGAGAAACATAATTAATAGCGCGATCTTTTTATGTCATAACGTTCTACATATTAAATACCAGTGTATAGAGACTTCGACGGTATTTATCTTCTTTAAAGTTATTTACCTTAAAAGACAAGAACAAATGACAATAATTCATGTCTTTTTTTAAACCATGAATAATTAAATCTTATCACGAGACTGCTTGAAAGGATTTGAAAAACATTATGTGGATAAAATGATAAATTTGGATATTTACAACGAGAAATGTAAATAAAAGTCAATGTTACATCGTCGTATTCAGTGTATATAAAGTGCGAATCCAGTTAGTTCATTTTCACTGTAGTATGCGAATATGTCTATTGTAGAATAAAGGATGATGGGAAAAACTGCGTTTGTTTACATTTTGAAAAGACAAAATAATAGATTTGAATGTATGTTTTAACAGAATTTCATTAGAATATAACTTTTTAATGTATAATAACACGATTAAAGTCCAAAAAAGTGTTATTTAAGCAGCAGAATCCATAATATTGATTACTGAATGCGATTCATTTTAACTATAGATGCGATGAATTATCACTGTAAGTGCAATCATTTCTGATGTGGAATTTTGAAGTGCGATGAATTTTCATTGTCGTTTTATATGATTTTCGACATACAACAAATGAAAATAGTTTTAAATGACTTTAAGATTGATGATATTTACAATTTGAAATGCAAGCTAGTCGTAGATGCTTACTTGAATATACACGGGTATAATCACGTTCATATCATGAATATTCAAATATTGTTGGTGAGTTTGCTATTAGCTTGTCATGGATCCGAAAATTTACTGGAGCAGAACATCCATGAATATAACATTTTCTACGACGAATTTTCTTTGAAAAGTTTTATAACTCGCTTAAAAAAGCTTTGAACATTTGTCACGCCGTGTCATAGATATTTCTACCGTATGATAGGATTTTGCACAAAGAAAAGTACAAGAATGTACAACGAACGGTACTAAAGAAAGAAAACAAACTACAAAGAGAATGAATGATCGTACAGTGTCAAAATTCTGAGGTCAGTTTTTCAAGTAAATGTCTTCAAGTAAAATTAAAACAACGGGTTTCTCATTTGTTTTATTTATTTTAACAACAACAAAGCACAAAATACACGGTCGCATTTAGCGAAAGAGCCAACCAACTATACTCTATTTGTAGTTTAATCAAGTTTGAGTTACACATAGTGTTTGTTTCGCGATGTTACAAGTAATTCACAGACCGGTCTATTTTAAATAGTCACATGGTGTTCATGTAATATAAATGATATACAATGCTGCCAGGAGCAGTAAACTTTGTTTTCATAAACATAGAATACTTAACTGATCAGTTAGTCAAGTAGTCTTTGGTGTAAATATATGTAGCGATTAACGTCCGGAATCAACTGTACGCGGTTATACCCCGTGGTACACTGAAAATTTGAATTAGTCACTATGACTATTCAGTTGGTCAAATATTAGCCGAAGGGTAGTCAACAGCATATATGACTACCCATCAAGTCATTGTGACTACCTGCACGGTCAATTTGACTATGTTAGTGGTCACAGCACCACGTGGTGTACAGTATCGGTTTTCACGCGCACTCTTTCGCGTTCCCTTTGTTCCCTAGATGTGTAGATGTAAACAAACCAGGAGGCACGAAACTGTTATTTTGTCAATTAAACCAATTATTTTAAGTAAGTATCATGTATATTTGTTTGAATTTAAACTTACAAAATTAAATTTAAGAAAAGAATTGTAATGAATGTAATATCGACACATGTTGACGTAATGACAATAAAAAAGGGGGAGATATGTATACGGGATATCAATTTTGATACACATACAGCGTATTGTCAATTGAAAAGAGTATTTAGCGACATCTTTTTTTGACCTGACCAAAAGCTGTTAAAAATAAACACTGCAATCGATATTCACAACAATAAATTTAAAAAAAAGCTCAAGGTGGCTGACAAGATCCTGGTGCTTACATTACAATGGTGTGGTATGAGATGGGTGGCTGTCAAGATCCTGGTGCTTACATCACAATGTTGTGGTATAAGATGGGTGGCTGTCAAGATCCCGGTGCTTACATCACAATGTTGTGGTATAAGATGGGTGGCTGTCAAGATCCCGGTGCTAACATTACAATGTTGTGATATAGGATGGGTGGCTGTCAAGATCCCGGTGCTTACATTACAATGTTGTGATATAGGATGGGTGGCTGACAAGATCCCGGTGCTTACATTACAATGTTGTGATATAGGATGGGTGGCTGTCAAGATCCCGGTGCTTACATTACAAAATAATGGTATAAGATGAGTGACTAAATCACTAGATCAAAGATTTTAAAATTTGTTTTTTTTAACTTTTAACATGACTGATATACTTATTTATTGTTATATTTTAGCTTCTAAAATGATATAATTATATTTTTCAGCAAATGAAGACATTGCTATTTGTATGAACACAGCTGAGAGATTTTGGCCAGAGAGAATATTACACCGCCACATGCAGAGTTGATACCGACAAAATATCTGAAATAAACACTTCAAATTCTGACATACTGAAAATGTATAAAATATATATTTAAGTTGGGATATCATAATGTATGTAAAATGAGTTTATAATAAATATATTTTCTTTATTTAATTTTAGACTTCAATATATGTCACTGAGTAATGGTAACACATGGAAACTTAAGATATAGGAAGGTTTTCAACATTGAGCACTTTGTGGTCCTATACTGTTGTCATTGTTAGTATTGCTGCTGTGGTATTTTTAATGATATTATATTCCAGATGTATTTGTCAATCCTATGGAAGAGAAACAACATGAAGTAGAATAACAGAAGAAATGAAACATAAAAGTACAAAACAGATAGAATCACACACAAAGTAAAATGGTAGAACAAAAAATAACAGTCTAACAGTCTATTGGTCGTGACTATTCACAGTTATCATGTTGACTAACCAACATGGTCACTTTCGACCATTTCAATAAGTCATATGGACTACATTCAATTGTCAAACTGACAAATGTGCATAGTCAATTGAAAAATCCAATTCGTCAAAACGAGTATAACCTATAGTCATTTTGACTTCCTAACATAGTCATAATTACCACCCTACTCAGTCAAATATGACAAACCATCTAGTCAAACGACTAAGAGCATAGTCACAATGATTAAAGCGCATTGCCATCTAGAGGACAGTCAAAATGACCAATTAAATTGGTCAAATTGACTAATTTAGGTTTTCAGTGTATAGAACCATTTAAACATGTAACAATAAACTGTTTTCAATATTTCTTTGTATTCTTACAATTGCGTATTGGTTTATTTGTAACACCGACTTATTAGAAATTCAAGCATATTTAAGGTGACTCGACTGTTGCTCGAACGTTCTTTACTGTATAAGATTTATACACAATGACATGATAAATATCAATTATCCAGACATCCAAGCGTTAATTGTTTGTGCAAGATGAAAACGTTTCCACTCATTCAATCTTGAAATGAAGATCGTTTTGTGAATGCTCTTAGTTATCTCAAATGCATCCATTAGAGCTATTTTCCTAACGCTTGTAGTTTAAAGGTTTGGTTGGCTTGCTTGCTTTGTGTGTACAAACGTTTGCTCAACCTTAATTACAATGCTTATGCAACATTTACACAATCAAGGCCAACCACACCTTTTAACTACAAGCATTAGGAAATAAGCTCTAATGACGTTTAATTTATTAGTATGCGATGTAGATTTAGACCGAAACAAACTTTGCTTTTCCGGTGACGTGGATTGGCTTAACTGTCCGAGATATATGTATTTAATGCATGATGACGTGTCATAGGAAAGAATAAATTTTATTCTACATATAGATCAGGACAAATTATTTGAGAAAATAGAATTGATCATATTAGCAATAAATACCATGTTTAAGGAATTTATTGATATATTACCTCAGACTTTCACTCACTAAGTATGCATATTTAATCAATCCTTCTGACTTCATAAATTTTGTTAGAGAGTCGGCTGAATTAAGACTTTATATAATGAAAATTAATTAATTTCCTTCTGTGAAAATGCATCGCATATACAATAGAAATGTATCGCCCTACAGTGAAAATGAAAGCCTAGTATCATTATTCGACAGTAAACATGAATCGCATAACGAAAACAGCATAGTGGAAATTGATTCAATATCAACAAGCTGAATAACAAAACCTGTTTTAAGTAAAACAACATTAATAATTAAGTTAAAAGGTACATTTTTCTGCAAATGAAACTTAACTACTACTTTTAAAATCTTTTGCACGCTCTGTTCGTGAACTATTCTTAATATTTACCTATTTGTGTATCAACTTTGTACCTGGATGGCTGTAGGCGCGATGAAAACCCGTCCACATCTCATACCTATATCATGAATTTATAAAAACAGTACACATTATATTTTATTTCTTATTTTATTCAAAAATCTTGAATTTGTCGTCTGTTTATTTATCATTCTACATCAGAAATTCATCACGGATACAGTAAAAATGACATTTTAGGATTCGCACATTACATACACTGGTATTATTGAATAAATGATTGTCCAAATTTAAAACACTTTAAAGGGTCAAAGGTAATTGAATATTATCTCGACTTCTTTTTGGGGGAATGCACAACATGCAGATAACAGATGTCTTTTGTAGGTGATACAAATTTAAAAGAGAACATTCATCATCAACATCCTAGCACAATTCACAAACTATCACCTGCGTGTATACATGAATAATTTGATTCAATCTTCTTTTTCAGAGAAAAGGGATGAGTGAAAACTCTTCCGGATTATTATTCACAATGGTACACATCACGGATTACTCAAGTAAACAACGTGTAACTACTACTTCTCTGGAAAAGACAATGTATGCCAACATTACTACATACAATACTAGTAATGAAGCATTAGAGAATAGATACACATCATCGCGGGAACTTCTAGTAATAGCAGGAATAGTGATAGTTCCTGTTATAGTGATTACATTAATAGGAAATATACTTACGATAATCTCGTTTATACGAGACAAAAAATTACACAAATCAATCAACATTTACATTCTGAATCTCGCTATTGCTGATTTCCTGATCGGGACTATTAGCATGCCTATATACCTTGCGTATACTCTAAATGATAGTGTCTGGATATTCGGATATCAGTTCTGCAAGGCGTATTTGTTACTGGATTTAATATTTACCTCCGTATCATTAGAAGTAATGATTCTAATTAGCTTTGATCGTTATATTCTCCTTAAACACTGGTCCAGGAATTATAAAGATCAGACCAGAAGGAATGCTTACATACGAAGTGGTGCCGCTTGGATTATTGCATTAGTTTTAAATGGTCCTGCGACTCTGTTTTGGGACATTTGGACAGGAGAGAATTCTGTACCTTTAGATGACTGTGAAGTACAGTATCGAAATAATTATGCATATACAGTAGTTGTTGCTATAGTAGCATTTCCAATTCCTTTTGTGATATTGACTATATTAAATACAATTATATTTTGGGAAATAAGAAAATTACTTTCAAGAAGAGCACAGCTAAGTAATTTATCTTCTCTTTCCAACAGCCGGGACTCGACTTTGTCTAGATCTGCGTCAATCAATGATGTTTACGCAGGTAGTGTTAATTTTGTTCATCATTTGCATCGAAAGAACAGCCTACGTTCCAAAGAAATATTCCACACACGTAATGGTAAAAAGGCTGCTAAATCCTCGCAATATTGACAGTTGTGTATGTATGTGCATGGCTTCCTTATGCTGTTGCTATAGTCATATATTCATTTTGTAGAACATGTGTAAGTGTACCGGTTTTTGAAACATGTACGTGGTTGTTATGGTTTAAATCTGCAATAAATCCATTTTTATATGCTTATAACTGTAACAGGTTCCGGTCAAATTTCAAATACTTCTTGTCCTGTGGAAGAAGACAAAAGTATATAGGCGAAGGACCAGTAATTGTTTAATGTAACTCGCGCTTTGATTTAATCATTGGATTAATGTTCATTCATAATAGATTGGAAAGAGAACCGCCAACCTTCGACTTGGATTAATGTTCAATCATAATAGCGCCATTGTACACTAGTCTTTATATTTGCTTTAGACTGTGAATGTAATCAATGAATGCGTTTGGTATAATTGTCTTCGTCGATGTACTCTTTTCCCTCAGTTACCGACAACAAATCATAGTCGTACCATTCAATACTTTGTGAAACTATTGTACATGTAGCATCTAATACATTGTTTTGCTAGCATGAACAGAAGTAAATGAAATATGCACTTGAGATCGATAACGCCCCTTTCAGCACTACTGGCTATTTTTTTTTTTTTTTTTTTTTTTTTTGCGCTCACTTTTATTGGTTGAGGAAGCCGGAGTGCCCAAAGAGAACCGCCAAACTTCGACAGGAAAACTGACAATCCCTGTGAATTAAGATTGGAGTCTACCTGCCCCACGCGGGGCTCGAACTCACAACCTTAGTGTTGACAGGCTAATGATACAGTAGTTGAACTATCTAGATTTTTTGGGATCCAAAAACAAAGATACAAAACTTTATGTGTGTGTACATTAAGAAATTATTAAGAAACCAATGTTCCAACTACTACTATACAGACAAATTTTATTTTATATTGATTTTGCTCTTCTTTTTAGTTGACTTTTTCCGATCGGATAGTTCCTCACGTATTTAAATACTTATACGTCCTTGGCACTGGGGTGTTAGGGTTTGTACTTTCTTGGTAAAGAAAATCCAGAAAAGCACTTCGGACGCACTTAATTCTTAGAATGTCAGTTTCAATTTTTAACTTCTTAAAAATAAAAGTATTGTGAGCTCATTCATGGCATAGACCGGTATGTAATAGTGTCAGGATTTCATTTGGTCAGCACAGAAAAAAAGACAAACGCCTCAGATATTTGTATAGTTCATGTATGTTTATATTTTAAATTGTTTACACGTTAGTTATGGTATATATATTTATGAGTTGATATTATGAAAAACAATTAACATGTTTGCATTGGTTCTTTTAAATCATGTAAATGCTTACATTTTTTATATTTTTATAAACTATCATTTCTTAATGATACACTTGTACTGTCTCTGTGAACCTTTGAAAACAGTAACACACATAATATAAATTAAATAAAAGAAAAGTTCATGTCTAAAAAGATAACATATTTATACGCATTCCTATCATTTTAATGCTTACATATTTTTTATGTTTTTTTATAAATTACTATCATTAAGTTTTTACAAGTAAATGCTTAACTTGTACGCTGTCACACTTGAGGGACAGGAAAAGAAATATAAGTAAAAAAGAAAGTTCATCTCTAGTTCAGTTTATGTGTATGAATATTTGAGAGACAATAAAGAAGCTTATATTCGGTATTTGCTATAAATGTACTTTTGTTGTTTAAGTTTTTTTACTTGTAGAAACGTCACTGACCCGTTGCATCTCCCAATAATCAGCGAATGAGAAATTAGATCGCGTTTGATCTAATTGAAATAACATCTGGGATGGTCTCACTCTGACTTATAGAGATGCAGAACTGCAGTAAAAGTACTATTCCTTTGTTTTGAGTTTTGTTAAGTGCGTATAGCTATTTTCTGCCATGAATTACAACACCCTTTTCCGTTAAACAGAAGTCAAACAGTTTTTAACACATGACGCTTGCAATAGAAATACTTGTGTTGCAAGGGTTTAAGCAATATAAAAGTTCATTGAACAAACGTAATTCTTCAAAATGTGTAAGAAAGTAATATAACAAACTAAACATAAAAAATATAGGCAACCATTTTGTTCCAGAATGGGACAAGATTTGCATCAACGTGAATTTATTCATGAAATACAAAAGTCGCACTTCAAAGTAAATGTGGATAATTATTATCAAGATGAAAACTTTGGGTTAAAATCAGGTTCCTCTAGGAAAGATTTGTATAGGTTCCATATATGAAAGCATAAAGACAATGGACAGTTGGTTTTGCATCATGAAAAAGTCTCCGATTGATCAGTCCTCATTTACGCAATCGGCAAACTTCGGCAGATTCCGCTTACCCTTGGTTTATAGATTTGCCGAGGTGTGCCGAATGCTCATTTATTCGAGAACGCGAAGACAGCACAGTGTGATTTATCCTAAAAATTAACCCTAACTTACTTTTAACTACAAATATATGCAGACAAATTCCATAAGTGCACAAACCTATAAAGTTTTAACTTAGAAACCTTATTGTGAACAAACAATCAGGCGTGAAACACCGACCTTCGACAGGAAACTTGAAAATTTAGTCAATAAAGACTGGAGTCGAACGCACCTGCCAAATGTGGTGTTCGAACTCACAGCGATCAGTGTTGACATGCTAGTGTATACGGTAGATGAACTACTGATACCACTGGGCCACCGAGATCCCTAAATTCATTGACAAACATTTGTGAATAGTCTAACGCACACTGTGAAGATCGTAATATGTTGACCTTTATTTTCGTATGTGACCTTTATTTTCGTGCTGATGCTTTGTTGTCTCGCTGGTATTTACGCAAACTTCTTCTTTTATTCGTATTCAACCTCTTTCGAGTTCCAGTTATATGCCATGCACATCTCAATAGTAACAGTAATTCGTAGCACTGTAAATGCATAAGATGCTCCTTTAACCATTTCAAATTCAAAGGCTGTTTCTGGTAATGCTTGTGGCTAGATCACACATTGTCTTACATCCTGATGATACGTATATGTTTGCATTGAACAAGGTCATGTTTTTCTCTCAGACTACCTTTGAAGATTTAATGATAAATCCGTTGGAGGTGTAAAGACTGATATTTTAGTCTGGGAAGCATGGTCAATATTTTTAAGTTGATATTGGATTTTGATCTTGATTTCAGCTATTGCGATTATCTTTAGTACGATACTTTGTGTCTTTTTTTAATTAAATACTCGTGATTATTTAAGATCACATGAGTTTAAAGCCTGCATTTTTCTATTGGTTTTACAGTTATAATGTTATTCTGATGTTATTGCACTGTCCAAGGTGAGGGGATGGTGATCAGCCATTGGATATGGTTTACCGGACACATTCTTTGTGTGAATGTTCGAAGCCTGGAGCATATTGTCCAGTTGTTATAACAGTCGTTTACTATTTGTTATTTTCATTTATTCATTTTTTTTTAGTCAGGCCATTAGTTGTCCCTTTTGCGTTGTTTCACTTTGTGCTATTTAGGTGAAATGCATTGCTTACCATTCGATATGGGTTTCTCGACATCATTAACGTCAGTACGGTGACTTTACGTCTAGCCTTTCCCCCTTTTTTTCTTCTATAGTGAAGTTTTGTCGTTGGCAATCATACCATATCTGCTTATTCTATTATTACAGTAGTTGAAAACACTGGCTATTTTTTGTTAATTTAATGTATGTAACAAATCTATCAAAACATAACAATTGTACTTCAAAGGAGTTTTATGTCGGGTTTTCTTTTTGGTGAGGGTCAGGATGGGGGTTCATGTACCTCATTCTTTATTCTTTGATTTTTTTTATACCATTTTTCTCTATTCGTTATTTATTTTGCCCATTATTCTCTATTCTTTATATTTTGACACCTCTTTATTTTCTATTCTTTTACTTTTTTGCCTGTTTTTCTCTGTAATTTTTTTGTTTTTTTACCTTTCTTCTGCAAGTTTTGCCCATTATTCTCTTTTCTGTAAAACCCATCCAGACCCTCTTATATAGAGAAAATGAAACCTCAAACTTAATTAGTACTGAAAAAGACGAAAACGGTAGAGCCACTGTGACATCATGCTTATGCAGGGATCACAGGTACATACATTATGGAGAAAGGAAGAGCGTTTCTTACATTAAATGTATTTGATACATTATCAAGCTAAAATGTTTTGAATATCAATAGTAAATCATACATGTTAGGATATTTTTCTACATTTTCAACAGTTAAAATAAACGAACAGTTGTTATGAAATTGAAAATGATACATAATCTTTTTACCAGTTAAGAAACACCATATTAATTGCAGATGTTAAGTATAAAGACTTGTCATATCCGCCACTGACACATTTATTTCTAGTTAATCATCTTTATTCGATCATTTAATGTTTAATCATCGAGCGATACATGTTTAATCGTCTTTAAAGTGCGATCGCTTGCATAAATAATGGTTGTATATCATATGTAGGTCAATTTCATTATAATATATACGATGGATCAAAGGACTTAAACATGTGCGATGAGTTTAGGCCATTCGTTTACATCTAATACTTGTTTTTTTTCTTTCTCAGGAAGTTAAAGTTGCAACTATGTTAAATCCCATAATGAATCTGTCAATGTGTACTTAAGTTAATATCATCAGCAGTTAAAAAAATATATTTTTCAGATTTTTATACGCCCGTCAAAATTTTGACAGGACGTATTATGGTATACAAGTGTCGTCTGTCCGGCGTAAACATGTCGCACCGTAACTTGAGAACGACTTATCCAAATTTCATGAAACTTAACATAGTTGTTTCTTATGATGGTCAAACGATCTGTATACTTTTTGGTGAGATTAAAACTTTTGAGTTACGGGACTTAGTAACTAAAACAGGTGTGTGTTTTTTTTTTTTTTCACATGTCGCGCCGTATATCAAAAACAATTTATGATTATTACTTAAAACTTTACACACTTCTTAGTTATATTAATCTTAAGATCTGTATACTTTTTGGTGTTGATTCAAAATTTTATTTTAGAGATATTGAGTATTTTGTTAAAAAAGGGGGAGGGGTTTTTCACATGTCGCGCCGTATCTCAAAAACAGTTTATGATTATTGCTTAAAACTTTACACACTTCTTAGTTATATTAATCTTAAGATCTGTATACTTTTTGGTGTTGATTCAAAATTTTATTTTTGAGCTATTGAGTATTTTGTAAAAAAAAGGGGGAGGGGTTTTTCACATGTCGCGCCGTATCTCAAAAACGATTTATGATTATTGCTTAAAATTTTACACACTTCTTATTTATATTAATCTAAAGATCTGTATACTTTTTGGTTTTGATTCAAAATTTTATTTTTGAGATATTGATTTTTTTTAAAGGGGGGTTTTCACATGTCGCGCCGTATCTCAAAAATAATTTATGATTATTGCTTAAAATTTTACACACTTCTTAGTTATATTAATCTAAAGATCTGTATACTTTTTGGTTTTGATTCAAAATTTTATTTTAGAGATATTGAGTTTTTTGTAAGGCCGTATGTCAGAAACTATTTATGATTATTGCATGAAAATTCACACATAAAACGACGGGCGTATCATGCGCTCATGGCGCAGCTGTTTATTAAAGTTTCATAACTCTTGGACAAATACATTTTATGCGAGTTTTGTCAAAATTGAAATCAACCTGTATTATTGTTCATGGCATAATGTTAGAATCTGAAGAGATTTCACCAAGTGGTACTATAGTCTGACTTCGTCATGCTTTTAAATTTCAAAAGATTTGGTAAAGCGATACTTTATGTTCATTCAGAAACCGAAATTGTAACAGACGGACAGACAAACATGTGCGTCAATATTCATCCTCTTTTGTCCGAGGAGGGAGACCAACAACATCCAAATGTTAGAGTAAAGTTAAAGGACATAACCTTAGTAATACACTCGATGATTTTAGATATAATTTATTGCCACACACATTGCCAAGGTCATTTGTTATTCTCTTTGTTACATATGACTGAAATCAAGACTATAACGACCTTACGAAGCGTTTTATCATCGATATCACAAAAAGGTCTAGTCTTGATAAATGATTGCAGTCGTATTTATCAAATTTAGAAGTGGATTACTTCCCTTTACATACGATAACGAATTATACTCATAGCAAGTATATGACACATCATCTGATCTTGTGAATAGACAAAGATTTGTATTGTGAACCTATCATGTTTACCATTCCAGTCATTCACGATTAAGGTACAAAGGAACTATTGAAAAATATTGAGCAGTTCAAGATACTACACTAATCACCAACACCTGACGTCTCCAAGGCAACAAATGTACCAACAAAGATGATGAATCGAAGTTTTATCCCGTTGCTGAATATACATGTAATAACAATACCAAATTATACACGGCTTAGTTGGCAAGAATCAAATGTTCAGAAAAAAAATCATTGCTTACCGAGAGCAAAAATCAATCCTTTGTGTAAAAGTCATCAAATTAACATTAAGTTCAGTTATTGCTGTTCTTCGTCTCAAAGTCACAATGAGGCCTTCAACATGGAGCAAAAACTCTCACCTCACTGCAAGTTTAAGACCACCACTAGCACCGGTTTGATCGAAATTCTTTGCAAACGGACGAAATTAAAGATCAAAGCTTCGGAGTGATTTCAATAAAAAAAATCTGGCAAGGACATCAAACATTTACTGTCATAAACTTGTTTGATATCATTTTCTCTCTTTTTTACATGTGTGTATTCAATGTTTTTCTTTGTTATTTCATTTAATCTCTCAATATGATCTTTAGACAAAAAAAGTCAAAAGACGTTTTCCCATGGATAATACATGTAGTAGTTATTTTATTCAACGAAAAATAACAAATTGATTGATATGAGACGATTTCAAAGATCGATTTTTTTTCTATCTCTTAACAAAACTTAAAATTACGTATGACATGAATCTCTCATAAAAAAAATGATTATCGTAAACAAAACTGTATTAAGATGAGACAGAAATTTACCCTCGTTTTCGAAAATTGTGTTTCTGTTCCTGCACAATAATTCTTTAAAATTCTTCCGGTTAAAAATATAAGTTCACTCATGAGATTACGTTTCTCTTTTGAAATACAGCCTTGTTGCCAGAAAAACTTTCAAACGTTTTTTCGAGCCAGTTATTATACCGTGTTTCAGCCTTACTCATCAATCCTTTAAGTAAAGGCAGTTCGGAAGACATCATAAATTTACATTCTTGTGAATTAATTGTAAAAGCTTTATTCCAGACTGAAGCTTTTATAAGGATAGATTCAGAACTTGAAAACTTCTTTAAATAACTCTCGTTACAAAATTTTGTAACCATCACATGAACTTTTTTGAAATATCTAACTTCTGAATAGAAATCATCACCTTCATCTTTGATTTGTTCTAACAATTTATCTCTAAAGTACATATACAATTTGAAATCAGCATAATTATATTTGAACAAATTCTTCTTTGTGTCTTCAGTGAGGACTATTGGATTTTTTTTCTTTTTCTTATTAATATTCAGAGGTACATAAAGAATGTCCTTGATTTCCCAGCACAAAATTCTTCTCATCAGTATTAGAGATTCGTCAAATAGTTCTGTTACCATGACTAACGCAAATTCCTTATCTAAATCGTTGATGCCTTTATTAATTGCTTCTTCATTATAAAAGTCTTTCTTTGGAAGTCCAAAATCTGAAAACATTCCGTTGTGTATGTGTAAAATGGAACCAAATGAATCAGGTGTTTTTAAGAAGATTGAAAGTAGCTCTTCGGCATCTTTTATGTCACTAAAACGTTTTTTAATACGACTAAGTAAACCGTAGTAATATGCAGCGGAAGGAAAATGTGTAAATGGGTCACGAACGATTCCTATGTTAAATGAATGTGGTCCTAGAAGTTCTGCAAACGCTTCCTTGTCAAATACAGCATGATTACATAAAATATTATATGTCTCGTTGCTTGGAATTTTATTTATCCTTTTTTTCTGAACTGTTACGCCATAACCCAAATAGTTGAAGGCACTTTGTTTTACGGATTTTGGAAGAACTATATTTAGTCTGTGCGAATCTCCATATCGGAGGAAGATATTCATTACAGTCGTGCTACTGGCTTTGTGCACTTTTAAAAAGGCTACATGGTTTATTGGGTTATGGCACTTCGATAATTTTATCGATTGGGACATTCCTATAGTTGAACTTTTATTTACATGTCTTACAGTTGGTAATTTTTCAGTATAAACATCTATTTGTTTCGTTGTGGTAAACTGTGTTGTAGTCTCTATGTCCACAGAACGAAATTGTTTTTGATCTTTAGATGATCTTATATTTAAAGCTTCTGAATAACCTTGTCTAGAATGACGTTGAGTATTTTTTCCAACGGAAACATTATACAATGCAGCTTCATAAAATATCACAGTTGAGTGTTTTCCTATAAATGGCATAGATATAAAAATCACACAAACTACCAGGAGAGTAAGTAGGAAAAATCTGAAAAAAAAACGTAAATGTAAGATAAATAAAACAATGAATAAACATAATACCAAATCATTTAAACCTTTCGAAATTTGGGTACTCAATGCATTTCAAATTCGTTTTTTGTTCGGTCTTTTAACGGTTTTGATTCTAGCGTCACTGATGAGTAATTGTAGACGAAGCGAGCGTCTGGCATACACAATTATAAACCTGGTATCTTTCATTGGTGAGATTTTTTTTAAACCTTATAAAATAAATGGTCGAATTGAAAACAACGGTTATATACTAGTATGATATAGCTACAAATAAGAGTGTTGGAACAAGGCAAAGTGGTAATACTCCAACACACATATATCTGTAAATCCACGTTTATAGTGTACGATTTATCGTGTAACAGTATCCCGAAAACGATATTAAAATGCAGGGTTTGTTTGATCGATGGACGTAATTGCCATCGTTGACCGATTGCTTTCTGACTCGCATCTATATGCATGTATATGTCACAACAATGCACAATGAATGACACATACACAGAAACCTACATGTACAAACACATACACTCAACACTTTCGTGAAACCTATTTGCATGTTCTTGTTCAATCGATGAATCAATAATACATGTAGCTAGAATTATGTGTTTTACTGCAACACAACGCCTATTTCGTTGTATCTATAAAATCAAAAATTTATATTATTGTTTTGATTCAATGTATTAAGGTATTACAACGACTCTCAACGTTTGAGGGAAAAAAAGGAGTTTGAGATATTGATATTTAACAACACTTTCAGCACTATTGGCTATTTCACGGTGGCCAGTTTTTATTGATGTGGGAAGCCGAAGTGCACCCAGAGTACCACCGACTTTCGGGAAGAAAATTGGCAATCTTAATTTATCAAGATTGGAGTCGTACGTACCTTCCACATGCCTGGTTCGGGACTTACCATTTTAGTGTTGACAATCTAGTGATACAGTAAATCACCCTGCCACCGAGGCCCCGGGAGTTTTAGAACAAGTCTCAGACATTACTAAGAGTTCATTTTAACTTCTTGCTTTATTCAATGTTTTACAACAATAAACATACATTTCATATTATAAACACATCGAATGTTTTTCCTTTTCTCTCGATCTTGTGAAGAATGAAGATAACGATGAAAATGATGACATGTCTGCAAGAGAACTATAACTTTTAAGAACAACCTTTACGAGCTGTCAAAATCAATCTACTTCAGCATGAAAGTATTTTGGCAAAATAGGATAGTTTATGACATTCGCATGTTTATAAGCATGTAGCATTTGCTGCTGGATGTTAAGCATCAATTTAATCAATTACTTATTAATAAAAAAAGACACGCCATCGGATTATTCATTTATAACGATATGTTACATGTGCACGAACCACACGTTTCAGTATCACCGTGTTTTGTGCTGTGAACCACACGTTTCAGTATCACCGTGTTTTGTGCTGTGAACCACACGTTTCAGTATCACCGTGTTTTATGCTGTGAACCACACGTTTCAGTATCACCATGTTTTGTTACATGTGCACGAACCACACGTTTCAGTATCACCGTGTTTTGTGCTGTTTTCGACTTTTAGATCATGTGTAATTTGTGTTTATTTTTGCGATTTCTTTGGTCGGGCTTCTTTTGGTCATGCTATTCTATTTTTTATTTGATTTATAGCCGTTTTGTTTCCCAAATACCGTGTATGTACCGACTATCAAAATAGTAGACTCAACTTGTGTGCAGAGCTGGACTTAGGGGGCAGGGTGTCCGGGCCCCCTTATGGGACTACATTTATGGTTAATTCAGTCTTTTTACCTGTTCCACACCAAATGTTGTCTATGGCCCCTTTTCAAAATCCTGGATCCGCATCTAGTGTGGACATACTTTATAAACAATTATTTAAGTGCATTTTAATGTTGTTTTACAGACTATTTATTCATTGTATGGATATGCTAGTTTGTAGAATTGTATACTAAACACCACAAAAAACGCACCACATCTTATAATATATTGAAGTTTCAATACTTCTTGTTTTTGCAACACATTTATAGAAATCTATTATATTTAAGCATAACTTTGAAATTAATGTAGTGTTTACAGAGAAATTTTCGTTTCAGTCACAACAATAGATAGAGATAACCAAAGTCGAATTCCAAAATCTGAGAAAAAATTAATTTCAAATTGGTCATTAGACAAGAATTCGATTAAGATGGATAGATGGCTTATAGTCAGTCCAGTGGCAAATTAAATGCATATTCAGGACGGGAATATGAAAAAAATGATGTGAATATTATTCTGCTTTGTACTAGACCGACACACTGAGACGGACTTTTAACTTGCTAGCTCACAACAGTTTGCACGAAGACATGACACCCTAACCGGACACATTATTCAGACTCCAAGCCGACCAGTCGTTGCTACATGTATTACTACAAAATGTCGCGTGCTTAGAGGAGAAGCAGCAAATACAAATTTTCAAAATACACACCTGTTTAGTTTCACAAATTGGGCAACACTTTTATTTTATTAAGAATGTATTTTTTCTAGATGTCAAAATTTAAATTAAGGAAATTCTCAATTTCACAGATTTTGGTGTTTATGACTTCAGAAACGTTTTGTCAACAATTTTACTAATTGCAATTACTTTTAAAACGTCAAATGTGATATTAATTGTTACTCCAAAGAACTTAATGGAGGTGCTGAGTTTACTCTTTTGGTGAGTATATATCATGTAGATTCTTTGATATTTAAAATCGACAACTTTCTGATTTGGACTCTTTGAGTGAAACAAATACATTGAAAATTGTCCTAGCCTTTTTTGCGTATGTACTGAATTATAATTGGAAGAAAAATGTCATTACTATGATCATCTGTATACAGGTTGCATTTCTGTAAATATAGACAATGCAGTTTCCCAAAGGAACTCGCTTTGCAGCTAAAACGGTGACACTTTTACTATGAATATTCGTGAAAAATTATATCCTAAAATGGAAAGTTGATATGCACTACTATTTTATTCAAAGGTCAAAACATAGGGCTGTGCGGCATATTTTCAACATTTATATGCCCTGAACTTGTTAAGAGTTTAAACTTATACTTAAATTATGTACTACCTCTACCTTTACTTTTTTCTCTATTTTTTGCCACTGGGGCCTCAAATTTCCTAAATTATTTTTCTGTTTCTAGCAATGTGGAATATTTAGTACATATTTAGGATAGAACACACTATTGTAAGTTTTATTGGGGTATTTTTGTATTTCTAGCTTGTATTTTTTTATACCGCGGTCACAAAAAAGCACATTTAGGTGTTACGGCTTACTTTTGGGTTATCGACAGGCCAAAAACACCCCACCAATAATATTCAGGAAGGATCAATGAGTTTCAATGACTGTGAAGAGTAAATATAAGCACTTCTAAACAATTTAAATTACAAATATGCATATATTATGAATTTATTTTGAATTCAGGGCTTTAAGTAAACTATGCATACTGTAAACTGTGAATTTATGCTGAGTCATCATAGTTAAGGCCCAGGATTTTCTCAATCTTCATGAAATATTTATAAAACTTCATATTTGAGATAATTTCTTTAAACTCTGAGATAAACCAGATTTTGTGAAATTCTGTATGTTCTCTTTTTTAACCAAATATAGGTTGCATTTCTGTAAATAGAGACAATGCAATTTCCCATGGGAACTCCCTTTGGGGCTAAAACTGTGACACTTTTACTATGAATATTCGTGAAAAATTATATCCTAGAATGGAAAGTTGATATACACTACTATGTTATTCAAAGGTCAAAACATAGGGTTGTGCGGCATATTTTCAACATTTATATGCCCTGAACTTGTTAGAGTTTAAACTTATACTAAAATTATGTACTACCCCTACCTTTACTTTTTGCCCACTTCAGAATTCATTTTTCACCGCAATAGTATGTTTTTATACTGGTAATAGTCCCAAGTAATGTCTCTATGAGATGAAACATAGAGATCATATCTGGGAACCAGTATGTCAACAAATCAAATTATCTATGAATATTGTTTTATTAAAGTGTCACCATCCATTACAGTATCTATATATATACTAATTTTTGCACCTCATGTTTGCGGTATACCATCTTTTCCGCAAGTTTATTCTGTTTTGTATTAAATTAATAATTAACACCCATTCTCTGTAACCATCAACCAAAGTTGGGCACGGGTGGTCACCGATTTTGTTGAAACTTTCTGACAACAACCATTGACATAAATTATGAAAAAAGTCTGTACATGTCACCCTGAATTATGTATGGTTACCATGGCAACAGGCTTTGAAATGTAGAAAATAGCTGATTTTGCTATTCTCGGCTTACAGTCACTTATTTACAGCATAATATGTTTGATGCAGTTTATATTATATCAAATTCTTTTAATTACTTGTTCAATGACATTTTACACTTTTTCTGATATTAAACTCAAACTGACATTTTTAATCTAGGTTAGAAGTATGAATTTTAGCATATTCTAATGCAATTATGAACCAACTTTCTTCCTAATTTATGCAAAACGCATCCATTCCTGAATAAACTAAATAATAGCTTTTATTGAAAAGATTGATATTTTCATTTATGCAAAAACATTTTTGGGGCTAATTAGATTTTTTCATAAAATTGGATAAAATGTCAAAATTGCCTGAAATTTACAAGAGTTATTTCCCTTTAAGAACTCACCAAATTTTAAAAATAGAAAAGTCATTTGTTTATCTAGCCAAGAATGGAGACAGACGTCTGCAACATGTTTTGCTTCTTTTAATCAATATCTTTTACACTTTATATCTAATTTTTAAATATATCTATATACATGTTTCATAATGGCTTGTCAATTTTATAACAATGATAAGCCTTACTATGTTCAAAGGACATAAAAGTCATAACAAACTTTAGGGAACATGTGATGATGAACAAGTTGCCGTTTGTACAGAATGTGGTCTGCTCCTGTCGCCTTCATGTAATTTACAAATATGTTCAAGCCATTGTTCAATGTACTTGGAAACAATGAAAAAAGAAAAAGGAGAAAACTAAGTGAAGTTCCGTTTTTTATCAACACCCGTGACACTAACAGTCTGATGCTAAAAAGATGATCTAACAGAGAACTGTCATTGTCTAATGTGGAAGCTATAAATATACTTCATGGACTGGTTCTACAACTTGGAACAGGTAAGCATATCTTTTAACTAAATTATAAATGTCTATTTTTGCAAAGAAATATGTTCCTTTAGGCATAAGGGAGCTGTCCCATTTTTTGCAAGTTCTTTCTTTGTCCAAACTTAAAAGGCCTTGCACATGATCTATGAAGGTTGCAAAAGAATATTTTCCAGGGGAAATGCTGACCAACTTTTCAAATATCTGAACTCGTTTTTTCACTGACTTTTCAACCTATTTCCATGACCAAATTTCTTTCATTCAAACTCAAAGTGTATGTTTGCTTTGTATACAGTTCCTTGCAAGGAAAGTACATGTTTGCCTTTATTCATACACCTCTGTAAAAATAATCTAACAATTACAAGTCTAAAATTCTATAAGGACCTTTTTTGAGTGGGTTTTAAGTCACTTAATTATGAATGCAAATATGAAAGTTTGTCAAGCACATTTACATGTATGGTAGGTTACTGTATGCTTCCTTTTGTATATTTGAATTAATATGCTGTGCTGACCTTGTCAAATGTAACCACATACATTTTAGTGACATGTTAAATGAAGTATATACTTTTAAATAAATCCTAATTGAAAAATTATTAAAACACATGGTCATAAAATGTTTATGTAAAACAGTTAATGATTCTCTTATAATTCCAGGTACATGTATTTGCAGAGACTGTAAAAAATGTTACTAGATTGCCAAAACAAAGCAGTGCAAAATCTCAACTTATTAATGTTAATAAGGTTTGTATTATAGACAGTGATATATGGTAATGATTTTACAATTGATATGTACATTTCTTTGAAAAACATTCTGAAGACATAAAATGAATTTAACTTGTTGAAATCTATGCCACAACAGTTTATCTCCTAAGTTGCATATGTTGTCCTTTAAATAATTAAAGTTAGCTAAAGTTCTGATATAAATGTGGCTTGTGCATGCTTTTTAAGCACATTTTGTATTTTTCTTAAGGATTTTCATCAGAAATACAGACTTCATTGTCCAAATATACATTTTCATTTTTCTTTTTCAAATAGATCAAGTCACAGCTTTAGATGATTCAGGTCCAATCAAAAGAATAAGAAAGGTAAATAGTAGAACACTGTTAATGAGGATTCAGCAGTAGATTTAGTACAATTTGAAAGTAGTAGTTCCAGTACTTCCAATTAAAGAAACAAGGGTTACCCCAAATTTTCACACTTTTCACTGGAATATTTAAATCTGTCCTCTCTAAGATCTGATACTAGTATTTATGTCAGTAAAGGAGGCTAAAAAATACTGACTCAAACAAGCTTTGTCATTTATAAGGAAAATTGTGAATAAACATCCTAATATTGTACAGACCTAAATTAAACCATAGGAATAGATATCCTTAACATAAAACATGGGAATAATAAATATCCTTAACATAAAACATGGCAATAAATATCAATAACATGAAGCATGAGAATAAATATTCTTAACATGAAACAAGAGAATAAATATCCTTAATATGAGGCATAGGAATAAATATTCTTAACATGAAACATGGGAAAAATATTCTTAACATGAAACATGGGAAAAAATATTCTTAACATGAAACATGAGAATAAATATCCCAAACATCAAACATGGGAATAAACATCCCTAGCATGAAACCTAGGAATCATATCCTGTATATGAGACATAGAAATAAATATCCTGAACATGAAACATTGCAATAAATACCCTTAACATGAAACATGGGAGTAAATATCCTTAACATCAAACATGGGAATACATATCCTGAACATGGATCATAGGAATAAACATCCCTAGTAAGAAACATAGGAATAAATGTTCTTAACATGAAACATCAGAATGAATATTCTCAACATGAAACATGAGAATAAATATCCCTTACATCAAACATGGGAATAAACATCCCAAGCATGAAACCTAGGAATAAAGATCCTTTTCATGAGACATAGAAATAAATATCCTTAACATGAAACATTGCAATAAATACCATTAACATGCAACATGGGAGTAAATATCCTTAACATGAAACATGGGAATAAATATCCTTAACATCATACGTGGAAATAGATATCCTTAACATGAATCAAGGAAATAGATGTCTTTAACATGAAAACTAGGAATAAATATCTGTTACATGGAAAATAGGAAATTCAATTGAAATTGAAAACAAAAATCCTAAACAGGAACAATTGGAATAAACATCCAATAAATAAAACATGGCAATACATATCCTTAACCAGAAATATTGGAATAAACATAAAACTGAAAACAAATACCTTGAACATGGGGACAATTATCCTAAACATGAAAGCACTTTAAGATTTTAAAGAAAAGTACTCAACAGTCTTTAACTGTCTATTATACTGTTAAATGAATAAAACCAAAACTAAAAGTTTTATTCGATAGTACATGTACTCAAAGGTCTTAAATTGTTATGCCCTGCCATGGCATTAAGTTTAACCCTTGTCCGTATGTATGTACGTCCCAAAGTTGGTTTCTGTTCTATTACTTTAGTTTGCCTCAACCAAATGTTATGAAACTTATACACAATGCTTATTACCACAAAACACAGATCTAATTCGAATTTTGGTTGTGTCACTTTAATTATTCTAAAGATATGTCCTTTTCTTAATGGAAAAAATACTGTTTTTTTCCGTTCTCTAACTTTAGTTTGATTCAACCAAATATTATGAAATTTATACACAATGCTTATTACCACAAAACACAGATCAAGTTTGAATTGTAGTAGCGTCACTTTAACAGTTCTAGAGTTATGCCCCTTTAAAAATGGAAAAATTGCTGAATTTTTTGTTTCCCTTCTCTTACTTAAGTTTGCCTGTACCAAACGTTATGAAACTTATACATAATCCTTATTACCACAAAATTCAGACAAAGAACAAATGTGGGTAGTGTCACTTTTACTGTTCTTCAGTTATGTTACTTTATAACTTTATATGATATGCAAGCGGGGCATCATCTGTGTCCCATGGACACATTCCCATTTATTTCATTTACATGTATAAGTCCAAAATACAAGCATTTAAAACAATGATTTATTTAAAAATATTATATCACTTTTATTGAAAGACATGGAGCTTAATACAATTATTCATTGTTATACACACTTTAAAACAAATATATGTAGTAAAGAATTTTTATTGTTATTTTCTCCTTATATTTTGATTTTATTTCAGACAATGCCAGTTAAAAGTGTTCCATTGTTAATCCTAGAAGATACATGTAGTCAGGAAACATGTAAAAGTGAACAAGCTTATTTGAGTCAAACTCTGATTCTTCTATTTGTAATTCCTTAAAGCAGGATGCCTTGAATAGATTGCTCAGTTTTCAGGTATAAAAATATGTTTTTGCAATTTGTTTTCAAGTACATTTTTTAGCTGTAAAAAATAGAACAATGTAACTCGTAGTAGGTTAGTTGATATAAACTGATTCTTATTAGACATATATTCTGAACTAGAATGAATTAGTCTTTATGTCCACCTCTAGCCCATTCCTGGGTGTGGGATTTCTTGCTGCTTTAATTTGTAGGCCTATTTGTGGTCTTTGGCTGCTTTTTGGTCAAGTTGTTGTCTCCTTGACACATTCCTTGTTTTTCCATGCTTTATTCTATGTATTTAAAGTAATTATTTCTTAATAAAATTTTCTGTCATTCATTGTTAAACTAAAATATACTTTTAGTTGTGAAGTGTTACAAGAGGCCTCATCAAATTGATTTTTTTTCAAGGTACACAAAATGGTGAGCTTTTATGTGACAGCTTTAATGTTTTATTATTTTTTTTTTTCAGAGAATGGAAATGGAGAAAAGTGTACTACAACATGTACTCAGGAAGCAAGAATTATCGTTTTCAAATGTCCCAAGACAGCTTCACAAGAGAATTCTCAACATCAGCAGCAGTGATGAGCATGTCCTCATAGTCAATTGTTTGTTAAATGGTGTAAAATAAAATATCAGAAAAAGCAAAAGATTGTATGCAGATAAGATAATTTCAAATCAGCCTCAAAATCAATATCTTTAAAATCAACAAATAATTCATTGGCACTTAATTAAGATAAAGTTCTTCAAATGGGACGGGGCATCAAAGTCACTAAATCCAGAGTCACATTAAGTCAACAACTAAGGCAATATATTATATATAACTGAAAAATCTGACATTGGGAAGGTGACTGGTAACAAGGTAGACTCTTAAGTGACTGCTGATGAGATGAGAAATTCCTCTTTATGCAACATGTACAAAAAGGGGCATTTTTTATCAGGAATACAAATTGCTTCGTTTTTCTCCCGACTTAGTCAGAAAGAGAAAAAACTTAGTTCTGAAGATTATGTAGCAGCAGAGGAAGAAGACAGAGAAGAAAATATAAAGTACTTTTAGAATCAAATAACAGTCAAAATGTTCTTTAGTTTTAATTCTTTTGTTTAAAGTAGGAGGTGTGCTAAGGGCCTTTTTGGCCAATGAAAATGAAATGTTTCACTAATCAGGTTATTTTAACAAAAATATATTGTTTAGCATCTGTAAAATGTGAACTAAAATATCTTTGAAATAAAATGATCATTTATAGAGATTTTACAGTCCAAAAGTAGAAAATGCTATTAGTCTTCAAAATTTGCAAAGAAAACACAGAAATATTGACATGAAAGGTGTTAACTTTATTAAAAAAACATCATCATAAATTTTCTAGTTAAAAATGAATAGAAAAATTGACCAAAATCAAAATGTTTTCAGGTAAACTTGCAGACAGGCCCTTTTATGGTATAACCAGTAAAATCGTCTTGTATTTTAATTTTTCCTTTCCTGAGCTTAAAATAGACATAAAAGATTTAATCAAAATTTTAAAGTTCAAATTTCCATAAAAATATAAGCCAAATATTGTCGCACCTTTTATTATACGACTGCAAAAAATTTTGCGTCAGTATATTGGTATCACTTTGTCGTCCGAAGACACTTACTTTCTGGACAATAACTTTAGTTTAAGTAAATGAATCTCTATGAAATTTAAACGCAAAGTTCGAAACCACAAAAGGAAGGTTGGGATTGATTTTGGGTGTTATGGCCTCAACAGTTTAGGAACAAGGGCCAAAAGGGGTCAAAATAAGTATTTTCTAGTTTCCGGACAATAACTTGTGTGTAAGTGTATTGATCTTTCTGAAATTGTACCACAAGGTTCCATACAAAAAAGGAAGGTTGGGATTGATTTTTGGGGTTATGGCCCAAACTGTTTAGGAATTACGGGACAAAAAGGGGCCAAAAACAATACTTTTCTAATACTTTGTATAAATTGCTTATTTCTTTTCCAATTTCAATGGGGTTTTATTCTTGAATTCTTGGGGTTCTTTAAAATGCTGAATCTAAGCGTGTATTAAGTTTTTGGAATTTGGTCCCCATTTTTAAATTGGTCCACATGAGGTCCAAAGGGTCCAAAATTAAACTTTGTTTGATTTCATCAAAAATTGAATTATTGAGGTTCTTTGATATGCCGAATCTAACCGTGTATTTAGATTGATTGATTGTTGGTTGCTTAACTTCCAGTGGCAAATATTTCATGCATATTCAGGACGAGAACAAATTAACAATAAATACAATAGGTAGGTTCTGTAATAGAGGCGTCTGGGATTGAGGTCGGAGAAATTTAGACTGCCACGGGAAATGAGAGTATATTGGATAGGGACAGAAATTTAGCCTTGCAACAGGTCACCTAAGGACCCTTCAAAGAGTTGTTGCAAGGGTTTCTTAACGTGCAAAGAGCGTGGCACTCTCTTTACGCGAGGCATCGGATTTAACGTCCCTATTCTGACCGGACGTGGCTGCAAATTTGTACATCCCGCACAGCCAAACGGACGCCCCACTTTGACGAGGGTTTTACCGCCGGTCGGAGGAAGACCAATTGTGACCATACTTCTATTCCCCAGTCACCCTTGGGGACCCATGTATTTAGATTTTTAATTTTGGGTCCCGTTTTCAAATTGATCTACATTAAGGTCCAAAGGGTCCAAAATTAAACTTGGGTTGATTTTAACAAAAATTGAATTCTTGGGGTTCATTGATATGCTGAATCTAAAAATATGTATTTAGATTTATGATTATGGGCCCAGATTTCAAGTTGGTCCAAATTAGGGTCCAAAATTAAACATTGTTTGATTTCAACAAAATTGAACATATGGGGTTCTTTGATATGCTGAATCAATCCATGTATTTAGATTTTGGGTATTGGACCATAATAGGTAAATTTAAATTTTTGAGTTCATTAGACCACATTCATTCTGTGTCAGAAACCTATGCTGTGTCAAATATTTAATCACAATCCAAATTCAGAGCTATATCAAGCTTGAATGATGTGCCCATACTAGCCCCAATTGTTCAGAGTTCGACCTCTGCGGTCGTATCAAGCTGCGCCCTGCAGATCATTTTATTGATGTTTGAAAACATTTCATTTAGTGGTATTTATAAGTTCCTGAATCACTCAATGTTGCATAAATTTTTTGAAAATTATGAAAATTAATGAATCACTATTTGAAAGATTAGCATATAATCTAAATTTGTTATGATTTTAATCAAAATCCTAGCTAAATATGTTTTAAAATATTTATTTCATTGTTTATAAAATTTTCCAGTACTGTCATACATAAAATAAGGAAAAAATTTAATGTTAAACTACAGTTATAGATAAGTTTATGATAAAGTTTTATGTTTAACTACTGTATACAGTTATTTTATGATATACATGTAAAAAGCTCTGGCTCAAATATTTGTGTCTTTGTAAATATTGACTGCATTATTTATAAATAAAAAAATTATTTTGTCTGTGCATTTTATGTTATTCCTCAAAATTACAGGTGGCATTTTTGAGCAATTCAAATTTATTGCCACATGTACAGGCTCTTATCTTTGTAAGATGACTTTTGTTTATCTCTTAAATCTATTTTGTTGAAATACTCATCAAATATTTTTTTTAATTTTTATTAAGACAAAATGGTTGCTTCAACTAAAATCTGTGAAATAGCATTGTCTTTTTTAGCATATCAAGGCTATAGAAAACATCATGACAACATTGAAACCAGTGCAAATGTTTACATGAGATATTTTAAGCATTTGTTTACACTTCAAATTTATTGCAACAAGCAAAAAGTGTTGATTTTGATTTTCGTCCAAACAAATTGACACGTTAGACCATATTGCAGATCTTCAGATATATTCCATATGTTTCCATGGTAACCATTTTCAATACCAGATTTAAGTTGAACATAAATTTTAGTCTGTATAATGCCAATTTAATTCTTAACTTGATTTAATCTTCTGTTTTTTTTTCTAAATTTGCAGATTTTACAAATTTTTACAATTTTCCGCTAAAAGTTGCTATTTGGAAAGCCCTGTTTCCATAGCAGCAGACCTATTATTTGTTATTAAGTTGTTTTTCTCCTGTAAATAATAAATAAAAGGTAATGTAAGATTAAATAAGTTATTGATTAACTTTTAATTACATTTTAAAATGAAGAAGCTGAAAAATATTTGAAATTTTAACTTTTTTGTTTCCATGGTTACCACCCTTGGAAACAAGATACCCAAGAATTTTATTCCATATATCGAAACTATGATATGTTGCCTCAATGGAAAGTATAATGTCTTATTCCAACATGGATGCGTAAGTTTGCTATACATCCTCAAAAACTGTCTAAATTGGGTATTACGTATACCGGTTGAACTCTTCCATGTATCCAAGGATCAAGTGAGGGTAACATTAAATATTTTATATTTTTTAATTCAGTCATTATATCAATTTATAATGATATTCATATAAATAATAGGTATTTTAACCAATATATTGCTATTTAAGTGGCTATTAATGCCCAAAGTAGACCTATTTCATAGTTGAAAAGGAGCAATTTTGAAGGTAAAATTAGAATATCCTGTTACCATGGCAACCATGGTCAATAGCAACAATATCAATATTATTTTTTCATTTATACATAAAAGTGTGATAACTGACAAAGTTTAAAGCTTTTCTGAGAGTATGCGTGCCACACCCTATATCTGGCATGGTTGATATTTACAGAGAATCCATGTTAAGATCCATTTTGTTACATCTGGTGATCCGTTGATTTGGCAATCGCCATGGTAGTCAGCAGTGTTTAAGAACATCCGTTGTTCGACCTGCTAGTCAAATGCGTTTTGTTAAAATATACTTTTCACTTTTTGGTCTGTTGGAAAATGTTGTTTGTGCTGTATTTAGACCCTCTAACAAGGAATTTGTTTTGCATGTACACGTATAAAATGCGGTTTTATCCAACGCAATCATAGGTTTGAACGCTGTTTTCAATTTAGACTTGTTCATATTTTTTCGTTTGGGCTTGTATTGTATTTGCCTTCGGGTTTATATGATCCGTTCATCCTATTTTGACTCCTCAAAATTCAAGAGTCTATCCTAAATTGAGGTAAATCCTATGGCCTTCCAAATACTGTTTCGATTCCTAACATCACTGAAGAGACATTAATTGTCGAAATCCGGATATGGTGTACAAAAACAAAAATGCATATGTAATTTCTAGATTACGACATGTTTTCGTCGGTAAAACATAGAATATAGGAACTAACTAAAAGAGGAACCATATTCTCATTACACATACGAGTTTTCCAATATTGCATAAGGGAGCTACCATTTGATTTTTATGAGGGGCTAGGATGAAATTTGAAAAAAAAAGGCAGGACAGGAGTATTGAGTAAAAAAAGGCAGGATGAGCAACTTGGCAGAAAAAAAAAGGCAGGATGACAATTTATGTAAAAAAAAGTCAGGATAAACTAATAAAAAAAGCAGGACCGAAAGAGTGAAAAATAAAAAGGCACGTCAGAGATTACACCCCACCCCACCCCCCACCCCACCATAAAAATCAAATGGTAGCTCCCTAAATAATAAAAATCAACATACATATAGAAAATTAGGTAAATTTGAACTAATATTTATGCATAATTATGGAAACTGATAATTAAATATGTTTAGATAAATTTACTTCCCCTCGATTGTTTAAACTTCCTTTTCAAATCAAAATATTACCTACCTTGATAAACATTTGCTAATGGAAAACTGTAGTTTTGGCATAGTAGCACAATACCTTTTTTGAATACGCTGAAAATAAAACAAATTGAAATTAGAAATTCATACTTCTTAATATATTTACTACAAATAGCTACAAAATTAATGTATCGATAAGGGTGTATTGCATTTCCCTCTGTAAATAAAAAGTTCGATTAACAGCAGATAAATGTTTACGTTGTCTATTGTTTCCTTTCAACACCGGGAAGAAAGGAAAATTAAAAAACAAAATTATACAGCATATGTGTTTGTTCATCTGTTAAATCTATGAGTAGCAATATTTTGTCTTTCAAATGTAACATATTTATTTATTAATTGTAAACAAACATTTGATTACGGTATTTCGTGTTAGGTAAATGCATTCTCATATACTACGAGATCTCGTGTGATCTTATAAAATACTGGTACATATATGTGCAAAGAGCTGAATAAGATTGCTGTCAAATAGATAAAAGAACAAATATTTTGAAATAAGTTGTTGTTAACTGAGGGTGTGGATTGGGTTACAGAATAGAGAATAATGGGCAAAAAATATAAAGAATAGAGAATAATGGGCAAAAAATATAAAGAATAGAGAAAAATGGACCAAAAAATAAAGAATAGAGAACAGTGAGATTCTTAAATATAAAGAATAGAGAATAATGGGCAAAATGTATAAAAAAGAGAAAAATGGCCTAAAAAATTAAGACAGAAATGAAGGATCCTCATCCAGACCTCTTAACCAGCAATCGCTAAAAAAACTGTCTGACAAACCACATTGTAAATTTGTACAACATGCACCTTCCCTTTGCAACAACAGAAATTGAAAATTTTATCCCTGACTTATTTGCCATAAAAAAGAACAATATTCACCAGTTCTAAATTTGCACACGTCCTTTTGTTGCCTGCATGTTTTTTTAGATGTTTTTTTCTAAGGGCTTGTGATCTATGAATTAAAAGAGAATAGGAACAAACTTGCAAAATAAACAATAAAAGTGTTTAGTCTTCTTAACTGATTTTTGCAATGTATAATTTACACTATGCTATAAAGGTAAGCTTTTAATAATGTAGAAGGGTGGCCGTCAGAAATTTGACAATGAAAATACACAAAGCACCAATCTAACAGTCTTCGCAACTACTGGAAGGCAGTTCAAAGCTAATTACTACTGATAACTAATAATCATTTTTCATATTTTAATATTTTTTAGCATTAGAGATTTTTTTTTGAAATCAGATCTTTGGTGGTGTTTATTCCTTTTATTCATAACTGTTTGATCTTGGGGTGCATCAAATATTTAACACTAAATACAAATGATTTCAAATCATACCTATAAGAGGATCAATTGCTACAAACAGTACTGATTTCTAACAGACCAATGTCTTGTGAACGTTAATGAAGATTCAATGTATGAAACAGCATACTTATATTTGTGTATTGGTATACCAGAAAACCATTTGTATAATGCCTCCTTCCATTATTAACGGGACAGGGTGATTATGAACCGTGGATATAAAAGTTTATTATATACTTAGTAGTAAATACATGTAAATTGCAAGTGTAATACGATCAATGGCAATCGTGCTGTATCAGCCATCCGTGATGATATCGATATCAGTCACGGTTGCAAAGGCTTTATCACACCCTTAGGTATGTTTGCTCCTCTTGTTTTTGAATTTTTGCCAATTTTATTACTAATAGTTTAAAAAGCCATATTTGAAAATCCTATAAAATCCTTGTTATTTTTTCATAATTTTGAAAGAAAAAGGGTGCCAATGTTAAATGTAAGAAAAGTCTAGAGAGAAATATTTCCCGCCAAATTTTCAATGGCTTATATCTCTAAAACAAGCACACGGACCCTACATTTTTTTTTTTTTTGCTTTTTCAGTTCCTTTATTTATATACTATCAATTTATAATAGTCTTGTAAAAAGCTTGTTATTTTGAAACAGAATAGCGAATAACCTTAATCTGAATGACGTCACGTCATCGACATCAGTCGCCGTTGCGAAGGCTTTATCAAACCCCTAATCTGTATGATGTCACGTCACATGAAAAAAAACATCTACTAGAGATATATAATAAAGTGTATATGATATGGCTATTTCAATATCACACACCGTATCAATCCTCAACCAATATAATCCCGCGAGCAGAGCTCTTGGATTTTATTGGTGTCTCAGGAGCCTCTAATTCAGTTGTTGTCGTTTGTTGCAGTATATCATATTTATTTTTCGTTTATTGTTTTGTACATAAATCAGGCCGTTAGTTTTCTGGTTTGAATTGTTTTTCATTTGTCATTTCTATGCCTTGTATAGCTTACTATGCGGGATGGTTTTTGCTCATTGTTGAAGGCCGTACGGTGACCTACAGTTGTTAACTTCTATGTCATTTGGTCTCTGGTGGAGAGTTGTCTCATTGGCAATCATTACCACATCTCCTTATTTTTTTAATATTAAGTGTACTTCAAAGTCACTTAATTAGATAAATACCGTGATAAAAGACCTACTTTTGCTTTCACCATCCAACCTCGATACATATACAACAGGTTTTTGTAGATAAATACCAAATAATGTGTATTCAAATACTCAACTTTAATTTCAACTCAAATTAAAGCGATTTTAACATTAAAATACATGTAGTTGACTCATAATGACTACACAGAATTAATTCCCCAAAATACCTCGTAGCTAACTGGAATGATGCTTCAAATAGTTAATTCAGATAAAAAGTATGAATATTCTAAGAATGCTTCAAATACATGTAGTTGACTCAGAAAAAAAAAAAGAAAAAAAAATATTAATAATCTAGGTAATAAACTCCAACATTGATTTAGAGGCCTTACATTAAATTAAAGTATCCAGTCAGCTGTTCAATATTATAATTTTAATAACTCATTTTTCAAAACAACAATTTGATATCATGTACTTTTTTACTAATTTATCGCACCTGAAGAATAACGACAGTGAGTAATAACCATATTGAAACATTAAAAATCATTATAATATAAAAAGAATTTAGAATGTTAATAAGAAAAAAAAAAATAAGAAAACAATAGATTTAAGAAACTACAGATACACAAATGATGGTTTGAATGATATAGAAAATAGAGGTGCATTTATTAGTTTTAGTTTTATAATATCAATTACAATATATTGTTGTTTATTTTTAATTTGTGTTTCAATTTTAATTAGGTGTATTTTTCAGCCGGTTGGGGTCTAGGAACTTGAATATAAAATAAAATACAGACATACAGAGTAAAAGTTTATTTAGTTTTGGACTATAAAACATATTTCATTATACAAATCTCTCTGAATTTTTTATGTATTCATGAACAGCCTTAACTATCTGAATATTGTCTTCAATACTCATAGATTGATCACCAAATAGTAATAACTTTAAATCAATATCAACTTCATAAGTAGACAGTTTATCAAGGAGTATGATCCTGTTTAAAATGTATGATGGACAATAAAAAAAAAATGTTGATTGTCTTCACATTGATATAAACATTTAGGACAGGAAGGTTCTTCAATCAAAAAATCATGAAACAAGTGAGAATTTAAATTTCTTGCTTCATTTCGCAATTGACAATGAATAAAATTAAATTTTCTTATACCAGAACACAAATATTTAGTAGGAATCTCTGGTTTATATATTTTATCAAGTACAGATTTGAACTGGTTAATCGACAAAGCATTTTTTACATTAGTATCTAATTCATTCCAGAGTTTAACAACAGATGGTACGAAACTTCTATAATATGAAACTGTTCTGCACCTTGGGATGGTATAATTCTGAGAATCACTCCTAAGATTGTAATCATTTTGTGTGTGAAGACAAGGTTCTAATAAATCTATCATATAACTTGGAGAGAATCCATTTTCTATTTTATAAAATGTAGTCAGTTTATGCTTCTTCCTTCTGTCTGATAATTTTTCAAGACCTAATTCAGTGTATAATTTTTTAAGAGAAGTTGTACGTCGGAGACCAGTAATAATACGAGCAGCATCAATTTGAACACTTTCCAATAAGTTAGCTTCTTGTAAAGTACAATTATCCCATATAATGTTTGCATATTCTAGAATAGGCCGAATAAATGCTGTATAAATTGTAATAAGTACATTTCGATCCAAACTATATTTTACTTGTCTTAATAAATGTAATCTAGAACATGCTTTTTATAAATTGCATTTATATGTAATTTCCAACTAGCCTTACTCTCAAAGTTGAGACCTAGGTGACAGTGATTTTTAACTTCTTTTATTTGATCCCCACCAATACCAAAATATCAAGAAGGAGGATTTATGTCTTTTCTAGAAAATAAAAGGGTTTCTGTTTTGGAGGGATTAAATGTAACAGCCCAAATTTTCAGTCCATGTTTTTATCCTCCCAAGATCATCAGTCAATGACCTAGAAACAGTATCATAGTCATCATCAATATTGGCATATAAAGAGGTGTCATCTGCAAATAACCTAATATGATTATTCATATTTTCCATGATGGTATAAACGGTTTATATTAATTATATACAATGAGGAATGGACAAAAATGCGAGATGCGAAGTTTAATTATTGCGATACTCACCAAATCGCATTAATCGCATTAATAAAAGCCTCGCAATCATTTCTAAATTTACAGTATTTCAAAATGATTTTGCAAGCATTGTAAACGACAATTTCACACAAACATATTATTCAGTGACTTCTGAATTCTCCGAGTAGCGTTCTCCAAAAAATCAATTTGATGGAAAGAAGGAGACAATGTCCGTACAGGAAACCGATTTATCAAGTATAATTTTGGTATTCTATACTCGGTTCTACTGAGCGATACTCGAGTACTCGTTGACATCCCTAGGTTTATATTGATATTATAAAACAGCACCACAATGATCGTATTTTGTAAATTTTGTAAATGTTTTAGGAGGTACATGCATTACCAATTTATAGTAACGAATACGAATACTTATATACATGTTTATCTTACCTCCTATACATTTCTAGGAACATGATTGGTTAAATGCAACCGCGTGGAGACCGTGTATATTTCATATGGGGTTAGTACGCGTGGTTTATTTCAATACACGGTTAGTAGTGGTGTTACGTCACTTTTTAAAAACAACACGGTGTTGAGGGACAATCTAAAAGGTTTCAACAGACGTAGAAACTGATAATGAACGATTGAAATAAATAATATATTATAATACAGTAATTTTAAGATATATTACATTGAAAATAAATGAATGATTAATTATCCTCAATACAAGATGGAGTATAAAAATGAATAAAAAGAATATTAACCCTTTTTAATACATAGATACACCACATCACTACTACGTGTATATTTAGGCACTGGAATGAAAATTTTCTCTTATTTCAAAACAAGTTCTTATAAATCTTGACACTGATATACTAACATTTTCGGACCCACTGGACATCAACAAAATCAGAAAGTAGCAATGTAAATCAGCATTCAGGCCTATTGAAATCGTGGCCTGAATTATAGATAATAAAAAAAAATCAGTTTTAGTCATCCATTTACAGTTGTTAATAACAATAAACGTGCATGTATACAAAAGATCTATAGGTGTCATATATAATATCATGACATGATAGATGGATGAATACATTGTCTTCATTTCCATTATGCTGATTTTGTAATTAAATTGTTATCATTTTTGAACTTTGCAGTTGTTGATGTAGATATTATAAATACATTTGAATAAAGATTACTTTGCATGCGACTTGTCTATTCGTTTTGCTGTATATTTGGTAAACACAAGGAAAACAGCAACCAAGCAAGCATATTGTTCATCAAAAATTGAAACCTAAAAAGTAAAATAACAAAAATACCGAACTCCAATGAAAATTCAAAACGGTAAGTCCTTATCAAATGGCAAATCACCTTAAGGTCTTAACCGAACATAAACGGTTTCATTTATTTACATATACATTTTTTTTCGAAAAAAGGTGCAAATGTGTTTGAAAGAAAGTACCGGAAATCCGTCACCTCCAACCGATCATATTACCGACATGATCAAACTGTATCCCGTTCAGCCAAATCAAATATTAAACCTCTTTCCTTCTGGTGACCAGGATTAATTACTTGTCAAGATATGTGCGTTTTTATTCATGTATGTCATTCACATCATATCAACGTAAGAAAGAGATGTCTTCAATGTTTACCTCCAGGGAAATTATGATCACCTTTAACAATACAATTGTGTTACAAATTTTATTTGACAAGGTTGATATTTAACCTGATTAATTAAACAGATAAACAAATAGAAGAGGGGGCTTGTTTACGGGATAAAGAATTTTAACTTGTTTATTGTGATAATTAAGGATATAAGGGATACAAGTTATATTTATCTGTTGATATTTCAATATTAACCGAACCCCCACACCCCACACCAACACTCGCCTGTATGCGATTGTGCATTTCTTTTACTTCTGAGTATTGGACATTTGATATAAAACTAGGGGACTTGGTATGATTGCCAACGAGGCACCGATCCAAGAGTTCAAATGAAGCAGATTTAAGCAAATTTAAGTCATTGAACGGCCTTCAACAATGTGCAAATCCCATACGGTAGAGTCAGATATAAAAGGCATCGACAAAATGTGAGCTAATTTATATGAGAGAAAAAACGGCATGATATTTGACAGACCAGTAAACGACAATCACGACATCCACTGAATTACATGCAGGCGCCGAACTTGGGACAGGCACACATGGAATGTTAATGAGGATAGTGAATATTTTACACTATTTTCGGAAATACATGTACATTTTTTGTACATGTACTTGGCACGATAGTTTTGAAATAATGACATTGTATCTCCATATTTAAGACCTACATTTTATATACAGTATTTGTTTACTTAATTTTTTATGCTAGATTTTACTCCATTCAAAAATAATTGTAAAACATTTAATTTTTCTAATTTGAAATTTAATCATTTATAATCTGAAGAAAAAAATAATGCTCTCAAGTTGTAGCCAAAACCATGGAACATCTAAATCATTGTGTATACTAATGCAAGGTACACAAAAATGCAAATATTGCACACGACTAAATAAACCGTTGTTCACTCATCCCTCCCCCTCTTTATCTAAGATTTTGTCTAAACCGGTGTTCACTCATCCCTCCCCCTCTTTATCTAAGATTTTGTCTAAACCGGTGTTCACTCATCCCTCCCCCTCTTTATCTAAGATTTTGTCTAAACCGGTGTTCACTCATCCCTCCCCCTCTTTATCTAAGATTTTGTCTAAACCGTTGTTCACTCATCCCTCCCCCTCTTTATCTAAGATTTTGTCTGTTTGGAATTGCCGCGTGCACCGTTAGTAAAGTTGCATCGAACTAAAAACTAGTAATCATCACAACTGTATGAGAAAGTAACAGCGCAATATATTGTAATTTTGAATTGCAGATTTTTTTCAGGGAAGACAAAGTGGAAAGATTCACGATAAAATATTAAATTCAAATACCTCATAATTAAAAACTGTCATTCTCAAAAAGTTTGAATTTTCCTATATCCACTTTTATGAACTAACAAGCTAAAATGCCAATGCATCCATGCAGGCTCTCCCTTTAGCATTTGTCTATATAGCACAACTTACAATAATCCGAAAAACATACCAGCACCTTCTATACATTATGGTATTGTCATATAGTTAATCAGCGATTTGTCACTGTCTTCATTCTATTATGGATGGTTGACTACGACCCATAAATACATAAAATCTGACATCTTATACCTTTTATTGTTTTTACATGACACAAACGTTGTCTTCGTTAGGATAACCTTTATTAAGTTACATGTCTATTTCCGTCTTTTGGTTATGTTTAATATAGATATATGCTATCTGTACAACTCAGAAGTTGTGTTTAACTAATATTCATCTCATACTTATGAACCTGAGAGAGGAAAAAAAAGAAGTAAAAGTTAAAAAAAAATATGACGCACAGTTAATATGAAGTCATCAGCATATTATTGCACTTTAGACACCTGTAAAATTTGTCAAATCACCTTTGATTAGTTTACTACAAAAGTATATATTTTAGCCATACTCTCCAAGGTTAAAGTCATTGTAACAGTATAAAGTAACATCTTTTTCTAAATTTCTGTTTATTAACAGTCTTTTGTTTTGTGTCTATTTATGTACCGACCATTCCTCATTTGTAAAAGAAAGAAGTGGGATGCTTTTTTTTTTAAACTAATTGTTTCATTCTAAAATTCAATAAAATCAGATTCACAACGGAAGTTTAAAAATATGTTTTACTGAAAACAAGAAAGGGAGGGGAGAAAAATCAAAATAAGGTCCCATAAAAAATTCATTTGTATCAGGTCATAATTTATACAGACCTTCTAAAAATCAAACTGACCATTTTTCCGTGCGTTCATCGTGTATCGTGCGTGTATTGACGCCTTACTATGTTTGATGTTATGGAGCGGTGACATCACCCAAGTAAGTAATGCACATTGCTGCTTCTCGCATTGTAAACTAACACTGTTTCCTACAGGAAAAGTTCCATATTAAACATGCAGTAATATTAAGGCGTGTTTTTTTGGGTCCATTCTGTACATCTCCAGAATGTCTTCTGGTGAAGAGTCCAAAAAATGAATCGACCTCTTCTTGAGATATTTTGTAGAAGAATCAATAAAACAAGAATTAAATTTGCCGTCGAATATAGCAGATTTTTTATGTTGATGACATAAATGAAGTTTACGATTATTATTAGAAAATTAAGATACGTCAGTTCCGATTCGGTAGACATGACTCTAATAGTGTGCTCTGTTTTGGCATTTGATGTAATTATACAATAAGTGTAAAAACAAAGTAAATTGGTTGGAAGAAATCGCTGTGTTCGTGACATTTTTATGCACAACCTACGATAGTAGAGTGGCATTATGTTTTTCGGTCTGGGCGACCGTTCGTTCGTTCGTCCGTCCGTCCGTCCGTCTGTCCCGCTTTAGGTTAAAGTTTTTTGTCAAGGTTGTTTTTGATGAAGTTGAAGTCCAATCAACTTGAAACTTAGTACACATGTTCCCTATGATATGATCTTTCTAATTTTAATGCCAAATTAGAGTTTTGACCCCAATTTCACGGTCCACTGAACATAGAAAATGATAATGCGAGTGGGGCATCCGTGTACAATGGACACATTCTTGTTTCTTTATGCTTTCCTAACTCAATTCCGCTAACCAATCGAACTTAAAGCCCCGAACATTTGATTTTCAGGAATAATCTTAAACTGCACAATAATTTGTCGATGTTTGTCTGGTATATGATCGAAAAGGACATCTTATCTATCAATTTTTTTAAGCAACCAAACGGGATTATTTTTGTTTAAAGATATCGCAGAGTTCTCAAAATCTTTTTTCCCTGGTGGTCCTTGAAGAAACTCTTCTATAGTCTGACTCAAGCTTTGCTGTCCATAAAAAAATTGCGATTATTTTTTTATTTGTGCAAATATTTGTTTCAAACAGCGATTTTCTTAAAGAAAATAAAATTACAACACGTTTCACGTACCTCGTGTCATCCAGAAACTGTCTAAATGCGTGTACGTAGCATTTTAAATTTCTCTATGGGAAATTAACATTGCAATGGTCGCCTATTTTTTTCCGGATGTTTTGTTTGGGAGAATATATTTACGTCATCAAAGTTCACGCGACGTAAGGTATAGTAATCAAAGGGAAATAACTCCTATGTAAAACGCTGACTTTGACTTGCAACCGGCTGTAAACTACGTGTTGTGGCAATTAGAATAAAATAAACATCCGATGTATGTAAAGGAATTTTGTAAATAAAGAAGTGTGCCATTGGGGTTCTGTTACCCTACCCTTTTCATTTAATTTAGATTTTAAAACGTATACCTTTTCATACATTCCGTAGGTAAAATGTTACCTTTTCCCATATTTTTGCGTTTCATGTGGTGTGTACTGTAACAGTGTAATACAGGTACTAAAGTTTAAAAGAGAGAAAATTGGTTGAAAAAAACACAACTGGGAACACTAAGAAAGATGACGAAAGAAGAAATTATGGAACTTTATTGACCTTATCATATATTTCTGATAGTTTTCCCGACCGATTAAAATATTCCCAACCTGGAAAATGTGACCTATTCCAGCGGCACGTTCTATCACCTTGTATATATGAAGTGCCCCCCACAACCCGAAGATTATCATAACAATTCTTTATTTTATTTTATCTAAAACAACAATTATCACTTTCTCGGATTAACTTACACTTTTCATTACGTTCATAATTGCAAATCCGCCACACTGTTTTTATTTATGTCTAAAAGATTAATTCCGAAAAGTAATTTACAATAGAACTTTGTTTACCCTCCAGGATTATTAGAAAAATGACGGATTTTAATTTTTAACATAGGGGTATTTCTTGTTCCGCTACTGAGGATGTTTTTTTCCTTTGCGAATCCATAGGAGAAATGCGACTCCAATAGGATATATTTTGTTGAATAAAACGGTAGTTTTTATCCGATAGATTTTTTGATATTTTAATCGGATATAATAATTATTTTGATAAATACAAATAATTTATTGAAGTTTCGTATGCATCTATATCAAGATAAAAAAAAAATCCCGTACAGCAATTTTGTTTTGTGAAGCGCACAATGTCAGTGTGAATTGCAAAACATGCTCTCTACCTGAAAATGCAGGTCATCCTATGAATAAGATTAAATATGGTTTGCTGGCTGCAAAAACTGTGTATAATTTGTAAATTCAAACCGAAAATGGCCAAACTATGATTACCAATGTTCATTATAATATCATAATTAATACCCACACTAAATAATGCATCTATAGTTGGCACTGGACGTTAAACAACCAACTATTAATTCATCCATCTTATCCTTTAAGGTTTGTGATTATTTATTTTATTCTCATATAATCTCCTTGATCAACTACATGCAAAAACTGCAGATTTACGCTATAGTTAGGAGGCCGAAATTATTGCACACATAAAAAGAAACACAAAAAAATCACCCAACACTTTACATATTCCATGCATTCGTAACGCTTTTCTGGATTAACTTTTACCAGGAACTCTCAAAGATAGATATTTTAAAGCCAAAGAGCATATAAAAAAGGATAGACGTGAAGAGCTATATGACCAATAAAGGAACTACACATTCGCCACATTCTTTATATGCCTGTCCAAAGTCCGAAGCATGTAGTTCAGTGGTTGTTGTTACTTAAAGTTTATTACGTCAGGGCTTAACAAATTTTGTTACAGGTAACTAGCCCAGGACTTATATGCAGCAGGATTTTACTAGCCCTGTTGGAAGAACTGCTAGCCCATGAAAACTGACCTGTTAGCCTGAGAATGCCTTACAAATCAGAGTTTGCTTTGCTGCATAATTACAAAGTGGGTGTCCCTTGTTTTGAAGGCGGCATTTTACACTGTATTTAGGAGCTACCATTTGATTTTTATTGGGGCTAGGATGAAATTTGAAAAAAGGTAGGACAGGAGTTTTGAGTAAAAAAAGGCAGGATGAGCAACTTGGCAAAAAAAAGGCAGGATGACAATTTATGAAAAAAAAGTCAGGATAAACTAATAAAAAAAAAGGCAGGACCGAATAGAGTGAAAAATAAAAAGGCATGGCAGAGATTACAACTAAAAAAAAAATGCAGGACAAAATTTTTCATCCTAGCGTGCTCGGGAAAATAACGGCAATATTCTCTGTTTTTTTTTTTCATCAGCAACACGGCCGACCTTGGGCAGTGGGATCTTTCTTTCCGGGACACTATAAATTTTCCTTTCCGCTTTTCCCGGTCGTATTTGGCATTTTTTAGGGGATGAATTGTCAGTCTCATTACCCCTTCATCTACAGTTTTTCGTTTTAAAACTGACGAAGTTCCTGAGGTGCGAAATATTTGGTTGCATGGATTGGTTTCGTGCTCAACAGCTGTCCTGACAAGACAGGTCAATTCCGATCAATACATCATACCCCCAGTACCGTTAACTGAAAATCTCGGCATAAGAAATGTAAAATTATTTCATATTTTTCATGTCGGGGCGGGGCCATTTATAACCGACTTTACGGTTGCAGTATTTTTCATTATTGAAGGTCGTGCGATTGCCTATATATAACCGCTTACATCTTCTTAATTTGAACTTTCTTGAACAGTTGTGTCATTGGCAATCATACCACATCTCCTTATTTTTTTGTGCATTGTTCGAAAGATAAACATATGCGAATTTCGGTGAAAAGATTTGGAATATCTTCGTTACAACATTAGACTTTGCATTTGTGTAACAATTCTTTATTAATAATTCATTTTGTCGAGCCTTCGACTTTTGTCGAAAAGCGAAACATAGCGATCCTACATTCCGTCGTCGGCGTCGGCGGCGGTGGCGTCCACAAATATTCACTCGGTGGTTAAAGTTTTAAAATTTTAATAACTTTCTTAAACTGTCATGGATTTCTACCAAACTTGGACAAAAGCTTGTTTATGATCATTACATAGTATCCAGAAGTAAATATTGTAAAAATGTCTTTTATCCGTATTTTACTCATAAATAACTTAGTTTTTCTGTCAGTTAACATTACATTCACTCTGTGGTTAAAGTTTTAAAAATTTTAATAACTTTCTTAAACGATCATGAATTTCTACAATTTTTAATAAAGGAATTCATTTTAGAAAAAAAAAGACCTAAAAAAAATGCATATTTATCTGGTTTAAAAAAAAACCGTCGGTGATTTCCTTCATTAAAATAATCTTCAAGCCAATTGTCAATTTAAAAAGGGGTACATGTGCTCGTTTTAAGTAAATGTTAAAAGTAATTGGAAAACATGCATCATATATAGATTAGACCGTTGGTTTTCCCGTTTGAATGGTTTTATACTAGTAAATTTTGGGGACCTTTATAGCTTGCTGCTCGGTGTGAGCCAAGTCTCCGTGTTGAAGACCGTATTTTGATCTATAATGGTTTACTTTTATAAATTGTGACTTGGATGGAGAGTTGTCTCAGTCATTGGCACTCATACCACATCTTCTTATATCTTTACATCCCAACTTCGTCTAAATTACAGTGTCTATTTCATAATAACTGAAAAGAACTCGTTTTAAGTTGGCAAAATGTTATTCCACGTTGAGGCTGTAACAAGAAAATCCGAGATTCTCGTCCCCATCTGCTATTTGGTTAATTTCTTTCTTTTTGTATTAGTTTTCATTATTTTTATTGGTCGGTTTATTTTTTCCGACCTGCGGCCTGAAAATGTTCTCCACGCTGTCAACTGACAAATCATAAGTAATAGCAAAGTAAAATGATTGATTTTATTGAAAAATGAATACCCCAATGGGATTGATGGCATGTATACGTGAAACGTGAACACATTATATAATACACCACAAAAATGATAAAATAATCATATATAGAAATGAATTATTGTGCGGCCGATTTATTAATTCACGGCATATTGTTCAGTTGCGTATGTAATGATTTTGATACGATGTTCCAAGAGATATTGTTGACTTCGGCACTTTTTGTAAGGTAGTATTCAAGACTTCGACACTATCTGACTTCCGAGTTTTTACAACAAAAGTGTAAATATTTTTTTAGTACATGTATCATGTGTATATTGTTTCCAAAATGAAACCTTCTTTTCAAAAAATGAAACTCTGATAGGATGGCATAAGAACTTTAGCAATCAATAACACTTTATAAACTATTTAAATCGATAAACAATACCGTTTTGCAAGTCGTTGACTGTACAACACTATAAAGGGTATTTTCAAGTACCTGCAAGTTATTTTATTTCGACGTCTTACACATAAACGTCACAACTAACACTCTTTTTAATGACGTCATATGCTTTAACGGTACAGTTTGAAAATAAAATAACAATGTTTTTATAATGTCAACTATGTAAACTTAATGTTTACAAAGTAAAAGACATCACTAAAGGCATATTTGGTCAGGAATGTGTATTCAGAATATGCGGAAAATATGCATTTTACCACGAAAAATAGGGTTTTGATAACTATTTGGGACTGAGAGGGTTAAAATGTCTATATATAGAACGATTTATTCGATATATAATTTTTCAAAATTTATTTGATAGGTAAACATTATTAAGGTCATCCGCAAAAGTGATGAGAATAAATTTAAATATACTTATTGTTTTTCATGCAACTAGATTTAAATGCTAAAAGTTACATAAGAGGGAGTTTAATGTCTGACGATTTACATTAATTTAGCGATGTTTTTGTCTACACAAATATCACGAGAGAGAGAGAATGACAACTTTATGTGAACATGTATACTGTTTCTGATTTGTGATGGGCGTGTCTGCTACAGAAACCGCGCCAAAGAAGATGGGAGTTAACGGTTTCGCTGATCGGTTGACGGAATGTCACGGAAATAGTCGAAGTGAAAAAAACAATAACGACTCCCTGTTGTTACCAAGAGTCGGAAAATGGCCGGCATAACAATGTTAAACCTCCGTAAGGATCGGAAAGTGGGCGGTACATGATGATCAATGGACCGGTTAGTAAATAAATAAAGCTTAATTGAATGGACAGACAGTTATCGAATGTAATTTGTTAGTCAAATCATTTAAAACATAGGGGTAAAAAAGTTGCATTGTTTTTTAGCCGGACAGGACCCCTTGAGCCAGACTATAGTCCTAACTATTATTTCTATTGCAAAATTTCGATGGTCAAAACCTTCGGACCACCACTTTTCGAAAACCTGAATTGTAGGTGCTTGTATATAAAGTATACAAGGTCATGGCGTTTCTCAAATAGTTTATAACTAAATCTGTTGGTTGTGTACTGATTGATAGTTGAGTCCGAGAGAACAAGATTTATTTCAGTCTTAGTGTAATTAGCTTTGAACAAACTTTCAGTAACTGCAAATACTCTTAACCCAGCAGGCACAAAACGTTGTATCAACGTTGATCAATGTCAGTCTTCAACGTTGTTACAACGTTGAAACTTGGGTTAGTTTTGAAAGTTGTAATGACGTTGAAATTCTGACGTTGAATCAACGTTGCAGTTTCAACGTTGTATTGACGTTGATAACATGTTGAAATCGGGTCCAGTGAGGTTGAAATCAGGTCTTAGTTAGGTTGAAATCAGGTCGGGTTTAGGTTGAAATCAGGTCGAGTTAGGTTGTAGTCAGGTCAATTGTAGGTTGGTTGAAGTGATGGTTTTTGGGTGTAAATTAATCCTTATTGGCACTTGTTCAAATACAATAATAAGATACCTGAATTATAAAATAAAAAAGCCACTTTCAAGTTTTATTTCAAGTTAGAATGTCCATCAACAGTTCCTTTCTCAACAAGAGACAACTCCAAAAGAGAATATTAGACAATAACAATCAAAACCAAAGAGGAGAGACAGTTACAATATCAAGATTTAATTTGAAATATTTCAATATTAACAAAGCTTTCTTTTCTAGCACATCAATTTCTAAAAGCAAAGGAACATGTAAAAACTCACTACAGCATACTGGTTTGATTCTGGTTGATCAAGTTTTCCAACTTATACAAAATCATGTAAATGCAGCAAATTTGACACAGTGACACAAAATGCCTCCTTTATTTTATGTGAATACAAAACAGGACCATTTAAAAAAAAAACCTGATCTCAATTTAAGTTTTAGTTATCCGATATTTAGTTCTTTTTTTTGTGTTTTTTTTTTCATTTTTATTGATATCTTGTTGATCTGAAATTTGACTTTTTGTAGGTTAACCGTATGTTGTTTTTTTTTTACATTTATCTTGAAGGCAAATGGAACAAACCATTACCATCACCAAGCTGTTTACTCATTCAATCATTATCTATACACCCGATACAATTGAGTAAAACGATCAAAAAGATGCATACCGGTAGACCAAATAATGTATTGATAAATGTCACTGCCTTTTGTTTACTGGCACTAAATTAACTATAGAAATTAACAAAAGAGGTTTTTAAAATGAAAAATTAATTTTATTTTAAAGATCTATTCTTTTGGCCTAGCAACTCCTTCTGCTCTCTGTGGGGCACACTTCAAATGTCTTGCACACTGCTCAGGTATTTTGGATTCTGGTGTCTCTTTGTGGCAGACAAGAACAGCATCTGAAAGCATGGAAGAGAAATAACATAAATTTGAATTACATAATAAAAGTTGAGTACTTTTAAAAGCCGGAAATGTTATCAAATTCTACCAATTATAAAACAATTATTTTAAATCATAGAACACAACATGTTCATTTGAAACAATTGTCCCAGCTTGCATCAATAACAAGACAAAGCATGAATTCTAACCAGATCTGTATTTTGCAATAACCATAATGTTCATATACAGATGAAACTATCAAAGATGAGTGGTATTTTACGAAAAAATCTAAAAGACCAAAACAGTAATTAAGAGCAGACCATTTCTATGTGTGTCAGACACACCTTATTGAGTTGTATTGGAACGAATTGGCTAGTATTCGATAACCCCCCCTTCTGATATTACTGATTCTGTACATGGCTAGATATGTTTTATGTTAGTTCGCTAATTAGAGCATATATAACAACCAAATCATTAAACTGTTTTGACACGAAACAGAATCAGATTCAGTAAGATAAGACCTTGTCATAATTTCTGTGAACGTAAACATGCAGATAAATAATTTGATCATTTGAATGTGTTTGTATATATTATGATTCTTAGTTAATTTAACTGTAAAATATACTTACGCTAATATCAAGAGGTTTATACAGAAACGTCTTCTCTCGTCTTTATATTCCTTAGACGCAGTTGTTCACTATTTGTTCATCAGTCTGGTGCGATAATTTCTCGAGGATGATTTTCAAATTTTTCTAAACGGATGTTGAAAGAGGTGCGCGTGCTTGCGTGCGCATCCGAAAGAAAATATTCGGAACTCAACTTGAAAAACCGCGAAAATTTAAAACTTCTCAATTATTATGATTACATTGTACATCGATGATATTTTAAGTTTATATATTAAATATCAATAGGTAAAATAATTAAAATAAATTTACCGAAAAATTCTCCTATTTATTTAAATGAAAGAAAGCAATTAAACAAATCGATTTGATTTAAAATATAGACTAAGAATATATCATATTTATACAGATCATACATATAATTAAAATAGCATGAACAGGTTTTGAGATCTCCCAAAATATAGAGAATCATCAAATCCAAATTACTTAATAATTGGTTAGAATTGTTTTTTTTTTCAAGATACTTAAAAAATAAACACAAAAAAAAAATTAATTGGAAAAAGCCGATTTGTTATTTATGATGTCTCCTGACCACTTGTTCTTGCCCAAAACTCCTTTCCATGCATAAACAATGCAATCCGGTCTACCCCCTTTTTTGTGAGAAAAAAATGATTGATTATATAGGGATGGAAGCATGACAGAAGGAAGCCCCCTCACGCTTATGGCAGTCAGTGGACACCCTTATAAGTATTATAAAAAGTTCTGGATTAGCCACTTATTATCCAATCGTTTATAATACTACAGCACTGCTCCTTGTCCGATCTGCTCATCAAATATATCTGTACCCTTCAATTTTGACAATGAGATTTTTCTGTCGCGATTGACTGACGTTAACCCAACGTTGAATCAACGTTGTTGTTTAAACGTTTGATTTTAACGACGTAAATTCAACGTTGAAACAACGTTGTAAAGGCAACGTTGAATACCATGACGTTAGATCAACGTTGAATTTGGGTCGATCAACGTCACGACTAAATTTCAACCAAATTTCAACGTTGTTACAACGTCGAGTGCCCACTGGGTTATTTCGGTGCTTTGTGTCTATTGTCTAAATGTTAGTTGTTTTTATTAGTGTCTCGTACCGATCTTTTGAGTTAATTTAATTGCAACTGATTTTTACAGTTTGTTCGTATGTTGTACTGTTACACTACTGTCCCAGTTAAGGGAGGGTTCAGTGCTCACAAACATGTTTAACTCTGCCATATTCTGTATGTGCTCGTCTCAAATCAGGAGACTATAGTTCAGTTGTTGTCGTTGGTTCATGAATGTCGACTTATATTAGGTTTTTTGCCAAAAAAATAATGTTATATATAATTAGGCCGTTAGTTTTTTTAAATATAAACCTGGTGGCCTTGTAAGAGCTGAAAAATAGGCATCCACTTCATTTGAACTTTGGTGGATAGTTGTCTCATTGGCAATCATACCACATCTCCTTATTTTTATAATGATTAGCGACAAATTAAAATGAATAATAAATCCGCAAAAAAATCCTACTGTCCCCCTCCTTCTCCCCAGAATATCAAATAGTCGTCCCCTTACTGTTATTATCCGTGTATTCTTATATTTATCCAGCTTATCGTCCCTACAGCGATGTCGTACTAAGGCTGCCATACCATAAAAACGTTTATCACACAGCTCACATTCTATTATATCTACATTCATCAATTTATTAATGTCATTAAGACTAAGCGACGCCATGTTTGTTATGTGCCTCTGCCGTCTAAACTACCTATTTAAAAAGAAGAGGTAGAAGAGAGCCAGAAGATCATCCCAATGCAAAAAAAAACACAGAAATGAACCTCTTCTGGCTCACTACCGAAGAACAAAAAAACACGCCCTAGGTTAAATATCTCTAGTCCAGTCCTTTCACTTATATATGATTAATGAAAATCATTTGCGCCAAGATAGAGCCACATCTCGACACCATCATAACGACCCTGTCCTGTACATTTTGAACGACCCCTCCCCTTAATTGGATATATAGCTTTTCCAGTTCAATCAAGTCAACGCTAATGAGGGTTGTCTAACTGGCTGTGTTGGATTTATAAATACCCCGTCACGTCCGGTCAGAATTGGGACGTTAAATTCTTTTCTCTAATTCTTCGTCAATTTATCCCTTTCTGCACCCATTGTATAAAAAATTTAAAGACCAATTCTAACATGACGTCCTTCAAACGCTTTGAGTACACACCCGTGGTAAAATATGAATATATTGTTTGGGCTGTTCCGATCGTACTCCCACGTCATATTGCTTTTTTATGAATGAGCTACCCGACGTCATAAAACGATGACATCAGAATGTAAGCATTTTACGGGAATATACACGCTTGTGAAACCAAAAATCATCACAACAAGGAAACGTAAACAAACGATGCTAAAATGTGTTATATAAGCCATTTGTGTATACATATAAGACATATAAGTACAATTATCATTTAGATTCATCCAAACATATCTTAATATGTTATTGTAAATAGTTTAAGCATGTCACTTATTCAATTTGCTCCGTTCTTTTACGTCAATTTAATAGTGCGTTTATTTATGGGAACGGCAAATAATGCCTTCACCTAGAGCACTTCGATCCAAAACAATTGCCGTATTTGTCCTATTAGAATCGAAATAATTCATGGGGGCTTGAATATATCGTGATTTTACACGGTTGTCCTTTATGCCCATATTTTACCCTTGCTATCGCTCAGGGTAAAATATTTGTCATAAAGGCCAACCCGTGGTAAAATCACGATATATTCAAGCCCCCATGAATTATTTCTTAAACAGCCTATTGTTGATGCGCATCAACTAACGCAACTTGGTAGTGACATAACAGCTCTATGACGTTGTTTCTAGCCATGAAAAAAACGTCAAATTACAACGTCCTATTTCGTGTTTTTCACGGATTCCAACATGATGTTCGCTTAAAACTACGTCTTCCAAGAAAAGTGGAATTAAGCGTCGCGCTGATACCTAGTGGAAATTAAACACAAATGGACAAAAAAGATACTACACTATCTGTAACCTCCGTTCTAATAAAAATAATAATAAAAATATAATAAATTTTGAACTCGGCTTTTTGCATTTGCGCCGATCTGCATTTCACTTTTTTCTTTCACTTGCGCCGATTTTGTCTTTCATTTGCGCCGATTGTGTACAAGAAAATTAGAGGTGAAAATTTTTATTTATCATATAAACCTCTTCCGTTAGCCAGTTGTGAATATGTTATGAATTGCCAATTATAACATGTATATAACTGTTGTCCCCTGCTCACAAAGGGAAATGGGAGTAGAATTTCGAGCAGGATAAGTCAATTTAAAAGATATTTGTGCACTCTGTTTACATCCACTAAAATCACGGAGTAAAATTGTATTTACAGCATTTCAAAGCATCACAATAAAATCCATAAAAACGTAATACTAGTACAATAAATTATCATCTTGCCTAGAATTCATATGCCACACATCTGATATATTCCTTTCTTGTCATTTCATCTTTTCTATACTTGTTGTACTTGCCAACAACGAAGTCCATCTTTTCTTTCTCGTGTCAAAACGAAGTTCTTGAACACTGTGATATGACAAAAATTATCTTAAACATAAGGGAACACTGTTTATATCCATATATTACCATGCAATATACATTCTAGGTTTACTACATGTACATGTATTTACTCGTATAGCAAATATAGTATCGGGGCTAGTGATAAAAAAAAAATAAAATAGGCGCTAATGAAAGAATCAAATCGGCGCAAATTAAAGATCGATTTTTTTTTTAAATCAGCGCAAATTTCGTACGCCCGTGTAACTTTACACTGGTAAATTTAAATGACTTACGCTTAGAATTTTAACTTAATATGTGATTTTCAAAATTGAGTTTTCAGAAGGTTATGCCGATAAATAGAAAATGAAAGGATATGGAGTAAATGTACATGGGACAAAATCGCACACAATACATAGAAAACATAGAAAATTATCAATGAACAGGGCTTTTATTCCTGTTCTTCATCTTGACAGTTGATGTAGGGTCTTCAACAATGAACAAATCATTCATACCCTACAACAAGGTCAAGACGGCCCCTAGCGTCGACTTAAGCGGTACTATTGATAAAAATAAAGTAATTTTGAAAGATATCGATCGCCGCTAAAATATGCCTTGAAGTTACACATGTCGGGAGCGGTCAATGAATTATATAATTTATAATTACGGGTGAGGATTTTGAACATATATTTGTCATACATTGCCCAACAAAAGACCAATATTTTCGAAACAACAAACAATACTTTCTAGAAGTTTCGATATACTGCCATGGCAACGTATGCATGTTGAGATTAACTTATTTCTTTAAGATTCTCGTAAAATAATGGTGATCTTGCAATGAAGTTAAATTTGATCTATACTGCTTAAATGACAAAATCTTATAGTTAAAATAAAAATCTTAAAGGTTCATTGTCTTTTGTCATTTGTTTCATTTCAAATTGTCTCAAGGAGAAATGATAAAGATTTCGCCTGATCTCACTGAAGCTTAAGACAAAAAATAAAAGAAATTAATATACTCAGTGAATGTGAATTAAAATCAAAATTTACGGTTTTTAAAACTAAACTTGTTGTAAATTTAACTTATCACAAAAACAATTGCTTCAAGAATAAGATCCAACATAAAATTTCTCACTTTCAAAAAGCTACAAAGACCGGAAAGATTGAAAACAAATTTCGATTTTTCAATGCCGTCAATCTATACATACAACCTTGTCTTTGTTTTAATTTCCAAAATGAGCTATTTAGATTCATAATATTTCATCCTGTTTTGAGAAATACTTTATAGTTTTCAACGGAAAATTATTTCTTAGATTCTAAATCAATTTTTGAATTAAAAACTTATTTGTATTTTATATTTACTGTCTCGTTTATTCAAAACACGTGAGGTAGTAATAACGGGGATCGTATTTTATGATAGGTTAAATGGATGTAAAACGTTTTAGAATCAAAAACTTTAATTCATATATTATACCTATAATTTTAATTTTCTTATATTTTAAATATTCAGAAATAATGAATCCACAAACTAGATGGAATATTTTGTATACGCTCGTCTTAGTCGGGACACATAATGGTATAAAGAAGTCCGTCCGTGCTAATGTCTGTCCGTCTGTCAACAGTAGCGAAAGAGTGCGCTAGGGCAAAGTTCTGAAATTGACGCGACAAAAACCCACACATCTAGTCTAATATAGTCAAATAGTCTGTAAGTTAGCCAGTGTCATCTTTCATTTCTCTCTTTATTTTCAATGATTTTGCTAATGAGAAGGAGAGGACAAAAACAGACTTTCCTTTCTAAAGCGTCGTAAAAGGTTATTTCGAACAATTTTTCATTCCGACGGATGGTGTTTCTGAAGATTAATTGTGTGTGGCAACAATATCATGAGATCTGATACTGATACATACATGTGATCTCTTGTATTACCGGATAATAAAGTAGGTGAATATAGTTGTTATTCTTGATTCTTGGAAATTTAAATGTGGGTTTCAAACGTCCAATTTGCAATTTTTTTCAAATAGTGCGCCAGCAAGGAAAACTTGTACTATGACGTCAGATTCGACGTCCTGAAGAAAGACAACTCTTTTCTTCAAAACGAACGAGAAAAAAATATGAAAATTGATCATAACTTTTTTGAAAGGTCGGTGACATATACATTTTTTTGCTTTATTTTGAAGAGTACACATGGCACTTTCCTTCTTGAAATTTTTATGAAAAAATCACTGGTAGATATTTTTTAATACTTGAAACGTTTTTCATTCTTGCGTTTTATTTTTGGCGGGAATGAAATAAATCGTATTTTTTAAGATCAAAACAATAAGAGTCTTAAACTCTTGAACCTGTATTTGATAGACACAAATCTACTGTTTAACATGAAACAAGAATTATGCTTGTAGGTTTGATATAATGGGATTTTTTGAGAGTTTAAATAACAAGCAAATATCATGTTAATATTCGGGAAAACACGAAACTGAGGTTGCTATAGTGACAAAACTAAGTCGGTGACCCCAAATTTTTTTTATCATATTTTGTTCCTCAAATCATGAAATACCTTCACACAAAATTTGAAGGAAAAATCACTGGTAGAACTGAATAGGCTGTTTTGGTTTTTAATCAACGTGTGGTTCGTTTGATCTCAGTTCTTCATTGGTTAAAATCCGATTACGACGTCGAATTTTCTTGCTTTCCTCTGAATTTCCTATTGTGACGGCATGAAAAAAGGCGACCATGCCTGATGACGTCACATAGAAAGAACACATCTTTTCGCAGATCATTCGAAAAGAAGGAATAAATTTGCCTGCGTATTGTTTGAAAATCATTAGAGAAACAGATTCCACCACCAAATCTCGTGTAATACGATATTTATCCACTCTCGACAGTTAAATTTTAAATATTTAAAACTGTCTTGAGTGGATAAATATCGTATCACACTCGATGCAGTAGTAGAATCTATATGTATCAATCATTGAAGGATCCTTAGACGGTGTTTTGCGAGACAAAATGTGTGTCACTATCCGACACGCTCTCGTTTAACTGTGGCAATTCCGATTTTCCCTTCATTCAATCCAAATGACACTGTATGCGTATGCAGAGCTAAGCTCGTAAGGACCTACAGTGGAGATCACTTCTAACCTCTCATTAGAACTGTCAGAATAATCTGTCATAGAACTGTTCTAACCTGTCCTAGAACAGTTCTACCTAGAACAGTTCTACCCTAGAACTGTTCTAAGTAGAACTGTCAGAATCAGTTCTAGGTAGAACTGACTAAATCAGTTCTAGGTAGAACTGTCAGGATCAGTTCTAGGGTAGAACTGTCTAAAACTGTTCTAGGTAGAACTGTCCAAATCAGTTCTAACCGTAGAACTCGAAGTGGATAGAAAGGTTATCCAACTCATCGGAGAAATATTTTTATAATATTGCATATAAACATCATTGTTTACGTTTCTTCGTTCCCCGTTTTTAACAGTCTCTATTTAACTCTGCATTTAATTCATGGAATTTTAATCGTAATTTACCTTGTTTGCCTTGGATTTACATTCATGATTTAAGATTCTGTTTTGACAAATGTTCAAACGAAAATTGTACAGTGGATGAATTATGGGATATTAATGAAAAAAGTGTTGTATAACGTAAAAAAACAATGTACATTTGCACCATCTCGTCAATTTAGCCAGACTTATCCATAACGATTATAAATGATATCTGGGAGTCTGGAACGTCAGAAAAATATACTCGATCTGAACATGAATGAAACATTTGCCACTGGACGTTAGGCTACAAACAAAATCAATCATTTTTCTTTGCCTGCTTCAAATTATATTAACAGTATACTATCATGACTATTCCAAGAAGAGAACTTCTCATACATGTACTTTTCATTTTAAAATAAAGTATATGAATCAGTCATGTGAGTGTTGGATGATGCCGTTAAATAGTTTTGTTTAAAAAACAAACCATCACGAACTACTGACTCAAAAGTCACTTTAGTGACGGTTCATTATTATGGATACAGAGAGGAAATAATGGCACGCTAAATTGATGTGGACAAAATTTTTAGATATGGTATACATTGTGTTCCAAAATTGGTGTCATCTTTATCATACGATCCGTCCTGACATAGAAATATTATTGGTTTACAATGAGGCCATATATATTTATTTGATAAAGTGTAAATATGTTCAGTTTTGGTTGATGCGGTCAAATAATTTTGTTAAAACGAATCAGTCTGATATATTGAAACTACTGAAATTTGTTTACGATTCAATATTTTGAATAAAAAGAGGACATGCTGGTACTCTAAATTGATGTGGAAATTTTTCCAATATTGCTGTCATTTGAATTATACAATCCATCATGATATGTAACTACATGTATAAGTGATTTACTATGCGGCTATATATATATATATTAAGATTTACATAATAAAGTGTAAATATAAAAAAGAAGATGTGGTATGATTGCCAATGAGACAACTGTCCGCAAGAGACCAAAATGACACAGAAATTAACAACTATAGGTCACCGTACGGCCTTCAACAATGAGCAAAACCCAGACCGCATAGTCAGCTATAAAAGGCCCCGAAATGACAATGTAAAACAATTCAAACGAGAAAACTAACGGCCTTATTTATGTACAAAAAATGAACGAAAAACAAATATGTAACACATAAACAAACGACAACCACTGAATTACAGGCTCCTGACTTGGGACACGCACATACATACATAATGTGGTGGGGTTAAACATGTTAGCGGGATCCCAACCCTCCCCCTAACCTGGGACAGTGATATAACAGTACAACATAAGAACGAACTATAAAAATCAGTTAAATATGGTCAGTTTTGGTTGATGCTGTCACATATGGTCAGTTTTGGTTGATGCTGTCAAATATGGCCAGTTTTGGTTGATGCGGACAAATAATTTTGTTATATGAGTCAGTCTGAGATATCAAAACTACTGAAATTAGTTTACGATTTAAAATTTTGAATAAAAAGAGGACCTGCTGGCACTATAAACTGATGCGAGCATAATTTTGTAGTCATTGTTTTCCAATATTGCTTTCATTTATATTAAACAATCCATCCTGATATAAAAATATAAGTGATTTACTTTGCGGCTATTAAGATTTACATCATGTTCATAATAAAGTGCAAATATGGTCAGTTTTGGTTGATGCGGACAAATAATTTTGTTATACCAGTCAGTCTGTGGTATGAAAACTACTGATATTTGTTTATGATGCAATATTTTGAATAAAAAGAGGACATGTTGGCACTCTAAATTGATGCAAACGAAATTAGGTAGCATTGTGTTCCAACATTTCTATCATTTGTATTATACAATCCATCCTTGCATAAAAATATTACAGATTTACTATGCGACTATAAGAGTTACATAAAAAAGAGCAAATATGGTCAGTTTTGGTTGATGCGGTCAAATATGGTCAGTTTTGGTTGATGCTGTCAAATATGGTCAGTTTTGATTGATGCAGACAAATAATTTTGTTACATGAGTCAGTCTGAGATATGAAAACTACTGATATTTGTTTCTGACGGGACATTTTGAATAAAAATAGGAAATGCTGGCACTCTCAATTGATGCGAAAAAAAATTTGTGGTCATTGATTTCCAATATTGCAGTTATTTGTATGCTACAGTCCCTCTTGACCTAAATTTATAACTGAATTACTGTGCAGCTATATCATGTATATAGATTTACATAAAAAAAAAAGCAAATGTGGTCAGTTTTGGTTGATGCGGTCAAAAGATTTTATTACACGACTCAGTCTGAAGTATGAAAACTACTGATATTTGTTTACGATTCAATATTTTGAATAAAAAGAGGACATCATGACATGCTGGCACTATAAATTGATGCGAACAAAATTTTTTTGTTTTCCAATATAATTGCTGTCATTTGTACAATACATCCTTGCCTAAAATATAACTGGATTACTGCAGTGTGCGGCTAAATGTATATAGATTTACATGATGAAGAGCAAATATGGTCAGTTTAAGTTTAATTTAAAACATATTTATTTATAATACATGTAATAGTGGATTGGGAAACAAGTTATTACATTTGGTTAATGAGGTCAGATAATTTTGTTATGTGAAACGAGCCATCCTGACTCCCGCAATGACTAATGTAAAACAATTCAAATAATAATGCCCCCCTAATACTAACGGCCTAATTTATATATAAAAATGAACGAAAACAAATAATTTATGTAATACATCAACAAAAGAAAATCACTGAATTACAGGTTCCTGACTTGGAACAGGCACATACATGCAGAATATGGCGGGTTAAACATGTTCTCTTGATTAAAATCTGAAATAAAACCGTCAAAATAGCAAAACTCTATATAATATTAATCGCTATTTTGCCGAAGCCTTTATATTTAGACAAAGAGTTCTTAAAACTTATAAATCAATTCTAGCCGTAGAATTTATAAATCAATTCTAGCCGTAGAATTTATAAATCAATTCTAGCCGTAGAATTTCAGTTTGTAATCAATTCTAACCGTAGAACTGTTCTAGAAGTAGAACTGACCAAAATTTGGTCAGTTCTAGGTAGAACTGTCTAAAACTGTTCTAGGGTAGAACTGTCAGGATCAGTTCTAGGTAGAACTGTCCAAATCAGTTCTAGGTAGAACTGACCAAATCAGTTCTAGGTTAGAACTGTTCTAGCTAGAACTGACTAAAGGTGTCAGGCTGACAGGTATCGGGTCCATTCGCCCTAATTACATGTTCGCCCTGGGTCCGTTCGCCCATAGAGTCCGTTCGCCCTGGGTCCGTTCGCCCTAATTATTATAAAAAAAATAATATTAATGGTTTAATTTACAGTTTTGCAATCTTATTCAGGTTATTTAAATGGTAAATATTATAAATGTATATCTCCAAATTCATGAATAAACATTGAAATAAAAAAAAAGGTCTTTGTTTTGGAGCATTAATCAGGCTACTTGGCTTCATTGTTACATTTGTTTTTATTCAGAATTACTTTTAATGACTGTTGATTGTCACAGAAAACGCCAGACACACGTTTCGTCTACAAAAGACTCATCAGTGACGCTCGAATCAAAAAAGTTAATAAGGCCAAATAAAGCACGAAGTTGAAGAGCATTGAGGACCCAAAATTCCTTAAAGTTTTGCCAAATACAGCTAAGGTAATATATTTCTGAGGTGGAAAAGCCTTAGTATTCCGAAAGTTAAAAGTTTTGTTATTTTGAATGCTGATTAGATATGATTACGATGTCTTTGATCTCACTGATTGTTTTAGTTATTGTTTTGATGGATTAATAATGAAATTGTTTTTTTAAATAAACAAGTCAGCTTGGAATGAGTTAAAACAATGATATAAGAATTGTAAGACATTGAAGGGAAATTGTTTTCGCCGCTTGGCTTCTTTGATCTCAAGGTGTTGAGTGAGTTGGATCTTGTTATACCTGTTTGGATTGTTTTGAAATTGTTACAAGGTTTCAAAAAAGATAAATTCATACAGATAACTTGGTCTCCAGTTCCTGAACACATCTTCTTTTCTTCTTCTTCAAAATACTGTCCACATTCAACATGATGAATATTCTGGCAAGAATATTCAATGCAAATCAAAAGAAAAATAATTATCTGGTAGCAGCAATACAACATAAATATTTCGGCGGAATTTTTAAAAAAACTTTAACATAATTAATTAAAATAATTTATATTATACAAGACAACAAAATAAAATAGAAATCAGGGCGAACGGACCCAGGGCGAACAGGTATTAGGGCGAACAGGTACTAGGGCGAACGCGAATCAGGGCGAACGGACCCGGATTCAGGCTGACAGTTCTACGTACTGTCCTAGAACAGTTCTCCTGACAGATTCTGACAGATTTAATGAGAGGTTAGAAGTGATCTCCACTGTAAGAACTACAGTTCCGCAGGTAACACAGAGACTACCATTTATATCATGCTAATTTGTTCCGAATAAACATGTAAAATTTGTCACTCAACGTTCAATAATAGTCATGAATACAGCTTACCTGATATAACCAATAGATATTGCCGGGTCTAATGTAGATCATCATGGCTCACAGTTTGACCTCTGTTAAATGTAAAATGTTCAGTAAGATTCACGTTTATAAAAAAAGAAAACATCTACAAACATCCGTCAAAACCATATTGTATAACATTCAACTCCTAAATTTTACATGAAATATGTGCCACTGGACGTTAAGAAAACTGTTATCAATCAAACAGTACACGTTACGGACTGTAATAGACACAGTAAAGTTCAAACCAGTCATTATAACTTGTCTGTAAAACCGGAAATACATGAAATATGATTTAGCGTAAGAAGACAGAGCTGGGAAAATTGTAAATTTATTCAATTGTCCCTGGATGTATTTTTTCCAATTTTCTTAATTCATTTCTAAAACCAAAACAAACAAAACTAAGTGAATATGTTATTGGTAATACACAACCAATGCTCGAATGGCAGGATAACCTCTCTAGGGGAGATAATCATTACGCTGATTACATGATTGATTGTTGGTTGCTTACAGGACTTACTACTAGACGGATGTTAATACCGATATTAAAACATTGAAGGAATAAGATAAACATTTAAAAACAAAGTTAATAAAAAGTGCTGGATTCTAGTAGATTTCAAGTATAATATAAATCACACAAGAAAGGTGGTCTTTTAATACAGGTTAAACCTATATATGAAATGCACTACAGAGGGATCTAAAATTAATAGTCTTATAACACAGAGTTTTTGCTTTATACAGGTTATCTCTTAATGATGTTCTCTACCCTCGTTTTGATTTTTTGTCAGATATTCGTGATCCTCTACTTTTATCCATATCATGTAATGCCAATAAAAACTTTGCCCGCTAACCCCTACTTTTCTTTTTATAATTTTATTACGTATAGTTAAGCAATTTCTGAAAATCTTATAAAATCCTTGATTTTTTTCATAGTTTTTGGAAAGAAAAAAGGTGTCCATGTTAAATGTATGAAAAATCTAGATAGAATCATTTCCCGCCAAATTTTCTATTGATTGTCTCAAAAACAAGCACATGGCCATGTCATTTTTTCTTTTATTTAAGTTCCTATGATTGGGTATACGGGGATGTGCCAAAAATATGGGTCATAATTTTGAGAATTATATAAAAATGACCATCCTTTTAATGACATCCTATATTAAAATGCATTTACGTTTGATAACTTTATATTGATATACATGATATAGGAAGATGTGGTGTGAGTGCCAATGAGACAACTCTCCATCCAAATAACAATTTATAAAAGTAAACCATGTATAGATATGCTATTGAGAATCTTACATTATTAATGGTCAATTATTATATTAAATTAAATCAATTCATTTAATTGAAAGTTCACCTTTCAAATAAGTTCCCAAATGAACACCGGATGTCAATTCATATATTAAAACTTAAGGGTAGCTATATATTTATGAATTATGAGTGATGATATAGATTTAGTGCTTATATAAGCATGTGTCATATTTTAAATATTGTATATAAGTATCGGTCATTCTTTCTTAAATATTTATATAACTATATGTACTGAATTTCAGGGAATGTTATATTAAAATAAGTACGTTTTTTGAGACAAAAATGGCACACCCCTACCTAAAAATAACTAAGTTACCCCCCGTGAAGCAGAGTTGACTGTATATTCATAGTAGTTTTTAACAAAAACCGAAATCAAATACTAGTATTTTTCTGGTTTACTGAAACTTACGAATCATGTGTACATGTACTAAGACCATCTAAATGCTGACAATTTTCAAGAGTACCATTCTCTTTCTAAAAGGTTGTTTCATGAAATACATGCTTAAATGCTTATCTCGTTGTGTATATTCTGTTGAACTAATAAATACATACAATACATGATAAAACGTGAGACTCCTAGGTGGTAGTATCATTCACACGACCAGTACTAATGTGAAAGAAATGGCATTATTTATACATTTTGTAACCAGAAAAAGCGTGTGTAATAGAAAAACAAAGGATATGGGGTATCCATCCAAGACACATGTAGCCTACTTAGTTACAGCGAGGTTATACAGAAATCAGAACGCCATCTCTTCTTTCAGATTTTTCTTAATGTAGTCAGTATTATTAAAGTCAGTGAGGACTGAATATGTACCAGTTGGTACCCGTCTCCCTTTAATGTATGATTGCGTTGAGCTTATTTTAATGTACTTTCCATCTGATCCTATGACAAATGTTTTGAAACTCAGGATGCATCTGTGCCATTAAATAGAAGAAAGGAATTACAAGTAATTTAGATGTGTCATCATATCAAGATCAATCTCTCATCAATTACAATTAATCCAAATTCATCGGGGCAGTGACTTGGAAAATGGATAGTCTTTGAACAATAAAAAAATAATTAACAGTCATTTTGTGTATTTTAAAATCCATAACCAAGATTTCATACATTTTAATTCTTATTCTACTTTATCATAAAATGATGGATTTAACCATAAGCATTTGTCATGATAAACAATTTAATCAGTTGCTACTTTAACATGGTGTAATTTGAATTTGCAAAAAGCAATTTCTTATACAAAATAGACACCTGTCTTTAATGAAGTAAACTACAGACAACAGTTCCAAGAAATGCATTCCCGTGTTTCCATTACTGTATATACTCAGACTTACTTTCAGAAAAGACCTGAGGAACCCATCCCTATTGTTTTAGCTATCTTACTTTAAAACCCCATGCAATTTCGGGATAAATTAGGGCATGATTGTTCACCGCTACTAAAAGATATGTCGGGTAAAAGGAAGCGAACCATAGGTTAACAAAATAATGGCAAAAAACTTAGTCCAACTTAGACATCCCTGTGAATATTTACAACAAATGTTTCAGCTATCTTACTTTCGGTTTAGGGATGAATTAGAGGTGCATCCGAAATTTCTTCCTTCCGTGCATGGGTATAAGCTATCATGTTTAAGTCAATCATCCCATCGCATTGTATTTATATGCTCAAGTGGGACCTCCCGTGACGGCTTTCATTACTATCTTTAAGTTAAAACATGAATTGTCTCTTGGGGTTGAAAACTAGTCCATGCTTTGCTGATCTCTAAAAATGGTTAATACTTAGAAAGATGGCGAAATGTGAACTTTCTTTTTGTGGTCAAAAATTATATTTATTATTATCGCTATTTTACGAATGTTTCCTTTGATCTTGCTGACTGATAATTTCCGTTCTCAGCGGAGTCAGCGGAGTCGAGTGATATGAAAATTATCGCTAGAAACTAAGGAACACGTGCCGTTGTTAAGGAAATCAACAACGTCGTCATAGGTAAAATAGCGATAAACAGATTATCATTGGTCATCTCAACTCGATTGCTTTTCTCGCTTTCGCCGTACCGGCAAAAGCAATCTCGTTGAGATAACCAACGATAATCTATAAGTATATAAAAAGGTAATTATATTTATAGTATAATAAATAGGCTATACTTCTAAAAGTCCTGTTTAAAAATTACAAAGTAGCACGTTTATAATCATGTACACTTTTTATCCAAGGCGATCCCTAAAAAATGGTTGCTACGCAAGGGGGGGGACCCATAAATTCGTGGTGTATATGTAATGTTATTTACCAGTAAGCACAGTAAGCCTATCTACATCATGGTCAAAAAGAAAGACATGGAGAGATAAATGACAGTAAAAAAAAACAAACAACAACACACAGAAAACAGAAGATTTAGAGAAACGAACCCCACAAACAGTGCCGGTGCACTTAGGTATTCCAAAAAGGTACATGTAAACAGTTGCTCCCGTACTAATAGTTCCCGTTGTGTTAAAGATATTCTTGAACAGTCAAAATACATGTAGTCATTACATCGACTTCATTTGAACTTTGGTGGATATAGTCGTCTCATCTGCAATCATACTACATCTCCTTAGTTTTATAATGGTGGCGTCTTTACAAATTACGATTTACCGACAAGAACATGTGTCTTTGACAAGAAAGGCATCATGCATTATTACAAAAAACAAGAAACAAGAGTAGATGTGTTTCAGATACAATGAATACTTTAATCAATTACATGTATATACAACGTACACATTTTTTTCTTCGATTTTTCTTTTAATTTACACATGATGCTGTTCATGTATAACGTTTTGTCACTTCCAGGTATTATTTGACTCCAAACAACTGTATACACAATTGGCTGTTTTACTCAAAATTTTGTCTCGCCTTGACGGTGTCAAAAAGCGAGACATAGGTATGCTGTTTCCAACAATGTATTAGCTTGTGATTAGGCCAGTTTATTGGGAACCACTAGTGAAGGTCAATGATATTTGGTATGCAGTTGTATTAGCACTGGCAAATCTCATTTCCATGGAGATATTTGACCACGCCCCCTTAGTCATTGTCTATTGATTTTGAAATTTTCGCTTAGTTTACATGTATTAGTTTGTGATTAGGTCAATTTATATTGGAACCACTAGTGGCAGGTCAATGATATTTGGTATGAAGTTGTATTAGCACTGGCACATCTCAATTCCTTGGAGATTTTTGACCACGTCCCCTCAGTCATGGTCTATCGACTTTGAAATTTTGCTTAGTTTACATGTATTAGTTTGTGATTAGGTCAGTTTATGGGGAACCACTAGTGGTAGGTCATTGATATTTGATATGCAGTTGTATTAGCACTGGCACATCTCATTTCTATGGAGATATTTTACCCCACTCCCTTAGTCATGGTCTATTGATTTTGAATTTTTTGCTTATTTTACATGTACTAGTTAATTTGTGATTATGTCAATTTATATGGGAACCACTAGTGGCAGGTCAATGATATTTGGTATGAAATTGTATTAGCACTGGCACATCTCAATTCCATGGAAATATTTCACCACGCCCCCTCAGTCATGGTCTATTGACATTGAAACTTTTGCTTAGTTTACATGTATGAGTTTGTGATTAGGTCAGTTTATGGGGAACCACTAGTGGTAGGTCAATGATATTTGGTATGCAGTTGTATCAGCACTAGCACATCTCATTCCCATGGATATATTTGACCACGCCCCCTTAGTCATGGTCTATTGATTTTGAAATTTTTGCTTACTTTACATGTATTAGTTTGTGATTAGGTCAATTTATATAGGAACCACTAGTGGCAGGTCAATGCTATTTGGTATGAAGTTGTATTAGCAATGGCATATCTCAATTCCATGGAGATTTTTACCACGCCCCTCAGTCATGGTATTTCGACTTTGAAATTTTGCTTAGTTTACATGTATTAGTTTGTGATTAGGTCAGTTTATGGGGAACCACTAGTGGTAGGTCAATGATATTTGGTATGCAGTTGTATCAGCACTGGCACATCTCATTTCAATGGAGATATTTGACCACGCCCCTTAGTCATGGTCTATTGATTTTGAAATTTTGCTTACTTTACATGTATTAGTTTGTGATTAGGTCAATTTATATAGGAACCACTAGTGGCAGGTCAATGCTATTTGGTATGAAGTTGTATTAGCAATGGCATATCTCAATTCCATGGAGATTTTTGACCACGCCCCCTCAGTCATGGTCTATCGACTTTGAAATTTTGCTTAGTTTACATGTATTAGTTTGTGATTAGGTCAGTTTATGGGGAACCACTAGTGGTAGGTCATTGATATTTGAGATGCAGTTGTATTAGCACTGGCACATCTCATTTCTATGGAGATATTTGACCCCGCCCCCTTAGTCATGGTCTATTGATTTTGAATTTTTTGCTTATTTTACATGTATTAGTTAATTTGTGATTAGGTCAATGTATATGGGAACCACTAGTGGCAGGTCAATGATATTTGGTATGAAATTGTATTAGCACTGGCACATCTCAATTCCCTGGAGATATTTCACCACGCCCCCTCAGTCATGGTCTATTGACATTGAAACTTTTGCTTAGTTTACATGTATGAGTTTGTGATTAGGTCAGTTTATGGGGAACCACTAGTGGTAGGTCAATGATATTTGGTATGCAGTTGTATCAGCACTAGCACATCTCATTTCCATGGAGATGTTTGACCACGCCCCCTTAGTCATGGTCTATTGATTTTGAAATGTTTGCTTACTTTACATGTATTAGTTTGTGATTAGGTCAATTTATATGGGAACCACTAGTGGCAGGTCAATGATATTTGGTATGAAGTTGTATTAGCAATGGCATATCTCAATTCCATGGAGATTTTTGACCACGCCCCCTCAGTCATGGTCTATCGACTTTGAAATTTTGCTTAGTTTACATGTATTAGTTCGTGATTAGGTCAGTTTATGGGGAACCACTAGTGGTAGGTCAATGATATTTGGTATGCAGTTGCATTAGCTCTGGAACATCTCATTTCCATGGAGATATTTGACCACGCCCCCTCAGTCATGGTTTATTAATTTTAAAATCTTTGCTTAGTTTACATTGTTATGATATTGTAACTATCATATTTATTTAGTTGGCCTAATTTGTTTTGTGTGGCCTATTGTATACATTGTGTTACAACTATGCAGTTTAGAATTCACTGGAACAATCATTGATACTCATGGAATGATTAGAACTTTCTATTTCACTTACATAAAGTTTCCAGAATGATCATAACAAAAGATGCGTAATTTAAATTTCTAGCGTTGTCTAGAAGTTTCCATTTGAGTATATATATAAAAGTATGCAGACCCCAAAGACTTAGACATAGATAGACTTGGACATCGATAGACATCAACATTCTCAGCAGTTGGATTGACACTTTTATTTACAAACTACATCATACTAGATTGTGACCAATTGGATATAATATTCTGTGGATTCCGAGAAGATTTTGAGATAAAGAAAAGATAAAAGATTGGACATATATTTTGACAGTTAAGTTGACATTTCTTTTTATGTAATACTTCTTGTAAACTTGTGTGTAATAAATCTTGTTAAATTTATTATTGATTTGTATCTTTTGTTGGCTACAATTAAAAGTCGATTATTCTGTTCATAACAGAAATTGGGGGCTCGTGTTCGGGATAACGTAAATATCTCATTGAAAATTTTTCAGTATTTTTTATTAGAACTAGCCAACAAAATTCTACAAAATGGCATTTGAAGCCGGTAAATTTTTGAAAACGCCAGACCTGGAGAAGTTTGATAATTTAAAGAAAGAGGAATTAGTGTTGCTTGCTAAACATCTGAAATTAGACTTTAGAGTATCTATGAGAAAACAAATTATAAAAAATTTGGTAATAGACAAATTAGTTGACGCAGAAATTTTAGGTGAAGAGGCTCTTGAACTTAAGGTCGAAAATGTTGACGCTATCAAATTAAAACAGCTTGAACTAGAACATGAACTCAAAATAAAACAATTGGAAAAAGAAGAAAGACAGGTAGAACTCGAAATGAAGGAAAGGTTAGAGATGGAGAAGAAAGAAAAAGAAGAAAGGTTAGAGATGGAAAAAAAAAGAAAAAGAAGAAATGTTAGAAATAGAGAAAAAAGAAAAAGAAAGTGAATTTAAATTAAAACAGGCAGAACTTGAAATAAGGGAAAGATTAGAGATTGAGAAAATGATAATTGAAATGGCAAAAGAAGAAAGCAACACTAAATTCCAATCAAAATCAGAACATTTTAATTTTGATGCAGCAAAAAATATACGTTTGGTTCCCAAATTTTGTGAAAAAACAGTTGATAAATTTTTTCCACAGTTTGAGAAAATTGCTCAAATTTGAAATGGCCGAAGCCTTTTTGAACTACAATGCTGCAAAGTGTTTTTGAGGGCAAGGCCGCTGAAATTTACTCAGCACTTTCATCAGAAAATAGTTCTGATTATGAGAAGGTTAAAAGAAGTTTTGAAAGCTTATGAGCTAGTGTCAGAAGCATATAGACAGAAATTTAGGTGTTATAAAAGTTTGATTCACAAACCTATGTTGAATTTGCTAGGGAAAAGAAGATCTATTTGATAAATGGCTTACGTCAAAGAAAATAGATAAAAATTTGATAATTTAAGACAATTGATGTTATTAGAAGAGTTCAAGCAGTGTGTTCATTTAGACTTAAAACACATTTAGATGACAAAACTGTTGAGACATTACAAGATGCAGCTGTTATTTCCGATAATTATACCCTTTCACATAAGAGAAGTTTCAAAGGTCAAAATTTTAATACTTCGAGTGGAAATTACAAGAATCAAAGCACTGAGCGTACTGATAGTAAGCCTGTTGCACAGAATAAGAATCAGTCTAGTTATAATATGTCTAGTCCAAAATTTGATACTTTTGAGAAGAAGTCACTGACTTGTGCTTATTGTAAGAAGAATGGTCACCTGATGGCTGATTGTTTTAGACTTCAGAAGAAGAATGAAAGAGATAATAAGCCCAAGACCAGTGCTTGTACGACACCCCGTGTTACCAATACGTTGGAATGTCCTGCGAGTCAGGCTTTTAAGTCCAGTTTTTGTGATTACATGGAGGATTATAAACCTTTTATGTCTGATGGGTTTGTTTCTATTGTTGATAATACTACTCCTCAGCCTATCAAGATTTTACGGGACACTGGAGCTTCTCAGTCTTTATTGTTAGAAGGTGTGATGCCTTTGTCCGAGGAGACTTCTGTTGGTGCCTCCGTTTTGTTACAATGTGTGGAGTTAGGTTGTATAGATGTTCCCCTCCATCGTATTTATCTGAAGTCAGATTTGATAACTGGACCAGTTGTAGTGGGTGTTCGTCCTAATCTCCCTGTTGAGGGTGTTTCATTATTGCTAGGAAATGATCTAGCTAGGTACAAAGTGGTTGCTGAACCAATTGTTACCAGTGAACCGGATGTGGATGTTAAATCACCTGAAGATGATGCTGAACTGTATCCAGCTTGTGTCGTTACTAGGGCGATGGCTAAAAAACAACTTATGAGATATTTAGGCATGATTGGATTTTACAGAAATTCTGTTCAAATTTTGCTACTGTTGTTCAACCATTGACTCATCTTTTACGGAAAGATTCTAAATTCATCTGGAGTGAAAATTGTCAAAACGCTTTTGAAAATAGCAAATCACTTTTAATTAATAGTCCAGTTCTGATCACTCCAGACTTTGAAAAACAATTCAAACTTGCCGTTGATGCAAGCGATGTAGGAGTTGGAGCTGTTTTATATCAAGAGACAGATGATAATGTTGAGAAACCTATATCATATTTTTCTAAGAAATTAGATAAACATCAGAAAAATTATTCGACTATTGAAAAAGAGTGTTTTGCACTGTTGTCTGCACTTCAACATTTTGATGTATATTTAAATCCCACTGTGCATCCTATTCTTGTTTATACTGATCATAATCCTCTCACCTTCATACATAAAATGAGAAACAAGAACCAGAGATTGACTAGGTGGAGTTTGTTGTTACAGGAATATGATGTAATTGTAAAACATATTAAAGGTAAAGATAATGTAATAGCAGATGCTTTATCTAGAACTTATTAAAACACTGTGTATATACTATGTATTTTTGTACATATTATTCATGAAAAGTTTTGTTACACTCTATGTCAACAGTTTATGAATCTGACATTAGTTTAACTAAGGAAAGTGATTAATCTTAAAGTCAGAAACATACCGTTGATACCAACCTCTAACTGCCTTGCCTAAGATATAGAACATTGCCAAGCGTTTGGAGTTGTCTTTGTGTTGTTTTCACATTTACACAAAAAAAAAACCTGATCTTTAAAGACTTTCAAAAGTCCTACACATTCCTGACACCAAGGACAATAGCTATTTTAACAGCCCATACATAGAATAGTTAACAAGAATAATACATGATTGATTCCTGCATTTTGGGTTGCAGAATATTCATTTTCATCCTGCATATGATTGGTTATTTATTTTCAGCTCTTACCATCTTACCACGCCAGGAAATATATTTTGAAAATGACCCCCCTACCCCCGAAAATCAAATGATTGTCCCCTTGTACATCCTCCTTTGTTGTACTTGTTAATTTGACCATCTTACTTTAAGAAGTGAATGTATATATTATACATTGATATACTATATCAAATTATTTCACATACATGTATAAAGAGTTACTTTGTGAAGAAAACATATATTATATTGATTAATGGGCTTTTGTTTGAATAATTTTATAATGCCACTGAATTACAATGATATGTTGGATAGGAGGAAAATTGTCTTTAAAAAGGCAACTTAGGATCCATCAGAGAGTTTTTGAACGGGTTATTTACCGTACAGAAAGCGTGAAAGAACAAAATAGCACGATTTTATATAAATAAACTTGACAATTTGATCATATTCCTTTCAGTTTATATAACATATGATTATTTGTAGTTAGCTCAACGATTTCGTATTCCACTATTGTCACAAATAGATAAACAATGACTTTAAACTTTAATTCATAAATTGGTTTTAAAACCTTATATGCATTATATACATGTTCTGCATTATATGCATGGTCTGCATGTATCTGCATTATATGCATGTTCTGCATGTATCTGCATTATATACATATGCATGTTCTGCATGTATCTGCATTATACACATGTTCTGCATGTATCTGCATTATATACACATGCATGTTCTGCATGTATCTGCAATATATGCATGTTCTGCATGTATATGCACTATATGCATGTTCTGCATGAACATGTATCGGCATTATACATGTATGCATGATCTGCATTATATGGATGTTCTGCGTGATCTGCATTTATGCAATCATCAATATATACCTATTTCTAACTAAAATGTTTTCCGGTATCAAGTGTCGCATAACAAAACGATCACAATTCTGTAATTATCGGAAGTTGAAAATGTTTATTTACTGCTACATATAACAAAACGGATACCCTTCCGGAGCACGTTAGATCACTCTCAGTTTTAGGTAGGGTTCGTATCGCTCTGTTTTTAATTTTTAATTTATTGTTTTATGCAATGTCGTTGTCAATTTTCTTCCATTTTTTTTTGTACATATACATCCTCTCTTTAAATGCACATGAAGAGGTTTTGTTAGTTTTGTTTAGTTCTTTTTTTTTTTCTTTTGGAACAAAACAAAAACTCATCTATGGAAGAGTTATTTGCAATGAACCGAAAAACAATCATTGAAAAAATTATTAAAATACTTGGCGTGTCTTTTAAAGGTCGTATCGAAAACTAAAATTTAATCTTCTTTTAGTTTGATTCTAAAATATTCCCGTATTTCTGCCTGGAAAAAAAGAGCAAGGACCCACTTCAGTTTATTCGGTTGTATTTGTACCAACTGCCATTTCTATTCTTTTCAAAAGTAAACGCGAATTCAATGCTTTTTGAGAGTGTGGTTGACATTTGATTCGAAGAAATAGAGTACGTACAAAATTTGCAACATTCAAGACGGCATTAAGCAATAAGTTATACATGCTATAAATTGTCAAAAAGAGAAAAAGAAAAGAATGTGTCCGGGACACATGGATAAAGATGCACAATTCAATTCAGGCAGGCGAGAATGGAAGCCTTTTCCTTCATTCCTCTGTCCATATCGTAAACTTGGATATGTATGATGGCTTGTTTCGAAGCTCAGACATTTTCACATATGTGGTTAAATTTTAAGGGTACGAATTAAGATTCATTTTTCCGTAATTTAGCACACCAGGAAAATCCTTTTGAGATGCAGCTTCTCGGGATAAAAATACCCTTTTCACACAATAAGTTCTTTGAAGATTTAGTTATTTGCATACAAATATGTTAGCATACATGTATAATTGCTTTTATCGTCTGAGAGTAGTTTTTTGTTCTTCTTATATTCGCTTTTAGATATATTTTATATATATATATATATATTGAATGATAAAAGAACATACATGTAGTTACCCTAGCTATCATATATTTTTTACAATAAGTATATATACCTGCACATAGCTATCATTGTTACGCTATTTCATGGGGAGATACTTAGTCTAGTAAATATAGATTTGACAAATATCTTAAACATTTACGAAAGTGATTTTAGAGACATATATACACCTTCTCTGGTGATTTTAATTGCATCTGTTAAAAAAATATCGACATCTGATTATTTTCAGATTCAATCATCAACCTTGTCTTACATTTCACCTAAATTTCTCGACCTCATGCAATATCATGAAGCTTCAACTAGTGACCTATCCCATCGACTCATCCCTTCCACTCATTACATAATAAGTGCCCCACACACACCCCAAGATCGTTGGGCTGAGTTGGATGTTGTCTAGATCTACCTAGCTAGCTCTTCCTAGTAAGATAGCAGACGTTGAAGAACAGAAGACTTAAAATATATCTAAAAGCGAATATAAGAAGAACAAAAAACTACTCTCAGACGATAAAAGCAATTATACATGTATGCTAACATATTTAAGCAATGTATAATTTCTATGAATGATTTTAAAGGAGATGTGAAGTATACATAATTAATTTAGACAGCAACCCAATTAAGCAACAAACAAAACGTGACAATTTACTTCTAAAGTTTAATCTACTGTCTTCTTCAATGGACATGTGATTACAACATATTAAAGTTTTTTATCCTCCCAAGTCTAACTATAATATATAGAATAGTTGTGAATATGTGAGCCAAAATTTGTTCCTCTGAAAAAAGTTCCAGTGGAACAAATATCACAGGACATATATTCTGGGAGAATTTTTTTATGCCCCATTTATGGGCATTATGTTTTCTGGTCTGTGCGTCCGTCCGTCCGTTCGTTCGTTCGTCTGTCCGTCCGTTCGTCCGTTCGTCCCGCTTCAGGTTGTAGTTTTTGATGAAGTTGAAGTCCAATCAACTTGAAACGTAGAATACATGTTCCCTATGATATTATCTTTCTAATTTTAATGCCAAATTAGAGATTTTCCTCCATTTTCACGGTCCACTGAACATAGAAAATGATAGTACTGATGGGGCATCCGTGTACTGGGGACACATTCTTGTTTCACAGATAATTTCTATATGATTTGTTCCATCTCTATAAAATAAGTTCCACAATTTACCTGGTAAAATAAGTTCTGGGTTTGTGAAATTTGTTCCTTACCTAGTGAAATAAGTTCCGGGTTTGTGAGATTTGTTCCTTACCTGGTGAAATAAGTTCCTTGTCTGTGAAATATGTTCCACTGGTTATACAAGTTATCTTAAATACTGAGCATTGTTATCAGTGAGTCTAAAGTTATAATTCAAGCACATTATAAAAACATGTATTATATTGATAATGTAATAAATAAAAGGTGTAAACATCCAATATAGATTATGTGGTGTATAGCAAAATGTTTAATTACATTATCCATAAATAAAATACCCAAATGACAATAATTTAATGAGGCAGAAAAGCGGAGAATAAGAGAAATTCATCAGAAAATTTTTATAGGTCAATCATTTATATATTTGCAATTCAACATATGTTACTTCATATCAGAATTTGTAGAAAAATGAAATCGTGTGTTTTAATATTTATCACAGTTGTTAATCATAGTTGCGCATTTGTTTTTAATCATATTATCTACGTACAATATAATTCATATGCTGACTAAGTTTGAATTTCTAAAAGATTTACCTTATTTTGAATGTTTTCGTATTGTTTAAAGACTTCAGTGTTGAGTATTAAATTTGTCAGGTACAACTATAGAATGTTTTGCTTGATATAAAGTTAATGCGTCATGCTAATCTATAACACCCGATTATTCAACATTTAGTAAAAAAATTAGTTCCGGAACAAATTTGATAGTGCTGGAACATATTTCCGTATAATATATATTCCGGGTATAAATTTTCTGTGATATAATTTCCGGTGGAACATATTTCCTATGAAATAATGTCCGGCTGAACAAATGTCAATTTACAAAAAAAAATCTTAATAGCAAACAAAATTCAGATATTACTTGAAGCTATGAGCAGGGTCAGGAACAAACTTCTTATGTTTGTTTTGAGGTTTATTGACTATTTATACTAGACATGCTATATGAGAGAAAGAGAAATAAAAGAAAATTATAAATTTGAAAGACGAAAATACTGTTGGCATTTGAAAAGATTATTCTTAATTGTATGTTTTCTACAAGAATTGTAAAACAAGTATAAAAATACATATACTATGATCATAAAACAAAAAGACATTTATATGTCAACATACGAACGGTCTCCCACAAAAGATTATGTCAATCTAGTATGTCAAGCTTTTAAGGGTAAGTATGATACGGGCCTTATTCGTCATCCAACATTAAATCGTATAGTAAATAAACATGAAGATATGTACAAGTAAAACAATAACAAAAGATACAGTATCAAGCTGTATGCTTAATGAAGTTTTGGTCAAATTTGTTGATTCTCTTATGTTGATGGCCTCATAGTGAACTTAAACTTTACAATAGGTCTTATTTAACAAATTACCCGTCTCACGACTCTTGAGTATTTTTCACCCAAAAACATAATCAAGAAGTCCAATAAAACCAAATAATCCGAAAAAAGAAACATTTAATTGTAAGGATACTCATTATCCAAATATAGAAAAAGATGCGCGAGGCATTCCACATTGCAGTCCAACTACAATGAATAGACAAAATCTTCATCGACAACAAAAATAACCGTACAAACAGACCTTCTAAAATTTAAACTGACCATTTTTCCGTGCGTTCATCGTGTATCGTGTGTGTTGCGTGCGTGTACCAATCGTGCGCTTATCATTCATCATTCCGTGTGTTTTCCGTGTAACGTGTGTGCATCGTTCATTCATTCTTAGCCGTGTATCGTGCGCTCATCAATCATTCATTCTTAACCGTGTAACGTGCGCTCATCAATTATTCATTCTTAACGTGTATCGTGCGTTCATCAGTCGTGTATAACCGTGTAACGTGCATTCTTCAATCGTTCATCTCTAATTGTGTAACGCTCATTCATTGTGGTTTTTAAATGATAGTCCGTTATAGAGCTCATCAAAGCTTATATTTTATCTGTTATAGTGTATATATGTTCCGACTTTAAATAAAATTTACATTCTCACTTACTTTCTTGTGAACTCTTAAGTGCCAATCTGCCTAAGAATCAGGCAGTGGTGAAAACTTGACAAACAAAAACCCACCCAGCTTTACATTAATTTAAGTTCAGAATGTATAATGGTGCATGAATATAACATTCGTTTCCATTCCCTGTTCTGGTAATTCAAGATATAATTTGGTTGAAATGCACTAGAAATTATCAATTAAGGGAGATAACTCCGTAATTTGCTATCATTCTAACCAAAATTTATCTAGATATTTCTCGAATTACCAGAAACGCAGAAACGAAAGACCTACCATTTCTAACTCAGAATGAGGGTACCTTCGAACTAGGGTGGTTAGGTCGGTGGGTTTTTTCGGCCATGTTTTGAAATTTTTCTAAATTGCCTGATTCTTACAAAGACTGGCACTCAATTAACTTCATCGTACATAACGTTCATACAGATTCATGACTTTTTGTGTAAAAGTAATTTATCGTCTGTAAATATTTCGTGTTTATTCAGTGAGTCTTGGCTGGGACTGACACATTTTAATATAATGATACATGTTCTACGTACAAACAATAACATGATGACATTTCTACGACAGACTGACAGTTAAAATTGGAATTTCTATTCAACTGAGCGAAATGGGCTAAAAAATATACTGTTCAGCAACTGTTATTTGTTAAAAATATTCTGTCAATTAAAAACAGAAGTGCTTTTGCAAGATTAAGATGTGGGATAGCTCCATTAAAAATAGAAACTGAAGGTATGAAAGAAAAGAAGTCCACGAGATGACATATGTTGTAGCTCTACTATTGAAGATGAACTTCATGTCCTTTTAAAATGCCCATTATATGTAGATTTAAGACAAATCATGATACATTAAGCTAAACATCTTAATGAACATTTTAACCTATAATCAGATAGCGAAAAATTTATATTTTTATTTAATAACGACAATCTTGCTGCTATAGTTGCCAAAAACATCAACAATATTTTATTGAAAAGAAACGGTATTTTATTTCATTAGTTCTTAAAGAAACAAATGTTTTATTTTCATTAAGTATAGATGGACACTGTAAATTTTAAATGTAAACGAGTAAAAATATGTTTTTAATATTTTATTAACTATGTATTTACTTTCAGGTATCACAGATCGAATTTATTCGTTCATAGTGTGTTAATTTACGTTTTTGATTGAGTTAAGCCTTCCAATTGATGTTTTATCGTGTGTTTTTCTATGTTGTGATGTTATACTATTGTTTCAGAAAAAGGGAGAAGGTTTGGTACCATTAAAACGTTTAATCCCGCTGCAAATGTTTGAACCTGTCCTAAGTCAGGAATCTGATGTACAGTAGTTGTCGTTTGTTTATGTAATTTATACGTGTTTCTCGTTTCTCGTTTTTTATATATACTAGACCGTTGGTTTTACCGTTTGAATGGTTTTACACTAGTACTTTTGGGGCCCTTTATAGCTTGTTGTTCGGTGTGAGCCAAGGCTCCGTGTTGAAGACCGTACATTGACCTATAATGGTTTACTTTTATAAATTGTTATTTGGATGGAGAGTTGTCTCATTGGCACTCACACCACATCTTCCTATATCTATTATATGTATATAATATATACGTAACTGTAAGTTACTTGTATGCAATCGGCGCAAATGAAAGACAAAATCGGCGCAAGTGAAATGCAGTTTGGCGCAAATGCAAAACGCCGTCTTAGCTAGGATGTCCTTACTGCTGCCCTTAGCGTTATCGTAAAGAAAAACAGGAATTTATAAATTTTAAGAATGCATTGAATTCATCCGCAGTAAATAATTACAAGATTAAAACTTTTAAATATTATTAATATTATCAGGAAGAAAATAGATATTAAATATTAATATTTATCTAAATAATGGTACATTAAAACTTTATGAAACAAAAGCAAAAACACAAAAAACGCAACAATTTTTATATAATTTAAAAAAAAAAATGTTTGTGAACCGCAGTATAAGTGAAAACTAATAAAAGACAGTCGAAAACAATCGTTATAATATTTTTGAGTGAGTTTAATTCGAAGTGTCACGGTTTTATACTTTACAGAGTTCAACGGCAAATCTCGTGCATCTTTATCCACATAAAATAAGGAATACATACATGTACAGTATTTCATTACGGATCATATGCGCATATCAGGTATTCGGGTAATTTTCAACGTGGAAAATATGAATAGAGTGGTGTCATACATATACTACTGTTTTATTGATATCTTTTGAATAAGAGAAAGAACACATTAATAAACAAGTGAAAATTAGAAAAATACAGAGACAGGCAGATATTACAATGTAGATAGAGAAAATAGATTAATATGTACAATGTGCAATAGCAATATTGTTGAAGATGAATACAAAGTCCACTTCTTTATGCCATGTCCTTTGTGTCCATTGTATCATTCCATCAGGTCCTTAGTGCAAATTTTTCTTCTTATTGCACTAATGAGGTCCTTTGCGGTATTTCTATGGACCCTATATTGTGTCTCAAAAGTCTCTCATAAATCTTTTTAAGATTGGTGCATACAATGCAAATGTTTTAATGTTTTATGTTTATTTCTGTGAATCTCATTTTATGTTTGTATGTTGTGAGACTATAATAAAATATTGAATCTGAAAATATTGAAACTATAAACTTTACTTAAATCTATACTTGAGTCAGAAAATTAAAACCAACAGTGTCAGAATTAGATTTTAAGCTGACAAATTTTGTTTCTCAACGGGCGTTTAATACCAATGATATACTACAGCACCAATCGCAATATACATGTACATATATTTTGGACATTTTATCAGTATTAACGTTCAACTTGAGTCATTTCTCCAATGTTGAACTATAATACTAGATTATAATTCTTCGCTTATTTTGCAAATTCATAATCTTCTAAGCTATTTTCAATCATTTAAGTTTTGATAAATACCATTACAAATATCATATTTGTCTCAGTTTCTGATGGTCACATGAACATGAGGGTATTCCATTCAGAAAATAAATATACAAGGTTGTCGGATAAATGTGGATTGCGGATTAAGATGTTCGATGTCAACCTTGAATTAACAAACTGAGGGATTTTACACGAATATGTATTTTCTCTTCAACAGTGTTTTTATTCTCTGTTCTCTGTTTTCATTTAAACTAAGCTAAATACGTTTTGTGGCAAATTAAATAAAAATAAACATTTTATGTAATTGAAGGCATTTTGTCTAAAAGATTAATTTCCGAAAAAATAATTTACAATAGTACTTTGTTAACCTTCTAGGATTATTACAGAATGACGGATTTTTTTTTACCATGGGGGTATTTTTGTTCCGTTACTGAGGATATTTTTTGTCCTCTATGAATCCATATAACAAATTTGACTCCAATAGGGATAAATTTTGTCTCATAGAAAAAAAACGGTAGTTTTTATCCGATAGATTTTTTTTTTTCATTTTTATCGGATATAATAGTTTATTTGAAAAATACAAACAATTCATTGAAGTTTCGGATGCATCTAACAAGATCCAGCAACTTTTGTCTAGTATAAAGGATTGTCTTGGTTTTATAGCTCAAAACGGTATTATTTGTTTTGCTTTACATTGGTTAAATAATGAAATGTATGTTACAAAAATTTACACAAGTTTAATTTCGGCTTTGACTCCCGGGGACACTGTCGTTTACAGTAAAAGACGAAAATCTACACATGTACGTCCTTATAAAAAAGAAAATGTGGTATGATTGCCAATGTTCATAATTATATCATAATTATTGTTCTCCCCCTAATAATGAATCTATAATAGATGCCACTGGAGTTAAACGATCATCTATTAATTCATCCGTCTTATCCTTTTAGTTTTGTGATAATTTGCATATCAAATACATGAAACAACTGCAGATTTGCACTAAAGTTAGGAGGCCGAAATTATTGCACATATAAAACATTCACATCCCTACGTTTTGACCCCCTCACAAAACAACACCTTATAAATTGCATGCATCCGTAACGCTTTTCTGGATTTACTTTCACTAAGAACGCTCAATGCGAAATATTTGAAAGCCAAAGAATGTGTAAAATAGATAGGAGTGTAGAGCTATATGACTAATAAAGGACCTACACATTCACAACATTCCTTGTATATATGTGTCTGTCCAAAGTCAAAAGCACGTAGTTCAGTGGTTTTCGTAACATCAATTCTGTTATATACTTGGGCTTTTTTTTTGTGGCAAGATTGCTTTGTTATAAGGAAGGCCGTTAGTTTGCTCAATTGAATTGTTTCGTATTTTTTTGTTTTCATGTCGGGCCGGGGCCTTTAATAACCGACTTTACGGTTTCCGTATTTTTTTCATTATTGAAGGTCGTATAGATATAACTGCTAACATTCCTCTTGATTTAAACTTTCTTGAATAATTGTCTCACTAGCAATTATACCACATTTTCTTATTTTTACATAAGCCTTCAATCCATCAAACGCCAACTAAGTCTGCTGCATCTGAAACCTACGTTTCTTAAAAAAATATCCAAATCACACTGACAATTTAAGAAAATTAATGTTTGTCATAGATATCTGTTCGTGACATAAGTATCAAAATATTTTAGCTATGAAGATGTGTAAACCCTTAAATAAACCTTATTTCTTTGGGCAATACCTACGGGAATTAAAATTATTACTTTAATACAATAAAAACCATTATCAGAAAATTGGTATAAAAGTGTTTGCAGTTATTAAAATCAAGTAAAAAGAAGTGTATATACATGTATGACTCGGAGGTGCAATGGGGATTTTGAAGTGTGATGGTCACGCGTGAAGTGCGCTGATCTGCGCCGAAGTGCGATGAGCCGTTCGATGGTGTGCGATGGTTTATATAACGCGCGACACCTAGATTAAAGTCTACAGATGTGCAGTTATTATGAGCAGTATATTTGTTTCAATGTCAGTATATAAAGCATTTACTAGTGTTATTGTGTATGGATGTATTAGTTACAGTTGCATACTAATTGAGAGATCGTCCTTTTTGATGTTCTGCATGTGGAAATTATTCTTGCTTCAACATGTATCTTTACTTTGTTCCTCTAATGAGATCCTCATTTACCGTTATATTATAATAAGAATAGTTTGTGGACCCGTATATATATGTATTTAGGGAATGCCACTCTCCATCGTACGTAAAAAAAAACATTTCGTATATATCACGTTTCAGAGTCATACATGTATATTGAATTTTACTCAGAACTCAGAAAGTTGATACCAGCGCGGGTTATGCTTAAACCTCTTATTCTAGATGTCAGGTAACCTACTTGTGTTTATGTTGGATCGCTGTCTGATTGACGAATACCCGTCATTTTATATATATATATATATATTTTTTTAATTTGTTTTTTAGGGATGCATCCAGTTGCACCTTTAATTTAAAGTATATTTTCGTGACGTAACCTCAAAAGATTAGCCACTTCAATAAAAAAATTTAAGGGAAAATGAAACGGTTAACTAATGGTTTGCCAACTTTTAATTATATCAATTATATATTAGTAATGAAAACAAAAAAGACAAAAGGTTTAATGAGCTTACAATTGTATAGTCTGTTCCAGCTTAGGTATATTATAGTTTATTAGTGTTAACTTTTCTATATATACAGGTATTTTTCATTTTGTAATTCCATTTTCATTTGTATAGAAAATAATAAATAAATCATATATTTTTCTCTCAATAATTTAATACCAAATCAATCATACATATGTGTACAACTAATGACAAAACAATGACATTCAGTTATAAATGTGTCTTAATAATTCATTAGTTTTGAATGATTTTCATGATATAAATACACCAATACAAGTTGTCTTGTATTGTAAACATAATTATATAAATAAATATATGAAGTTTATAAATACATTGCATAAGGAAATAAATAAAGCACTATGGTAAAATAAGTAATATGGGGCACTATATGTATAATGATGGGAAATTACAATCTTTTTTATATATATATTTCAAAAGTCACAAAATATTATATTCACAAAGTCAGTTATTACAATATTTCACCAAGTTGTTCAGTTCAAATGGAGGAGATGGGATGCTGCGTCAGAGTAGTCTATCACTTTGATGAGTCCTTGTTGGTATCTGTCTTTAGTAGTTGGAGTCTGGTGTCTATTACCCTGTATCTTCGTCTTTTTGGTGGGCGGGCTCCTCCTGCTGCATACTGGATAATATTACATTCTGTTAGTGTCTGGGTCTTCCTCAGTAACTCAATGATCTCGTAGATGTTGGGGTGGGCATTATGGGGTCTCTTCTTAATTTTGTTGTGCCATCCTTCCAGGTGATTGGTGGTGCGTGGTCCTTCTGTGTAGAAGGGGTTCCATACAAAGCGGTTTTCTTCAACCCTGAACTCTGTCACGTAATCAGTTACTAATGTTGTAACGGATATGTTGTCAGCTTCACCAATGTCTTCTAAAGTTTTAATTCAAACATCCTCAACAAGGTGGGATGGAACAAGAGATAATACTGCGGCTTGTCGTATAAGTCAAGTGATGTCTTCATTTTCTTTATAATACGACTGTAGTCCACATTTCTGCGCCTTTCACCAAATACACAGTGGCAGAAGCAGCCTATCAGGGTTACCCCTGAGAACACTGTCCGTGCTGCATTGTTGGTTGCTGTCTCGTAATCAATAAATACTGTTTCTTGTTGAAGTTGTAACTGATGTTGTTGGGTCAAATGTAAGGCTTGGCTACTGAACAGTTGCATTTATATTCTATTTGTATAAATTAATTGTATATTTTTTATATTAAATTTCAGAGCAGTATATTTATCAAAATTAAAAAAAAAAAAATAAGTTGAATAAATAAAAGAAATTTAAATGACATTTATTCTAATCTGTAGTTTCATTATTTTACTTTTCAATTTTTTCAGAATGTGCCAACAATTAAAACTTTGTTGGTAAATTGTAAAAATAATAAACATTTATTACACATATTTGTCAAATTCAATACATTTTCCTGCAAAAACTATGTCAAATATAAAATATTTTTGCACATAATCTTTGAATTAATAGCAGAATATAGTATCTTTTATAAAATTTTACAGGTAAAATAAAAGGTAAAAAATATGACTATTATTCAGAAATAAACTATAGCTGTTAAAACAACAATTCCCCTTATGTTTACATATGCATGTAATTAAAAGTGGGCAAACCAGGATGACACCAAATGAAAACTCTTCTCGCAAATTGCACTTTGGGTTATTGTTCTCTTCGACAAAGTACTTTTTGCAATTTTGATATAAATATAAAGAAGCCACAATTTGGTTCCTAAATGGATATGTTTAAAAACCCTAAAGCTAGGTAAAGCCTATCTCTTGATATAGGCTCTTAAATTCGGCAGCTTTTAGAGACCGACCGTGCGAGGGCTGTATAGCCAGTCAAGGTCGTTAAAACTTTCATCATCCTTTTGAGATTTTTTGAAAATACGATGGCTTTTGTCTATTTCGAAACTAAAACATGATCAAATATAACTGGTGGCCTTCGGCTGTAATTTGCTCTTTTCGGGTTGTTGTCTCTTTGACATATTTCCCATTTCCATTCTCTATTTTAAATAAACTAAAAATATGATACACAAATGTATTCTTGTTGTCAGATCAAAATACATTAAACAAGCCATTGCGTTGATACAGGTTATATTCTACTGAATTTACTATATCCGTTATTATTACGTAATATATATATACAATTATTGACAAAAAAAATAAAGAGTACAGAAAATAACCAGACAAATATATAGAAAAGAGAAGGATGAGGTACTAGAATATATGGAATAAAAAATGATCTGCAAAAGGTACAACGAATAGAAAAGATTGCCTAAAATGATAGAATACAGAAATAATGAATCCCCATTCAGCTGACCCTCATACTCTGACGATGACATTTAGCTTTAGGGCAATTATGGGCATACGATACAGTTTTAAAGGCAGTAGTCCTTTTGCGCTAATTGCTGTTTTTCAGGAGTATCATTTGCGCCAATTTTTTTCTTTCAAATGAATAGAAAATGAAAGGATATGGAGTAAATGTACATGGGACAAAATCGCACACAATACATAGAAAACATAGAAAATTATCAATGAACAGGGCTTTTATTCCTGTTCTTCATCTTGACAGTTGATGTAGGGTCTTCAACAATGAACGAATCATTCATACCCTACAACAAGGTCAAGACGTATCAATTGCGCCAATATTCGGAACTCATTTGCGCCAATTTACCTGCAAACATTTCTATCATACATATTTATGATAAATATATATTTGATGATAGTGCTTTGGTCCCTCAATCCGTATGTGCTGAAATTCAGTCTACCACGAGACGTAGCAATAATGGAACAGAGGCATTCCACAACAATTACAATGAATTACAATGAACTGTTTTATGAATCCCATCCTTCAATGTTTGTGTTTTTGGACAATATAGTGAAGCTACAAGCTAGTACATACATTAAATTGCGAAGTACCCATGCAGTAAGAAGGGAAAAAAAGGAGAACTCAGGCGCAGACACTTTGTACGTGTAATGTTACAAATTCCAGCCTTTAATATAACATATATGTTGTCTGACTATACATAGTTTTATTTTTTTAAAGTATTCTATTAAAAATGACTTAAAATAGCTCTAACTCCGCCAGTGTATATTTACCGGATAAAGGTGGAGGCAAGACAATTTTTCATTTAATTGGCGCAATCGTATATTTCATTTTTGGCGCAAATGATACTATGTAATTTTAAAACAGGTGGCGCAAACGTAGCATTGGATAAAAAAAAGTTGTGGCGCAAAAGGACGTATTTTTGGCGCAAACGGATTTCCGTTTTAAACCCACAGTGATTTTTTACTAAAGTTCACATACAACTGAGCTCATTTTTACAAAATCAATTTGCCTGAATATGTAATAAAATTATATCTTCATGTGCTAAATTTAAAAGATAAATGGGTTTGAATTTTTCGACATTCACTTAAAATTTCGGTTTCTTGGACATTTCTGTCCTATGAAGAGACATCCTTAACTTTTTTGTTTCAAAAGATAAACATATGCGGATTTCGGTAAAGAGATAAGGAATATCTTCGTTACAAAACTGGGCTCTACATTTGTGTAACAATTCTTTGTTAATAATTAATTTTTGTTAAAAGAAATTGATTTTAGAAAAAAAAGGCATTTTTGTTGTATATTTATCTTGTTGAAAAAAGTCGGTTATTTCTTCATAAAAGTTGGAACGAATAATCTTCTACAGTATCAAGCCAAATATCATTTTTAAAAACAGGGGTCCATGTGCTCGTTTTTTAGCTAATGGTTAAATCGCGAAAAAATGCATCTTTTCCCGATATTTCAAAGTTTGACGTCTCGAAAAATAACATTTTACGGCTTTTACGGCAGCAATTTAAAAAAATCATTTAATATTCATCGGTTAATAATTAAATGAAAAAATATAGAAAATTGTTAAGTGTTTTTTAAGGAAGGAAAATAATGTTTGTCCCGATGAAAATAACCCCTCCCCCTATGAATGATCATTACCTAAGTTGGGGCTTAAATTTGAAGACTGATCGCGAGGCCTGACTGCCATAAACAACAGATGATGAACAGCAAACAGTGGATACAACATTTGATATGTATGAAAGACGACGACGGACACAAAATGATTGCACTGAATGATTTCAACTACCACATGATTCTATCTGAATATTGGAGTTGAGGCGGTGGCAAATCCTCGGGTTTTACCATATATAGGTACACAAACTTAAAACTCAATTTTTTTAGTTGAATAATTAAAATTTAATTTGAGATCGTTTTTTCAAATCTCCTTATCATATTAGACATGTGTTTTAAAAATCTTTGTGATATCTTTTACCGTTTGGTTTTAAATTGGAATTAAAAATTGCATTTTCCTAAAGAGTTTGAGATAAAACCCCGAGAATCTCACCTCCTAGAAATTTGAAGTGCCAGGATCTTCGAAAATATGTATGAATTTATTTACATACTTGAAATTGTATAAGGAATATAAACAAATTCAGTATGTTTACTGTACAAACAAACAACAGACACCAAGTGATGGATACAATTGTGGCTTATATTGTTTAATTTATTTTTACTGAGAGCAAAATTTGATTGATTGATTATTGGTTGCTTAAACGTCCAGTGGCAAAAATTTCATGCATATTCAGGACGAGAAGTCGTTTCAGAAGTATATTATGAAGTATTAGGTATTACAAATGTTAAAATTTACTCATTATTTGGTAAATGTTATTTTCTTAGCTATTTTTAATTATTTGTACCATGGAAGTAATATTGAAAGGAATAACAATGTCGTCACTTTAAAGGTTTCATCTGCGTTACCGCCCATCTTTCGATAACTCGTTAATTGGTTTAATATATGGCATCATGATGGTAATTGACTCTCGGCATGTGATAGATCAAATCACAGACACTTTTCGGTCATTTTCGTGTTCCCGGAAAATTACGAATAGACCGGTTGTTGTCGTATATACGTACGAAGTAACCCGAATAGTTCACTCGTTACATTCCGCTGCTGTACGCTACCGATAGAGTCAGTCGTTCAATGTTGATTTTAGTCTATTTTTCCTATTCATGTCTTTTTCGATCTTAATAGTTTAGGCCGACAGTTATCACATATGGAATTTAAGAAAAAGGGTGGATCATTTTCAGTTTTAATATTTAAAACCAGTTAATTAAAAAGCCATTTCTGAAAGTTAAGAAGATGATTGTACAAAAAATATGTTTCTACCCCCTTTTATTAAATACGAATAATCCAAGTCTTTCGTGTATACCAGGCAATTTAAATATTCACAATTTTAAACATTTCTATTCTTTAATTTGTAAATAAACGAACTCATATAAAATAATTTGCGGTTAGACATATAGCGTCAAGCTCATTTTGTTTGGTTGATTTTCTTTTTGCTGTAACGTGCTACATTAATATTAGTATTCAATTGTAAACACTTTTTTAAAATAGATATAAATTTAACATGTTTACGAACTTATCATCCGATTTTAATTGTCCAGTTTCAATAATGTAATCAATTACTTGAAAGAAAATATTTTATAAATCTCGATAAACTTGGCACATTTCAACAGTAAAATATTCTATGTCTACATTTGTCTACATTATTTTGTTCAACATCATGTGAAACCTGATCGCTTCATCGTTATTACCTGTTTTACTCGTGATCCGCTTTTAACCGGAAAACACTTTTAGATCAGTTTAAAACAAACAGTAAAAAGCAAAAATATGCAAAAATAAATATAATTGTCCATGTTAAACTGTTGTAGTTTAAACAATTCTAGTCCGTTTTTCAAGTTTTTTACATCATTCGATTTCTTTCTGAAGGTAGAAGTTTTATATGATACAGCGCCACTTTGTTATTAACAAACTAGGGATTTAACACAGGTGATTTATAATTACCGGACTCGATAAAATCACGTGACTGATAAGAAATTCCAGATGCCATTTTACAACCGCGGTATCACAGATAGTAACCAAAGGGGTCTTGCCGCTGAGACTATAATTGGATAAAATCATATGACTTTAGTACAAAGCTCTGCATGCCATTAATACATGCTAATTAGTCGTTGTTATTCCTTTTAAATATTACTTCCATGTTTGTACGAATCATATTTTTCTGACTTAAGTAAAAAAAGAGATTATGATTGTTTAATCAGTTGTTATGTAAGTTCGCTTGTGTCAGTCGGATCACTGATTTTCGGCAATATCAAGGAAAAACCGGCACGTTCCAAAAATTGTTCAACTACTCATTTATTGGTGGTTCTTTTTCTATAAAAATTGGAATTTATGTATCAAAAATCTATCTCTGCCATAAAATGAAAACAGTGTACAAGTAACACCACCTTTCTAGTCCTTAGTGGCATATTATAAGTCCTTAGTGCACCAAGGAGTCCTTAGCAGTGTTTAGACGTACCGGCAGAAAACAGCCGAAGGCCACCAATGGGTCTTCAACACAGCGAGAAAATCCCGCACCCGAAGGCGTGTTTCAGCTGGCCCCTAAACAAAAATGTATTTTAGTTCAGTGATAATGGACGTCATACTAAACTTCGAAACATACAAATATTTCATAAATTTCTGAACGTAAACAAATGATAAAAAAATAGTTAATATAAAAAAGAAGATGTGGTATGATTGCCAATGAGACAACTGTCCACAAGAGACCAAAATGACATAGAAATTAACAACTATAGGTCACCGTACGGCCTTCAACAATGAGCAAAGCCCATACCGCATAGTCAGCTATAGAAGGCCCCGAAATGACAATAAGTTAAGGTTACAAATTAAGGAAGATAAAAAAGGGAGAGTTGGTCCCGGGCGTTGGAACCCCTTTTTTTTTGGCGATCAATGCTTTTGAACGGGGACATATGGTTGGAACCATCCCTTTTATCCTGGGTTGAGAACCCTCTTTTTAAAAATGGCTGGAATCGCCACTCTTTAAAATGTAGCAATTTATAAATATTTGTTTTTATCTTATTTAATATTAAGTAGAATTATAAAAATCGATGAGTTTTATAATTTGACAACACTCATTGATATTGGAAATACACTCAACGATATACGACAATTAATTTATCTAAGACATGGAATGTTTAGTAAAATTGTCGACCAATCAACACGGAAAGCGAGATATCTAAAATTTGTATACCCTTATATACTTTCATTATCATACATCAATTTTAAATGCAATTCCAAATAAAATGGCTTTGAAAATCGTGTATTAAGCGCTTATCGTTTTTTCGTCAATGAATCATTCACCGTGCGTGTATTGTGCGTGTATCATTCATCATTCATCGTGCGTGTATCGTGTGTTCATCATTCATCGTGCATCGCACGATATGTGCGTTCACCATTCACCATTCATTTCTCGTTAATCCTCCGTGTAACGCTCATCGCTCATCGTGCGTGTATCATGTATCGTGCATTCAACATGCATTCATCGTGCATTCACCGTGCATGTATTGTGCGTGTGGTCAGTTTGAATTTTAGAAGGTCTGTATATGTGAAGCTTTACATTTTAAGGATCATTTTTGAAAAGATGTGAGATACCGTTGGAAATATATTAATTGTGTTCTTAAATGTTTAAATTTTACTACGTTTCACTCTCTACACTTTTCAATGCTTATTACATGTATGAACGAAAAACTTTCAGGTGGAAGCGGCCATACTTTTCTAACACAAATAAATAAGCAAACAACCAAAGAAAAAGTCAACGAACAACTCCGATATCTGTTTGAAAAAAAATCGATAAAAAGACATTACCCCTCCATTTCCAGTGTTAATACTTTCCCCAAAAGAAATTGGTTAATCTAAAAAATTGTATAAGCCTTTTATAATATTTGTAATCCACTACAATTTACATACAACTCTGAACGAATTATACTACAAAGAGAAAACATTTTCCAATTTCATCAGCTATGATACGGCTAGCTTTTTAGAAAAGCTATTACTTGTATATCCTTTATGTCAAATAGAGAAGGGGAAAACCCGAATCCATGCATAGCATTAATGATTTGTTAAATCAAAATCATATTAAATTCATATTTTGTTATATCAAATTAATAATTTGTGATATCAAATTGATCATCTGTCATATCAAATTTATAATTTGTTATATCAAATTGATAATCTGTTATATCAAATTATTGAATTTGAAAATGTAAATAAGCATGGCCCTAAAAGGCTTCCGTAATACGTACGTACGTACGTACGTACGTACGAACGAATATAAATATATATATATATAATAGTCAATCTATGTTCATCCTAAAATCTGTGGGTTTTTTTTCCTCAAATATGTGTCCTATGACGTCATGAAATTAAACCGCATGCCCTTTGTTTTTCAAATCTGTGTCATTTTTACGACTTTGTATGTGACTTCACAGAACTCAACTTGATGCCATTCGGTCATCTTTGATCCACGTGACCACTAATGTAATCCATAAGTTCCTTTTTTGACGAACATAACAATAAGAGTACATAATGATAGATTAGGGTCAGCGCTGAAATCGAACAAATCTAGTCAATTGAGTTCATTATTTAAGTTCTGCTTCCTTTCCCCTGGTCATATACATCTTACTTAATGGTAGTTTTACATAGTTAGAATCATAGGCACATGAAAAATATATTCAAAATCTTTAATACTAGTTTTATTGGTGGACTTCTGTTTTCAGTGGAAGTTTACCAAATACCAACATTTTTGTTTATAAGCAAGCCAACCTTTTACGATAACTAAATGTAGAAACACATTTGTCCTGTACCATACCTCCGTTATACATACATGTATGGACTTTTAAAACGTACATATGACAACAAAGTATAACATTAAAACGGTAAATTGGCAAAGGAAACAGGTACAGGTTGTACAATTGAAGTTAGTTAGTCACCACAGCTTTTACTTCCCTCGAGACATGAACACTTAAACATATAGCTTTTAATGGCAGAAGGACGGCACTCTCTTTTTTTTTTGCCCATGTATTGAAAAAGAGGCGGAAAAGGACACTCAACATTCATTAGTCGAAGAGAAAAACGAAAATAAAAACAACAGTCTGCATAACACTACATATATAGATATAAACTTAGCATCACGAACCCACACAAATAAACTGATTTGATGTTGGGAAGGGTAATATAGATGACCAACACTTATAGCTAATAGTGGAGCGCGCGGCGAAGAGGACAATTTAGAAATTCAAATTACCTAAATGGCTCATGACGCATACGATACAGTTACAGGGGAGGTAATGACGTTGCTAACGTAAAATGTTATTTTTCACGACGTCAAGCTGTGATCTATCAGGAAAAGATGCATTTTCGACTGATTTTTTATCTTTCAGACTGATTTAACTTGAAAACAAGTTCATGGACCCCGCCTTTTAAAAATGACATTTGACTCGATTATGTATGAAGATTATTTGTGCCATATTTTATTAACAAATCACCGATGACATTTTTTAAATTATAATTATTATATATTAAATATATGGAAAAAATGCCGTTCTTTGACCAAAATCATGAAAATGTGATAAAAATGAATAATTTCCAAAGAATTGTTTCACAAATTCAAAGCACACCTATATAGAGAAGATATTCCAGATGCTTTTGCAAAAATCCGCTTGCGTTTATCTTTTAAAATAAAAAAGTTAGGTATGTCTTTCTAAAGGATAGAAATGTCCAAGAAACAGTAATTTCCAGTAAATGTCTAAAATTTCGACCCCATTTATCTCTAAAAGTAGCACATGAAGGTATATTTTTTTAATACACTAGTAATATGTATTAAAATAAAACTTGAAAACTTTTATTTGAATTTTACAATATTGCATACAATTTTTTAAAATTTTATTTACAATGGCAGTTTGTACACATCCAGTATGTTGTTTTGGGAGCATGTTTCAGTCCGACGCATTTTTGGTGAAACCACTCTAGGCAGCCATCACAAATGACAGCTGCAGCAAAGTGCACGTCGGTTTTGCAGAATTCCCATTCCACTCTGCAATATCCCTTTTTGAAGTTATAAAAAATTCCAATGTCTGCCATGCTTCAGGTGAAAAATATTTTTTTACTCTTGCGATGTTTATATTTTAGTCTAATACTTTTGTTGGAAACATGTGAGGTTGTTTCATGTTGTCTTTTAATATAATTCCATTGCCGTCCATTACTGATGTTATGTTCACCTCCGATTTCAATATCCAACTTAGCATGGCTGAAACAGAGACATATATATGTCTCTGGCTGAAATGAAAAAAAAACAACAATAAAACTAAAAAATACAAGTCAATTGGGAAGGCAATTGATTTTGACATTGCCGACAGGTGGAAACAGTGTTTTCATTTTCAGAGTCCAGAGATTTTCACTCAAAACAAGCAACAAAGCTAAAGAAGATTAAAGCTTAATAAAGCTAACGTAACAATAACACGACGTAACCGTAGACACGCATATTATTGTTACATTCATAATTAATCGGTTCCTTACTCAACCTTGTATTATGGCAATTAGTCTCAATGTAACAATAACTTTTTATTATTGTTACATTTCAATGTAACCTAGACTTGCTACATGTCCCTTCCTTATTTTTTCAATTTTGCCCCTTTAACAATTTTACTGCTATAACTAAGAGATTACCATTATACTGACATCTGCAGAGGAAGGCCTTTCTCCAAGGGCAATCAGTTTACTGGCAGTTTTCAGTAAACGTATAAATTAGTAAGAAAGAAATAAAGAAAGGGAATTGTAGCAAGTCTAAATGTAACCGTAGCCAGTGCCATTTTAGTATTATAGATTTCGCGGGCAGTACGTCGACTGAGCATGCGCGAAAGCGTATAAGACACGGATCGATAACGGTCTCCGAATTTGGATATTTTTTTTCAAAAATTGGCGTTTTCTGTTGAAAAAAGATTGTTTCAAAGAAAAAATTAGGAAGTACAAAACACTGCATTTATACGTCATATCACAAATATTTCCGACTTTGTATGGTTTCAGAGGAGTTGCGGCTCAATGAAATCGGTCTTTTCCTTTAGTAGTATAGATATCTGAATTGACTAGGTGAAAAATATATAGTATGCAAACTTTCGTCAAAAATTCACCGTGGGATCAAAACTGTATCGTATGCCCTTAATAGCTCATTAGAAAGATTAAATCGTGTACTTTTTGAAAATATGTGTCGTAAAAATAAAAGCTGGTGCCGTCATGCATTAAATCAAGGTCAAAGGTCATCTCATAAAAACTTCATATTTTAATCTAGAGAAACAAAAAGTTAAATCACAAAAATACTGAACTCCGAGGAAAATTCAAAACGGTAAGTCCCTAATCAAATGGCAAAATCAAAAGCACAAACACATCAAACGAATGGACAACATCTGATATATTCCTGACTTGGTACAGGCATTTTCTTACGCAGAAAATGGTGGATTGAACCTGGTTTTATAGCGCTAAACCTCTAAACCACTGAACAACGTATAATTTAACTTTTTCGAAGGTTCCAGGTTTTATGGAGGATTCAAAGCCTAATAAATAACAGCAACAGAATGACCTTGATCGTTGACCTCGGTAAATAGAATTTCTGGACAAGATATATATATACACTTCAGAATAATGGGTTTTAAAAGCGTATCCGAAATACGTTGTTGATAAAATTAAACAACATTTGTAAGCATGTTATTTTTTCTCCGTTTTCCAGGATTTAACATGTCGCTGAGTTTTCTGGAAATAAATTTCAACTGTCTCAATGCACGATACCTTTTCAGATGATGTCGTGAACTACAACAGTGATTGATGTTCGTTCGACATAACTGCAATGTGTTTTATATTAAAAAGTAAGACATGACCGTTTTCATACAAAATATGTGGGCTGATACGGCCTATACGGCCTATACATTGTTGCAACAACCTACGTTTTGACAAAAACACAAATTCGTGCAAAGAAGAACAAGCTCTCTATATATTCTGAAAAGACTAATCACTGATCAGTAGGTGTAATATACCAGATCTACATATTTTTTAACAGACAAATCGTGTGTTACCTAACCAGCAAGTGTAAGTTACCGGATCTACATATTCTAAACAGACTAATCACTGATCAGTAGGTGGTATATACCAGATCTAAATATCTTGAACAGACAAATCACTGATCATTAGGTGATATATACCAGATCTAGATATTCTGAACAGACTAATCCCTGATCAGAAGGTGTTTTATACCAGATCTACATATTCTGAACATACTAATCCCTGATCAGAAGGTGTTTTATACCAGATCTACATATTCTGAAGAGACTAATCACTGATCAGAAGGTGTTCTATGCCAGAACTACACCTCTTGAACAGTCTAATCACTGATCAGCAGGTATTAGTTACTAGATCTACATATACAGTCTGAACAGACTAATTATTAATGAGTATATGTTTTTACCAGATTTACATATTTTGAACACACTATTCACTGATCAGAAGGTGCAATATACCAGATCTACATATTCTGAACAGACTAATCACTAATCAGTTGTTGCTTTTACCAGATCTACATATTCTGAACAGACTAATCACTGATCAGTAGGTGCTAATTACCAGATTTACATATTTTGAATAGACTGATCAGTTGGTATTCTATACTAGATCTTCAGAAAAAATTCTGAACAGACTAATCACTAATCAGTAGGTGATTCTTACCAGATCTACATATTCTGAACAGACTAATCCCTGATCAGAAGGTGTTACATACCAGATTTACATATCGTGAACAGACTAATCACTAATCAGTAGGTGCTGTTTACCAGATCTACATACTGAACAGACTTATCACTAATCAGGTGCTTTTTACCCGATTTACATATTCTGGACGGCCTAAACACTAATCAGTAGGTGCTATTTACCAGAACTTATCACTGATGAGTAGGTGTTTCTGTATGAAGAAAATAGTTTGAACAGACTAATCATTTATTAGTATGTGTTATTTATCACATTTGCAATTAATTGAATAAAAAGTGATACTGAATCAACTAAGTAATCTGTAGAAAAGAAGAAGCGAACTCATAAGTCGAAGAGAAACTGACAACGTCATTACAAAAACACCCGAAAAAAAACGAAAAGACAAACAAGTGCACGAAGCAGTACATGGACAACCAAAGAGTATTAGCCTCTCCAAAATCCGGTTTTGATCTCAGGTATTACGGAAGGGTTAACGATCCTTCTCCCCATGTAGCCCCCGTTACAGTAGAGATGCTTTTATCTTTAAATTTTCGGAATAAATAACAGACTCTTATTACATTGGTTGCAAAAAATACCGTGATTTCCTAGTTAACTTAAAACCGAAACTTTCACATATGAAATAAATCGATAATTTCACTCATCTTTCGCCATACAACAATAGGTATGGTCAAGACTTTATCGATGACCTAACATCAACACGAAATGGAAATGCGTAGAAAAAGACACAGTTCCATAGATTTAAAATATAGAAAAAATATTTAACTCGCGATCAAACAACACTGATAATTAAATCCCGATCTACGCACACTCCTGAAATGATGTCTTATTCGATCACTTGTTGAGTATTTGTCTATATTTGGATTCTTCGCCTTAGTGATCAGCAGGTGTTATTTCTCAGAACTGGTGTTTTCAAAATCTCTGTAGAATTTGTCTCTGCGTGTAGTATCAAGCAGGGTTAGTCAGTATCTAATTAAAAAAAAGTTTTCGTCCTGAATATTATGTTATATTTTAGTTTTCAATCAATCACTCAATAAATCGTCCATTTTTATCAACATTAAAAACTATGTGGCAAAAATAAATACTCATTGAAATTTAAACATACAGTCTTATTCATAAACAATAATCTTATAACCAATAGTTCCAAATGGTGAAGTTGAAATCATCCCTTCGTAAATTTTACGGACGCCATCACAAGTTGGTTGACCATTATGGAATAACCGTTTCACAGATGATATCGGATATGTTCCTTATGTCGTAACTACAATATCCTTCCCTTTTCACGAATGTGACCTACCGAATAAGACTATTTACCGGATTTGTAATAACATAAGCAACACGACGGGTGCCACATGTGGAGCAGGATCTGCTTACCCTTCCGGAGCACCTGAGATCACCCCCAGGTTTTGGTGGGGTTCGTGTTGCTTAGTCTTTAGTTTTCTATGTTGTGTCTTCTGTACTATTATTTGTTTGTTTGTCTTTTTATTTTTAGCCATGGCGTTGTCAGTTTATTTTCAATCTATGAGTTTGACTGTCCCTCTGGTATCTTTCGTCCCTCTTTTATATAAATTTGAATCCCCAAAGACTCAATCTGGTTGATTTTAAAACTTTAAAAGATGTCCACCCCATATAATCAACTGAGCAGTTGTTTGTCTTTTCCAGACGAATTAAAAAAAAAAAAAAAAAAAACTACTGGTGAGTCTTGTTGGCCATCAACTCTTTACTTCTAAGCTAAAATTTGCAGGCTTTTTTTTTGCTGAAAATTAATGACATATTTCAACATACCGTAACTCCCTGATGTAGTAGAAAAACAAAGGATATGAGATATCCGTCAATGGCATAAAATCTGTACATACACAGCAAAAAACACGCAAAATGCAAAGGAACAGCGCTTGTATTGCTGTTCTTCATCTCAAAAGTGACAGTGAGGCCTTCAACACGGAGGAAAAAAAAAAAAAAAAAAACTCTTACCTAACTGCAAGTTTATAAGACATTTTTGACATATTAACTTTAAAAAATCTGTTTAGATATAATAATTGATCTCCCTCGTGCTTGCTGTGTTGTCCGGGTTTGGCTTGTTTTTATGTCCTTCTCGGTTTCATCAGCTCTGAAAGATTGCATTATAGGTTTGTGATAATCAAATATCTTATTTATATATAAAAGAAATTTGTATAAGTGACTTGTCACCAGTTTTCCAATCCTTATATTGTATTGGTATACGTGTTTATCTATTTGTTTTCCTGAATACAATATTGTTTATACTAAATATCTTGTTTGCACTAATTGTCAAAATACGCATCTGGTGCAGTAAAACTGGTACCATCTTTGATATTGTGGTGGAAACGATAAAGAGTTAATGAGGATTCAGGAGGCTTGGCATTACTAATAATAAAAATAAATTGATGACATTTTCACAGGTTTTATAAGACGATGATATGAAATCCTCAAAATTAATTATTAAAAATTATTTTCAGTTGTTATCTGTAAATCAAATAATTCGCGTATGATAAATAATTTGGATTAATTTTTACATTCATTTTATGCCTAAAATTCAAATAAACATAGTCTAAGAATACATATCATAATATTCTCAAACTTTGACCTTGTAGTAGGTGTATGCAAATAGGTTCGGAATGGCAATGTTTGAAAACAATTCTAAATTCCTGTATTGTCGTCGAAAATAAATGCGTGACATGATGTTTCTTTGACACAGACACCTCCACACAGCAGATCTTTTCCTACTTGTCTTATGTCGATGGATTGAAATCTTGGACATGTCTGTATTTCGATGAAAACCTTGGTAATGGCGATGGCTGGTTGTTCCACAAGAGTAGATGCTAATTAATAAAACAGATAAATAGATTTTCACATTGATTTCATTTCTTAAAAGAGTTTGCTATGCGGTTTAAATTTTGGTCATTGTTGAAGGACGTAGAGTGACGTATTTGTGCTAACTTCTACGTCTTTGGTTTCAGGTAGAAAGATGTCTCATTGTCAATCATACCACATTTTTTAAAATTTTATATTGTAGGCATGAATGTACTCGCATTTGTAATCTCAGTTATTCGTATCTTGAATATAATATCATGTTTTAGTTGCTTAAATTGTTTGAATTGGTTGATTCTTTGTAAACTTTGTATTCTCTAATTTTATCATCAAAATGTTTGAATTTCAATTTCATCGACTATGACATTCGTGAAATGAGTTTTACACCGGACACTCTATAAATAAAATTTACGGCAAAAGTATACATTTTTCGTTTCCTTTTGTTAATTTTCTTTTTTTTTTTTTGATGGTGATGTTGCTTTGGTCCCATCTTGCGATGTTTATGTATCCCAACTCGTTCGCTATGCCCATGTCTGTAGTGGCATTATAGATTTCAATATCCTAAGATCTACATTAATGGTAAATTGTTAAGTCATGGATTTCATTACAACAAATCCTTTAAAGCTTTGAATTTACTAAATTCTTAATTAGATACATATATTTGGTGAACATTTTGCTTTACCGCTAGAAAACTTATTACTTACGGCTAATCACATCCTATTTTTTACGGTTATGTTGTTTTTATAGACCGTAAATAAAGATTCTATATATGTCAGCATATCGACCCCTTGAATAAACCTATTCTTAAAGCTTATCAATTTAACACAGTGACTTGATGTGACCTTTTAGCCTTGTTTTCATCGGCGCTTATATTGATTTTTTTATAAATAAATTAAAACATAGCTATGTGTATTGCTATACAGTAACTATTTACACTTGCGGTTCAACATCTTTCCGATACTAGTGAATTGGCATTACACAATATTATGTTTCTTAGATTGTTTATGACGTCTGTACACTAAATCCATAGGATTTGTACTTTTTTGGTAATTTGTCTAGAATGTTTGATTTTTTTATTAATTGTTATAGGCTTTTAAAATAACTTTTAGTATAATTGAGAATACTCTCTGTCTCAGATCGATAATTTGTGTTTTTGTATGTTGTTTCATCTGTTCTTTGTATTAATCTGATAAGTCAATACAAAAATAAGGAGTTGTGGTATGATTGCCAACGCGACAACTATCCACCAAAGTTCAAATAAAGTGGATGTAAGCAATTACAGGCAACCGAACAGCCTTCAATAACGAGAAAAATCCATACCGTATAGTCGGCTATAAAAGGCCCCGACATGAAAAATATGAAACAATTTCAACTGACTTTCATAGGTTGTTATTATGTTGTACTATTACGCCACTGTCTCAGGCTAGATGTTTGTGTCCGCAGCAGTCAGGCGCCTGTATACGCAATTCAGTGTTTGTCGTCTGTTGCCGTTTATCATATTTGTTTTCGATTTTTTGTTTTGTTACATAAATCAGGCTGTTGATTGTCACTTTTTTCTTGTCGAGGCCTTTTAAAGCTTGCTATGCGGTAAAGGCTTTGCACATTGTTGAAGGATGTGCGGTGACATACGGTTGGCTAACTGCTACATCATGTGGTCGCTGGTAAATAGTTATCTCATGGAAAATCATACCACTCCTTCTTATTTCATATACATACTTGAAGGATAAAAGTTCCACACCAAGGTTGCACCTTCGTCTGAGCTGATTTCAATGTCCTGGATAGCAAATGGACATTCCTCATCATATGCAAAAATATTGTTTACATCAACGATGAGTCCTCTGCCTAGTCTGATCTTGCCATTATTCCAACTGATCCAAAATTGTCTAAAACTGTTGCAGTTTAACTCATGTCCCAAATGTTCATCATCTACGAGTTGATAGGTTTCGCCTTCTCTCGCAAGTCTCGTCTTTGTATTGCTATTCAAACCAATTCCGATATGATAGAAAGGAGGTTGCTGTTGCTGCAGTTGTGAGGATAAAATAATATGTGCGTCACTGCAGCCTTTCAATTCAAACTTCAGGTTGCTTTCAGTGGAGGACAAGGCGCCATAATCTGCTAGCCATTTGTTGTCGTCTAGTACATCGACGGTGGTTATTTGTATTGGTACAGCTGCAATTGATTTACACCTTGTACATATTTTTTCTTAATACTATAGGTGCGTAAGGACAGGACCTTGTGTTGAGCCCCATATGTTTGTGGTAGACATAGACAGAATTAAAGGTTTAACTCTTTTGAAAGGACCCGGTAAAATGTAAAATCGATTTACTAAGTGTTTGAACTAGCTGTCAGTAACGGCGAGTACTCTCAGATCTGTACTTAGTGTCCCTTTTGTTGTTAGGGATGAGGGATGGATAAATACCCTGCCACGTCCGGTCTGTGTTTATGTTTGATGTTTTTCTGCTTTGTTTTGATCTCATGAGTTGTTAAGCCTTTTCAACCGATGTTTATAGTTTGTTCTCATGTTGTGCTGTAACATCACTGTTCAAGGTTAAGGGGAAGGTTGAGTGCACACTAACATGTTTAACCCCACCACATTTTTTTATGTGCCTGTCCCAAGTCAGGAGCCTGTAGTTCAGTTGTTGTCGTTGGTTCATGTCTGTCATATTTGTTTTAATTTCTTTAATTGTTTTGTTATAAATTAGGCCGCTAGTTTTCTGAATTGAATTGTTTCATATTTTTTCATGTCGGGGCCTTTTATAGCCGACTATACGGTATGTTTTTTTTCTCATTGTTGAAGGCCGTACGGTTGCCCATAGTTGCTTACATCCACTTTATTTAAACTTTGGTGTTTAAATTATAATTATTATATATTAAATATATGGAAAAATGCCGTTCTTTGACCAAAATCATGAAAATGTGATAAAAATGAATAATTTCCAAAGAATTGTTTCACAAATTCAAAGCACACCTATATAGAGAAGATATTCCAGATGCTTTTGCAAAAATCCGCTTGCGTTTATCTTTTAAAACAAAAAAGTTAGGTATGTCTTTCTAAAGGATAGAAATGTCCAAGAAACAGTAATTTCCAGTAAATGTCTAACATTTCGACCCCATTTATCTCTAAAAGTAGCACATGAAGGTATATTTTTTTAATACACTAGTAATATGTCTTTTATTTGAATTTTACAATATTGCATACAATTTTTTAAAATTTTATTTACAATGGCAGTTTCTACACATCCAGTATGTTGTTTTTGGAGCATGTTTCAGTCCGACGCATTTTTGGTGAAACCACTCTAGGCAGCCATCACAAATGACAGCTGCAGCAAAGTGCACGTCGGTTTTGCAGAATTCCCATTCCACTCTGCAATATCCCTTTTTGAAGTTATAAAAAATTCCAATGTCTGCCATGCTTCAGGTGAAAAATATTTTTTTACTCTTGCGATGTTTATATTTTAGTCTAATACTTTTGTTGGAAACATGTGAGGTTGTTTCATGTTGTCTTTTAATATAATTCCATTGCCGTCCATTACTGGTGTTATGTTCACCTCCGATTTCAATATCCAACTTAGCATGGCTGAAACAGAGACATATATATGTCTCTGACTGAAATGAAAAAAAAAAAAAACAACAATAAAACTAAAAAAATACAAGTCAATTGGGAAGGCAATTGATTTTGACATTTGCCGACAGGTGGAAACAGTGTTTTCATTTTCAGAGTCCAGAGATTTTTCACTCAAAACAAGCAACAAAGCTAAAGAAGATTAAAGCTTAATAAAGCTAACGTAACAATAACACGACGTAACCGTAGACACGCATATTATTGTTACATTCATAATTAATCGGTTCCTTACTCAACCCTGTATTATGGCAATTAGTCTCCAATGTAACAATAACTTTTTTATTATTGTTACATTTCAATGTAACCTAGACTTGCTACATGTCCCTTCCTTATTTTTTTTTCAATTTTGCCCCTTTAACAATTTTACTGCTATAACTAAGAGATTACCATTATACTGACATCTGCAGAGGAAGGCCTTTCTCCAAGGGCAATCAGTTTACTGGCAGTTTTCAGTAAACATATAAATTAGTAAGAAAGAAATAAAGAAAGGGAATTGTAGCAAGTCCAAATGTAACCGTAGCCAGTGCCATTTTAGTATTATAGATTTCGCGGGCAGTACGTCGACTGAGCATGCGCGAAAGCGTATAAGACACGGATCGATAACGGTCTCCGAATTTGGATATTTTCTCAAAAATTGGCGTTTTCTGTGGAAAAAAGATTGTTTCAAAGAAAAATTTAGGAAGTACAAAACACTGCATGTATACGTCATATCACAAATATTTCCGACTTTGTATGGTTTTTGAGGAGTTGCGGCTCAATGAAATCGGTCTCTTCCTTTAGTGGTATAGATATTTGAATTGACTAGGTGAAAAATATATAGTATGCAAACTTTCGTCAAAAATTCACCGTGGGATCAAAACTGTATCGTATGCCCTTAATAGCTCATTAGAAAGATTAAATCGTGTACTTTTTGAAAATATGTGTCGTAAATATAAAAGCTGGTGCCGTCATGCCTTAAATCAAGGTCAAAGGTCATCTCATAAAAACTTCATATTTTAATCTAGAGAAACAAAAAGTTAAATCACAAAAATACTGAACTCCGAGGAAAATCCAAAACGGAATGTCCCTAATCAAATGGCAAAATCAAAAGCACAAACACATCAAACGAATGGACAACAACTGATATATTCCTGACTTGGTACAGGCATTTCTTATGTAGAAAATGGTGGATTGAACCTGGTTTTATAGCGCTAAACCTCTAAACCACTGAACAACGTATAATTTAACTTTTTCGAAGGTTACAGGTTTTATGGAGGATTCAAAGCCTAATAAATAACAGCAACAGAATGACCTTGATCGTTGACCTCGGTAAATAGAATTTCTGGACAAGATATATATACACTTCAGAATAATAGGTTTTAAAAGAGTATCCGAAATACATTGTTGATAAAATTAAACAACATTTGTAGGCATGTTATTTTTTCTCCGTTTTCCAGGATTTAACATGTCGCTGAGTTTTCTGGAAATAAATTTCAACTGTCTCAATGCACGATACCTTTTCAGATGATGTCGTGAACTACAACAGTGATTGATGTTCGTTCGACATAACTGCAATGTGTTTTATATTAAAAAGTAAGACATGACCGTTTTCATACAAAATACGTCGGCTGGTACGGCCTATACATTGTTGCAACAACCTACGTTTTGACAAAAACACAAATTCGTGCAAAGAAGAACAAGCTCCTTGCAAATACATGCTGCATGGGATGTCCTTTCTCCTTACACGAATATATTAGATCTTGTAGAAAGTCTGATATCATTTGCCTTCACAGAAACTAAATCTAACTTGTCCTTTTGCACAATTTTTCAACCAAACTCACATGGAGTGCCATTATTTGGTTTGGCAACATTTACCGACACTCAGACTTTGCTTTGCCACATTGCACGTAGTACGTGTTGCTTAAATACTTACTCGTATGGAAGCTTTATTAGTCTTTTATCTTTATTTGTAGACAACTGATGTCTTAGCATTTTATTTTTTACAATTTTACAATTTAAATTATTGTGTGATTTCTTAAAGTTGTTTTTCATCATTTAGAGCAGTAACAAACATCATAGCATGCAGCATCTATAGCACTATCAACATCGCCGTGTGTTACTGCTACACTGATCAGAAGGTGTTATATACCAGATCTACATATTCTGAAAAGACTGATCACTGATCAGGAGGTGTTATATACCGGTACCAGAACTACATATCTTGAACAGAGTAAACACTGATCTCTATATATTCTGAAAAGACTAATCACTGATCAGTAGGTGTAATATACCAGATCTACATATTTTTTAACAGACAAATCCCTAACCAGCAAGTGTAAGTTACCAGATCTACATATTCTAAACAGACTAATCACTGATCAGTAGGTGGTATATACCAGATCTAAATATCTTGAACAGACAAATCACTGATCATTAGGTGATATATACCAGATCTAGATATTCTGAACAGACTAATCCCTGATCAGAAGGTGTTTTATACCAGATCTACATATTCTGAACATACTAATCCCTGATCAGAAGGTGTTTTATACCAGATCTACATATTCTGAAGAGACTAATCACTGATCAGAAGGTGTTCTATGCCAGAACTACACCTCTTGAACAGTCTAATCACTGATCAGCAGGTATTAGTTACTAGATCTACATATACAGTCTGAACAGACTAATTATTAATGAGTATATGTTTTTACCAGATTTACATATTTTGAACACACTATTCACTGATCAGAAGGTGCAATATACCAGATCTACATATTCTGAACAGACTAATCACTAATCAGTTGTTGCTTTTTACCAGATCTACATATTCTGAACAGACTAATCACTGATCAGTAGGTGCTAATTACCAGATTTACATATTTTGAATAGACTGATCAGTTGGTATTCTATACTAGATCTTCAGAAAAAAAATTCTGAACAGACTAATCACTAATCAGTAGGTGATTCTTACCAGATCTACATATTCTGAACAGACTAATCCCTGATCAGAAGGTGTTACATACCAGATTTACATATCGTGAACAGACGAATCACTAATCAGTAGGTGCTGTTTACCAGATCTACATACTGAACAGACTTATCACTAATCAGTAGGTACTTTTACCAGATTTACATATTTTGGACGGCCTAAACACTAATCAGTAGGTGCTATTTACCAGAACTTATCACTGATGAGTAGGTGTTTCTGTATGAAGAAAATAGTTTGAACAGACTAATCATTTATTAGTATGTGTTATTTATCACATTTGCAATTAATTGAATAAAAGTGATACTGAATCAACTAAGTAATCTGTAGAAAAGAAGAAGCGAACTCATAAGTCGAAGAGAAACTGACAACGTCATTACAAAACACCCGAAAAAACGAAAAGACAAACAAGTGCACGAAGCAGTACATGGACAACCAAAGAGTATTAGCTTCTCCAAAATCCGGTTTTGATCTCAGGTATTACGGAAGGGTTAACGATCCTTCTCCCATGTAGCCCCGTTACAGTAGAGATGCTTTTATCTTTAAATTTTCGGAATAAATAACAGACTCTTATTACATTGGTTGCAAAAATACCGTGATTTCCTAGTTAACTTAAAACCGAAACTTTCACATATGAAATAAATCGATAATTTCATTCATCTTTCGCCATACAACAATAGGTATGGTCAAGACTTTATCGATGACCTAACATCAACACGAAATGGAAATGCGTAGAAAAGACACAGTTCCATAGATTTAAAATATAGAAAAATATTTAACTCGCGATCAAACAACACTGATAATTAAATCCCGATCTACGCACACTCCTGAAATGATGTCTTATTCGATCACTTGTTGAGTATTTGTCTATATATTTGGATTCTTCGCCTTAGTGATCAGCAGGTGTTATTTCTCAGAACTGGTGTTTTCAAAATCTCTGTAGAATTTGTCTCTGCGTGTAGTATCAAGCAGGGTTAGTCAGTATCTAATTAAAAAGTTTTCGTCCTGAATATTATGTTATATTTTAGTTTTCAATCAATCACTCAATAAATCGTCCATTTTATCAACATTAAAACTATGTGGCAAAATAAATACTCATTGAAATTTAAACATACAGTCTTATTCATAAACAATAATCTTATAACCAATAGTTCCAAATGGTGAAGTTGAAATCATCCCTTCGTAAATTTTACGGACGCCATCACAAGTTGGTTGACCATTATGGAATAACCGTTTCACAGATGATATCGGATATGTTCCTTATGTCGTAACTACAATACCCTTCCCTTTTCACGAATGTGACCTACCGAATAAGACTATTTACCGGATTTGTAATAACATAAGCAACACGACGGGTGCCACATGTGGAGCAGGATCTGCTTACCCTTCCGGAGCACCTGAGATCACCCCCAGGTTTTGGTGGGGTTCGTGTTGTAGTCTTTAGTTTTCTATGTTGTGTCTTCTGTACTATTATTTGTTTGTTTGTCTTTTATTTTTAGCCATGGCGTTGTCAGTTTATTTTCAATCTATGAGTTTGACTGTCCCTCTGGTATCTTTCGTCCCTCTTTTATATAAATTTGAATCCCCAAAGACTCAATCTGGTTGATTTTAAAACTTTAAAAGATGTCCACCCCATATAATCAACTGAGCAGTTGTTTGTCTTTTCCAGACGAATTAAAAAAAAAAAAAAAAAAACTACTGGTGAGTCTTGTTGGCCATCAACTCTTTACTTCTAAGCTAAAATTTGCAGGCTTTTTTTTTGCTGAAAATTAATGACATATTTCAACATACCGTAACTCCCTGATGTAGTAGAAAAACAAAGGATATGAGATATCCGTCAATGGCATAAAATCTGTACATACACAGCAAAAAACACGCAAAATGCAAAGGAACAGCGCTTGTATTGCTGTTCTTCATCTCAAAAGTGACAGTGAGGCCTTCAACACGGAGGAAAAAAAAAAAAACAAAACAAAACTCTTACCTAATTGCAAGTTTATAAGACATTTTTGACATATTAACTTTAAAAAATCTGTTTAGATATAATAATTGATCTCCCTCGTGCTTGCTGTGTTGTCCGGGTTTGGCTTTATTTTATGTCCTTCTCGGTTTCATCAGCTCTGAAAGATTGCATTATAGGTTTGTGATAATCAAATATCTTATTTATATATAAAAGAAATTTGTATAAGTGACTTGTCACCAGTTTTCCAATCCTTATATTGTATTGGTGTACGTGTTTATCTATTTGTTTTCCTGAATACAATATTGTTTATACTAAATATCTTGTTTGCACTAATTGTCAAAATACGCATCTGGTGCAGTAAAACTGGTACCATCTTTGATATTGTGGTGGAAACGATAAAGAGTTAATGAGGATTCAGGAGGCTTGGCATTACTAATAATAAAAATAAATTGATGACATTTTCACAGGTTTTATAAGACGATGATATGAAATCCTCAAAATTAATTATTAAAAATTATTTTCAGTTGTTATCTGTAAATCAAATAATTCGCGTATGATAAATAATTTGGATTAATTTTTACATTCATTTTATGCCTAAAATTCAAATAAACATAGTCTAAGAATACATATCATAATATTCTCAAACTTTGACCTTGTAGTAGGTGTATGCAAATAGGTTCGGAATGGCAATGTTTGAAAACAATTCACAAATTCCTGTATTGTCGTCGAAAATAAATGCGTGACATGATGTTTCTTTGACACAGACACCTCCACACAGCAGATCTTTTCCTACTTGTCTTATGTCGATGGATTGAAATCTTGGACATGTCTGTATTTCGATGAAAACCTTGGTAATGGCGATGGCTGGTTGTTCCACAAGAGTAGATGCTAATTAATAAAACAGATAAATAGATTTTCACATTGATTTCATTTCTTAAAAGAGTTTGCTATGCGGTTTAAATTTTGGTCATTGTTGAAGGACGTAGAGTGACATATTTGTGCTAACTTCTACGTCTTTGGTTTCAGGTAGAAAGATGTCTCATTGTCAATCATACCACATTTTTTAAAATTTTATATTGTAGGCATGAATGTACTCGCATTTGTAATCTCAGCTATTCGTATCTTGAATATAATATCATGTTTTAGTTGCTTAAATTGTTTGAATTGGTTGATTCTTTGTAAACTTTGTATTCTCTAATTTTATCATCAAAATGTTTGAATTTCAATTTCATCGACTATGACATTCGTGAAATGAGTTTTACACCGGACACTCTATAAATAAAATTTACGGCAAAAGTATACATTTTCGTTTCCTTTTGTTAATTTTTTTTTTTTTTATGGTGATGTTGCTTTGGTCCCATCTTGCGATGTTTATGTATCCCAACTCGTTCGCTATGCCCATGTCTGTAGTGGCATTATAGATTTCGATATCCTAAGATCTACATTAATGGTAAATTATTAAGTCATGGATTTCATTACAACAAATCCTTTAAAGCTTTGAATTTACTAAATTCTTAATTAGATACATATATTTGGTGAACATTTTGCTTTACCGCTAGAAAACTTATTACTTACGGCTAATCACATCCTATATTTTTACGGTTATGTTGTTTTTATAGACCGTAAATAAAGATTCTATATATGTCAGCATATCGACCCCTTGAATAAACCTATTCTTAAAGCTTATCAATTTAACACAGTGACTTGATGTGACCTTTTAGCCTTGTTTTCATCGGCGCTTATATTGATTTTTTTTATAAATAAATTAAAACATAGCTATGTGTATTGCTATACAGTAACTATTTACACTTGCGGTTCAACATCTTTCCGATACTAGTGAATTGGCATTACACAATATTATGTTTCTTAGATTGTTTATGACGTCTGTACACTAAATCCATAGGATTTGTACTTTTTGGTAATTTGTCTAGAATGTTTGATTTTTTATTAATTGTTATAGGCTTTTAAAATAACTTTTAGTATAATTGAGAATACTCTCTGTCTCAGATCGATAATTTGTGCTTTTGTATGTTGTTTCATCTGTTCTTTGTATTAATCTGATAAGTCAATACAAAAATAAGGAGTTGTGGTATGATTGCCAACGCGACAACTATCCACCAAAGTTAAAATAAAGTGGATGTAAGCAATTACAGGCAACCGAACAGCCTTCAATAACGAGAAAATCCATACCGTATAGTCGGCTATAAAAGGCCCCGACATGAAAAATATGAAACAATTTCAACTGACTTTCATAGGTTGTTATTATGTTGTACTATTACGCCACTGTCTCAGGCTAGATGTTTGTGTCCGCAGCAGTCAGGCGCCTGTATACGCAATTCAGTGTTTGTCGTCTGTTGCCGTTTATCATATTTGTTTTCGATTTTTTGTTTTGTTACATAAATCAGGCTGTTGATTGTCACTTTTTTCTTGTCGAGGCCTTTTAAAGCTTGCTATGCGGTAAAGGCTTTGCACATTGTTGAAGGATGTGCGGTGACATACGGTTGGCTAACTGCTACATCATGTGGTCGCTGGTAAATAGTTATCTCATGGAAAATCATACCACTCCTTCTTATTTCATATACATACTTGAAGGATAAAAGTTCCACACCAAGGTTGCACCTTCGTCTGAGCTGATTTCAATGTCCTGGATAGCAAATGGACATTCCTCATCATATGCAAAAATATTGTTTACATCAACGATGAGTCCTCTGCCTAGTCTGATCTTGCCATTATTCCAACTGATCCAAAATTGTCTAAAACTGTTGCAGTTTAACTCATGTCCCAAATGTTCATCATCTACGAGTTGATAGGTTTCGCCTTCTCTCGCAAGTCTCGTCTTTGTATTGCTATTCAAACCAATTCCGATATGATAGAAAGGAGGTTGCTGTTGCTGCAGTTGTGAGGATAAAATAATATGTGCGTCACTGCAGCCTTTCAATTCAAACTTCAGGTTGCTTTCAGTGGAGGACAAGGCGCCATAATCTGCTAGCCATTTGTTGTCGTCTAGTACATCGACAGTGGTTATTTGTATTGGTACAGCTGCAATTGATTTACACCTTGTACATATTTTTTTCTTAATACTATAGGTGCGCAAGGACAGGACCTTGTGTTGAGCCCCATATGTTTGTGGTAGACATAGACAGAATTAAAGGTTTAACTCTTTTGAAAGGACCCGGTAAAATGTAAAAATCGATTTACTAAGTGTTTGAACTAGCTGTCAGTAACGGCGAGTACTCTCAGATCTGTACTTAGTGTCCCTTTTGTTGTTAGGGATGAGGGATGGATAAATACCCTGCCACGTCCGGTCTGTGTTTATGTTTGATGTTTTTCTGCTTTGTATCGATCTGATGAGTTAAGCCTTTTCAACCGATTTTTATAGTTTGTTCTTATGTTGTGCTGTTACACTACTGTCCCAGGTTAAGGGGAGGGTTGAGTGCACACTAACATGTTTAACCCCACCACATTTTTTTATGTGCCTGTCCCAAGTCAGGAGCCTGTAGTTCAGTTGTTGTCGTTGGTTCATGTCTGTCATATTTGTTTTAATTTCTTTAATTGTTTTGTTATAAATTAGGCCGCTAGTTTTCTGAATTGAATTGTTTCATATTTTTTCATGTCGGGGCCTTTTATAGCCGACTATACGGTATGTTTTTTTTCTCATTGTTGAAGGCCGTACGGTTGCCCATAGTTGCTTACATCCACTTTATTTAAACTTTGGTGGATAGTTGTCTCATTGGCATTCATTGGCTCGTTCGTATTCATAGAAGAAAAAGATCATTGTGTCATAACCCAAACAGTTCGTTAGAACAGGTTAGGTGAAAGTAAAACTAACTTTCTCGCTTTAATAAATCAGGGTGCGGATTGTTGGAATTTTTATGATAAATGTGTCATTTTTCTTGATCCATTAAGAACACCTGTAATCATGGTAACTGTTTTGAGATATTGAATTTTAGTTGTATTTGTATTAAATTTTGTGTTTTAGATCATTGGTAATTTCATCGCCGTATTACTGGTCATGTTATTGTTATAAAAACAAGGAGATGAGGTATGATTGCCAATGAGACCACTATTCACCAAAGTTCAAATGAAGTGGATGTACTTGTTTTTGCTGTTGTCATTGATATTCTGAATCAATTAATATCTACAATCGTGTGCTTAGAACCGAGGGATGTTCTGGTTCATTTAGGAGGAAATACGTTTAAAAAGAAATACAATCTGTATCCTTTCCCGGATTTGCAATTCATACGAAAGACGTTATACGTTTAGAAGGGGACCATTTTCAAATTTCAAGTCAATGAATTTTGAAAGTAAAAAAAAAAACTGCATAACTATGTTTGTTACATTATTGGAACAGCATCATTAAATGTAAATGTGAAAAATGAAACCTTAGCTTTCCAACATTTAAGGATTAAGTTGTCGATACTTTGAAAAATTCTGTACATATGTTAATCTTGTTAATGTGAAAGTTTGATCAGTATCGATTGAAGGGAGATAACACCATATTAGTTAAACAGTTTTCAACGTTAGAAATAACGTCAGACAGTCTACTGTTTTTTTTTGTAAACTGACAGTTTGTTTGTTGTTGTTGTGCGGTTATACCACTAGCCCGAATAAGGAAAAGAATTGAACGCTCAAAAACATATTTAACTCCGTCATATGTCCTATGTGCCCCCCCGGAGCTTTAAACCCATGGTTTTCGTAGATTGTTGTCTGCCAAAATTGTCAGTTAGGGATTTATAATAACTTAATATAATGTATGTAAATCTTACGTTAACCTACAAGTTTTTTCAATCGCCGTCCTTAGGTCTGAAGTAGAAAGCTGTTTCATTTACAATCATAACATATCTATGCCTTATAACGAATGTTAACAGAAATTAAAAAAAAACAACTCTAGATCAGAGGATAGACAAATTTCTGAGTTAATAAACTGAACAAAATGAACAATATGTCTGTGTTGAGCCCTTTTATATAACTCAGGACGTTTTCTGGATATTTGAAAGTGGGCGGGGAGGGGCTTAAATTCCGAAAACGCGGAGCGATGCAAAAATATTTTGGACTATTTTATGCTAGAAATTCATATAAATCGTGAAAAACATGAGGTTAAAAAAAAATCGCGGTCAGGGGCGAATACGTTAACCTGCAAGTTGTTTCAATTGCCGTCCTTAGGTCTGAAGTAGAAAGCTGTTTCATTTAAAAAAAATGGCGGTCAGGGGCGAATTTGGCGTACATTCTCGACGCCCTATCATAAAGTCGCCACTATAAGGTACAATGCATCAGTTGTAAAAATTAAAGCAATTGAAGTAATCAAAGTATATGATACATGTTTATTATTCCCGGCACATTTTCTGTACATGTGCATGGTGTACGTAAAACAGGGTACTGGTACCAGCGTCTGATTCGTTACCCTGAGATACACTAGCTAAACTTATATTACATGCACTTTATTGATAGGAATTTTAAACTTACCCAAGCTAAGGCTTACTTCTAATACAAAAAGTATCAGTTTTCTTACATCCATAATCTTAAAAAACGGCCTGAATTTATTTTGCAATTCACGTTTCGTGGTATCCTACTGTTTAACAGTTGCTGTAAATATATATAATTTACTCTATCATAATTTAAAGAAATACAGGACATATCTATTATCAATAACAAGTCTTTAATTTAAATTGTTAACTCTACGTGAACTCGAAATAAACACCTGTTTGTTGTTTGTAAACATAACCAAAACTGTCAACATTCAAGTATTGAACTGAAAATTTCTTGTTAAAAAAAAACAAACGAAAAGACAATTAAAAAAATAAAAAAATAAAAAAATGGAAACAAACTACCAAGGAAAAAAATAAAAAAAGATAAAAAGCTGTTATCATAATTTTGTTTTTATCAAATGGTATACATCAAGTGTTTCTTAGGTACATGCTTTCTTGTTCAAAAAATTATGCCCTTTCACCTTTTATAGATATTGAAAAACTTTAAAAGATATAGTTCAATAATTGGGAGCACAAGATAGTTAAATACGAATCAAACAGATGTAAAAGAGAGGCGAAAGATACCAAAAAAGACATTCAAACTCATAAGTCGAAAATAAACAGACAGACTGAGCAACACGAACCCCACCAAAAAACGGGGGTAATCTCAGGTCTCAGGTGCTCCGGAGTAACATTCTTTGCACAAATAAAATCAACTCTAAGTGAAGCCTTCTCGGTTAAAATATAGTTAAAAAAAGAAGGTCAATCCTTCGCCGCCTTATATAAGCTGGGTACCATTGATGGAACAATGTAACTCGATCCTTTGGTAATAATGTACTGTAAGCGACATTGTCGTCATCAAAAGATAAACTTTTATAATATTTTAAAACCTCAGACACGAATTTCTGTACATGTAATAAACTTGTGATACTAATTTCTTAACTAAAAGTACTGTACCAAAGTCAGAGCTTTCACCTGGACATACACTAACTAACAATATGTCTTTGAAGACATTTCAAGCTGACCGGATCTTAAAATAAGACCAAATAAAAAAAGTACTAATTTTCTATTATATATTCGGCTGCCTTTATAGAAAATGCGTAAATTTAGTATAAAATCGCGTTCCTAAGTTCTCATGCAGGTAAACAATTTCTATTGATACATAATGTTGACCGTTTTTCTGAAATATCGACCTTTTTTTAACATATTTTACAATGTTAAGAAACATAGAAAAATATCGATTATTATATCAAAAATCATTCCTTAAATCTTAAGTTTTTGAACTTTAATGAATTGATCGTTACCAAATGTCAACATCAAAACATTGAACTTAAACTCCGTTGAAAATATAATTAGATAAAACAATATCAGTTCTTATCTGGAAGGAAAAAAGACCAACCGCTATTACAATTTTCTTCTTTGTGTAATTCATTTTTCAGAAATATTTGTGATATAAAAAAAAAACAAAACAAACAAAAAACAAAGTTATTAACTATGTACGCCATAAGCACGTTTTGTCTACAAAAGACTCGTCAGTTACGCTGGAATCAAAAAGATAAATGGTAAAATGAAGTACGAATTTGAAGTAATTTCTAGTGATGAAAAATGAAACTTTTTTGTAATTTCCATTTAACTTTAATCACATAAAAAAAAAAAACGTCGGTGTATAAACATGTAAGACATACCAAAATAATGCTAGGTACGGAATAAAAGGTACATATCGGAAGTTCATTCAGGTTTATTGATCGAATATCGAATCGGATATGGAGATATTAAGAAAACAAATATGTACAATTTTCCATGAAAAATTGACTGTCAAACATTTGGTTTTCAGCGTTTCTGGTGAAGGTAAAATCGATCAATGGAACCGAAGTCAAGAAACTTTTGATTAACTGATTCTTATTGTCATAGTTCTCTGACTTTAACTCAAAACCTTTCAAAAATCAATACGTGCTTATGAAAAATTAATTGTGTAAATATCTCAATATGTTTGTTGACTAAATAAATGATTACAGGTATAACAAAACCTGGCGTTGTCGAAGTCTTGGCCGACTATATCATTATTGGTTTATATATTTAAAAAAGGAAATTATTGTGCTTAGCACTAATTTGCAAACTTTAATGTAAAAGATTTGAAAAACAAAATGTATAAACCTTTTTTGTTATTGTTTGAGCTGAACAGGTACTTAGTACGGAAGCCCAGAGGGGACCTACAAAAAAAAAATTATTTCGTTATGTCAATATTTATATATCGTTATTTCGATATAATAAAATCGTTATCTCGATATATTTAAAGCGTTATCTTATCTCGATATCTATTTATTTCGTTATATCGATATAATCATATCGTTATCTCGATATAATTAAATCGTTATCTCGATATATTTATATCGTTATCTCAATATTTATATCATTATATCGATATATTTATTTCGTTATCTCGATATAATTATATCGTTATATTGATATATTTATTTCGTTATCTCGATATAATTATATCGTTTTCTCGATATAATTATATCGTTATCTCGATATCATTATATAGTTAAGGTGGGGTTATGGCACCTTTTTGCAAATAACTCAAAAACTTATACAGATATCAAAATCTAGCAGAGAGTAAAATTGATGAGTACATTATGATCTGCCTCTGCCGAAATTTAAGTTCAGGTTGATCGGAAAATTCGTTTCAGAGCTATGGCCCTTTATTTGCAATTTTTCTCAATTTTTTATAATTTTGACAATATTTTGAAAAGCTAGAGCCTTTTTTTCATTATTATTATCCAAAATATTTCCTGTTTACAATTATCTTAGTCGTCCAGGTAACAGATTAAGGTTCCCGGTTTACAGAAATGCCGTCTATACAGGGGCAATAGAAAGCTAACAAAGTCCATTTTAACCTTTATTTAACATTAAGTTCAGGGGCGGATCCAGCCATTTTAAAAAGGGGGGTTCCCAACCCAGGATAAAGGGGGTTCCAACAATATGTCCCCATTCAAATGCATTGATCTTCCAAAAGAAAGGGGGGTTCCAACCCCCGGAACCCCCCCTCTGGATCCGCCACTGGTCTGTCGCTTTCTTCTTTTCGTCCTGATTATGCATGAAATATTTGCGACTTGACGTTAAGCAAACATCAATCAATGTAAACAGAAATTGACATATCAAGCAAGCGGATCAAACTGCCAGCGCAAAAAAAAAAATAAGCCTGTTTAATGTCTTTCAAGGTTTGGCATCCATCTGAAGCGCGCGAAATGAAGAATGTTCGATTAATCCCCCAGTGGTGTTAGCCGGCGCTGACCGATAGTTATTCGACCTCGGTAAAATAGGTTCAAATTATGAGATGTTTCATTGCATAACTTTTTTATTATTACATGTAAAATGTCGGTTTATGGATCGTTTTAAAGAAAACGAAATATACCTTTGAAAATTTTAAGATGTTGATCCAGACAATTTAATTGAGGTCTGGAGCTGGCATGTCAGTAACTGCTAGTATTCCTTTGTTAGTTTATGTATCATTGTCATTTTGTTTAGTTTCTTTTGTTACCTATTCTGACATCGGACTCGGACTTCTTTTAAACTGTGTTTTACTGTGCGTATTGCTGTGTGTTTGTTTTTTCATGTTTTTCTACATTGGCTAAAGGTATAGGGGGAGGGTTGAGAACTCACAAAACATCGTTTAACCCCGCCGCATTTTTGCGCCTGTCCCAATTCAGGAGCCTCTGGCCTTTGCTAGTCTTGCATGATTTTTAATTTAAGTTTCTTTTATATATTTCGGAGTTTAGTATGACGTCCATTATCACTGAACTAGTATATACTTTTGTTTAGGGGCCAGCTGAAGCACTCCTCCGGGTGCGGGATTTTCTCGCTGTATTGAAAACACATTGGTGGCCTTCAGTTGTTTTCTGCTCTTTGGTCGGGTTGTTGTCTCTTTGACATATTCCCCATTTCCATTCTCAATTTAATTATACATAAATAAAATACAACGAGAAAACGAAGACCATATTCTTGATTTGTCGAGTTACTGACCTTGTGTATATTATAAAATAAAAAAAAATGTTCAAGCAAACCTGGGGCCTTTAGTTTTCAATAAATAAGCAAAAATATGCGAAAATCTGCAAATTTGGGTATTTTGAGAGAAGCAAAATCTGAAGGTTTTGCCCACAAGACTTTATTGTAGCTCTTAATGATCTGAACAATTTTCAATTTAAACTAAGGCTCTAGCTTTTAATCTAAAATTTGAATTGAATGGATTTGATTTGATCGATAAAAACAAATTAGAAACAGTAATTTTGAAAATTTAGGCGAAATGTATTTCTTACTCTAATAGAAGCATATAAATATATGCAGTGTTGTATATGTATATATATTTTGAAATATACGACATAGAAAAGTAACATCCGGCCACCGAAAGCTTTATTATTGTAGACCCTAGGTGGTCGAGTGGTCTAGCGCGTCGGGCATAGTGCAAGGCGATTTGGTGCCACGGTATCTCAGGCGCATGAGTTCGAATCCCGGCGAAGGAAGAACAAAAAATTTGCGAGAGCAAATTTACAGACCTAACATTGTTGGGCTGATGTTTAGACGTATTTTAAAATATATATACATATACAACACTGCATATATTTATATACTTCTTTTAGAGTAAGAAATACATTTCGCCTAAATTTTCAAAATTACTGTTTCTATATTTCCATATCTACTACCAATGAAAGCCTTTATGTAATTATCATGCATTTATATTTTTTTGATATTGTATGCGCTTATCATTATGCATAGGGAACTATGTATTTCTTTTAAACTCAATGTTAAATAAAGGTTAAAGTGGACTTTGATAGCTTTCTATTGCTCCTGGATAAATGACATTTCTGTAAACAGGGAACCTTAGTCTGTTACCTAGAGGAGTAAGATAATTGTAAACAGGAAATACTTTCAAGATATTGTCAAAACTAAGATGAAGATTTGAAAAAATTGCAAATAAAGGCCCAAAACTCTTTAATAAGTTTTCCGATCAACCTAAACTTAAATTTTGGCAGATACAGATCATTATGTACTAATCAATTTTACCCTCTGCTAGAATTTTGATATATGTATAAGTTTTTGAGTTATTTGCAAAAAAGGTGCAATAACCCCAACCACCTTAACTATATAAATATCGTGATAAAGATTTAATTATATCGAGATAACGATATAATTATATAGAGATAACGAAATAAATATATGGAGATAACGATATAATTATATCGAGATAACGAAATAAATATATCGAGATAACGATATAATTATATCGAGATAACGAAATAGATGTATCGATATAACGATATAAATATCGAGATAACGATATAAATATATCGAGATAACGATTTTTTATCGAAATAACGATTTAAGTATATCGAGATAATGATTTAATTATATCGAGATAACGATATAAATATATCGATATAACGAAATAAATATATCAAGATAACGATATAATTATATCGATATAACGAAATAAATAGATATCGAGATAACGCTTTAAATTTATCGAGATAACGATTTAATTATATCGAAATAACGATATATATATATTGAGATAACGAAATAATTTATCTTTTTTGTAGGTCCCCTCTGGGCTTCCGTAACTTAGGACCAGATGTCAAAGTTACCTCGAAATGTAAATTTTGAAGAAAGGTAATTGAGACGTTAAATTAGCCACTGCACTGTTAGTAACAATAAACCGAGGGCTTAGTAAAATAACCCCAAATCGCTGAAAATAGGGAAAGCAAATATATCCAAAGCCCTTCCTTTAAAAAGTAAAGTAGATCTCAATTTGCTTGTTTATGAATTTTGCTGTTTACAGGTTCTCTTTGTCGAGATAATATTATAAAACGAAAACATCCTTAAAGCCACCACATTGTAGAAAATACGCCAAGTAAAGAATGATTTTATCGTTTGACAGTTTTCATTGACAATTTGGCTTCTGTCAATTTTTTCTATTCTTCAACAATTTTCCTGATCTTATATTAAAAAAATATTTCCATTCTTACACTGTGTTCTATTTAAGTCATGAGACTGAACACAATTCACAATCTAAAATATAACATGGACTGATCCAAAACCTCTGTGATAATCGGATGTCGTTGCAAGAAAATTATTTTAGGACTTTTTTTTGGTGACCCTTGTGCACCCGATATATCTTTCCACTGTCTAAACACACCAAAAATCAGTCATGTCAAATTGCGTTTTAATTGGTTGAGTGGTTTAATATGTGAAGATATTTGCTGAATCAATATATGGATGGATGTTTAATGTCCAGTTGCACATTAAATGCTTATATTTATGCAGGACGAGAACATGCAAATATTATATAAACCCTGCTATGTACTAAAACCGACACGCTGAGTCGGATATTTAAAGCGCTAGTTCACAAGGTAACAGTACTCAAGAAGCCATGTCATCCTACACGGCAAACTCCCCGGCAGTTCCAGCTCCGATCCGCATGGAGTAAAGGAAAATAGTTCCGGAACGGAAACGATCACTGTCCGGAGTTTGCCTACACGGACACACTATTCTGAACCGACCAGTCTTAAAGCAGCGTACTTGGCGGAGAAGAAGCAAATACCAATCTTAAAGTCTTTGGTTTGAACCAGTTGTGATTCGAAGCCGCGACCTACCGCACTCGAGGCCAGCGCATGCTATGACGAGACCACCGAGGCGATGCAGATCTTTGAACCCAAATTCAAACAAATGGGTTTAAACTGTAATGCATGGGCACTATCATGAGTATAGCTGATCGCTTATGCTGTTTACAGTTATATTGTCTAAGAATAGTTTTCAAGATGATGAGAAGCTGCAAAAAAAAAAAAAAAAAAAAAAAAAAAAAAACAACAAAAACATCATTTACATATAAGGATAACAACTCTTATGGAGATTAAATAGATAGTTTGTCATGTTGCAATTTTTGCAGATCTTGTATTACAGATTTTTTTTAACTATTTACAGCTTGCTTTGTCTATTGATTATAAATTTTAAGATATTCTGTTGTTAAGACAAATTTTGTGGAATATTTACACTTTTTTATTGTTATATCATCAACAGAACAGTAAACAGTATCATCATCGTCTTCGTCATCGCTATCGTTATTGTTGTTGTCGGTGCATTTGACGATGATGTTGTTCGTTCTATTGTATCGTTAACACATGATGGCCCGATTTCTAGGGCCGATGCCATACTCTTGATCAATCCACATCAATCAGTTAATATAAAAAGAATTTAACCTTTAAAAAACTGATAAGATAAATAAATAAAAACTCACCACAGCTACAGAGGAAATAAAAAACCAAACCAACTTGAATGTTCATTCTGAAAATAAAGGATACACGAACCACGCAATATTATTTTATCATTCACTCATAAGGATTTGCATGTCTGTTTTAATCCTTCTTTTTATTTCTATGTATTATTCATTAAACAGACAGCATATCACTAGGATTGTCAATCAATTCCTGAAAAGTTTTCGAGATTATTATAATACTTTTGTTAATAAATGTTGGTTTCCATTACTTTAATAGCAAAACCTGAATAAACCATATTATCACCAAATAATCTGATAATGTATGCCTAGTTTAATAAAAGAGTTAACCCTTTCATTACGAAATATAGCTTATGAAAAATTCTTTATTCACAAAATATGAAAACATTTTAATCTGAATAAGAATATAAGGATTCCTCTTGCATTTTCATCAAATATAATTTTCCAAGGTTCTTAAAAGATTATGTTATCAGATAGACAAATAAAATTGAGAATGGAACCGAGAATGTGTCAAAGCGATAACAACCCGACCAAGGAGCAGAAAACAGCCCAAGGCCACCAATAGGTCTTCAACACAGCGAAAAATATCGTACCCGGAGGCGGGCTTCAGCTTGCACCTAAAAAATAATGTATACTAGTTCAGCGAAAACGGTTTTCTAAAAAATTAAGGACATTATTTCTTAAAAAAAGAGAAGTGCAATAATTTTAAGACTGATCTACATTGTACGAGAAAAAAGACAACTACAGGCAAAGATGTACTAAATATTGTCACAAAATGTTTTACCTATAGTATGAACTCAGCAATGCTAAACAGGTAAGCTCAACAGTTCTGTTTATTTCTGAAGATATTTGACCAATAGTATAAGTATATTCAGTATAAATAAGAAGATGTGGTATGAATGCCAATGAGACCACTCTCTATCCAAGTTACAATGTATAAAAAGTTAACAATTATAGGTCAGCAATGATTTACTATCGCTCTCCGTGCTCGCTACTATGCTCAATTTGAGTTTTTAAATGTAATCATCATGTTCTATTTATCCTTCAATGCCTTACCAGGGCGGATCCAGCAATTTAAAAAGGGGTTCCCAACCCAGGATAAAGGGTGGTTCCAACTATATGTCCCCATTCAAATGCATTGATCGACCAAAAGGGGGTTCCAACCCGGAACCCCTCTGGATCCGCCACTGCTTACAATTAATGCATCATTTCTTATCAATAAGTTTCGAATGATACGAATGGTTCATCGTACCATGTAACAAGCCTTTAGTTCTTGTATAAAAGTTAGACAACATTTTCTGCACAGGATTATATTGTTGTCATGTTTTTTTAAATTTCGGGATAGGAAATGGCATAAGGTCGACATCTTTTATTTTGTTGGTTGTTTGGGGGAGGGGTGTATTATAGTTCTATCATGCAATCTTTGGAGATTCAATATTTCTCCCAGGATAGGTTAACTATTTTGGAAATTGAAATAACTTTCATTTATTTCATTTTATTTTTGAAAATTTATCTTGTTCTCAAAAATACTTTTTATTTGTTGAATGGCGGTCAATCAGCGGCACCACTTTGAAAAATGTATCAGAAGTGGCTGCTTCTTTCGAATTATAATTGTTTTTTTCGTTTTCTTAATTTTCAATGTACAAAAAAAAAAGAGCATTGATCACATTTGTTTCCAAGGCATTGACAATTTAATGAAGCATACTGTATTTCTTTTATTCCATTCCGTTAAAATTTGTATGGATATTTTAAACACTTCTATGGGGTGTTTAACGACCTTGACTACCCATAAGGGTTAATTTCAAATCTTTCCTTTTCAAGGCTTTCACTACTATTTTTTTCGTGTATGCATACGCGTTGTGATTGTTATATATACCGTATAGGTTTATAGGGGTTATCTATGCCCCCTGGATTGTTCATTTATCAATTTGAAGGCGTTTCTTTTGAAACAAAAATGCAGCTCAGTGCGTTTATATAATCTGTTTAATTGACATAATAAAAATATCTGGAAAAGTACGCATACGCAGTAAGTAAGCAAATATTTTATGCCAGCTTTCTATCTCTATTGTACATTTAATGTTTCGGGGAATTGCACTCATCAACACGATGTTAAATATAACAGGAATCGAGTCATAATTATGATGATCAGAAAGTTCTGTGTATGTATAGAATAAATTTATTTCATAACTCTGTATGATCAGAAAGTTCTGTGTATGTATAGAATAAATTTATTCCATGCGTTATTGTAAGTAGACAAATTTCTTGAAAGGACAGCTTAGTTCATAGCTCAACATAATTTAAGTTTAAAATGTAACAAATTAAAATCAATAAAACAGTAAAATTCAAGAAATACACGCTTTACTGAATAAAATTATTACATATAAGATCCAAAATTGCATTTTTTAAAGATGTCTAGGAAAAAAAGCAAATTTGTTTTTTTCCTTATTTATTCTGCTCTCAGTTTAAAATAGTTTACCAGATAATAGGCATACAAAATGTATATGCTTCTATAGATTAAAAATCGTCATTTCAGAGAAATTATTAAGATAAGGGGCTAATTTATAGTTCCAGAAACTTTACATTATGTTTGTAGATGTTGTATGACATATCTACGTTTGTTGTTTTAAATTTATGTCTATCTAAAAAAACTTTCAACACAATAATAGGAAATGCAAAAATTGAAGAACAAAAAATCGAAATTAAAGGGCAATAGCTCGACCTATTGGAAGTCAATTGATAGTCGTATCGGTGGTTAATCTTGACTGTAAACACTTTATTATAGTTTTCGTGGTTAATAGGCAAGAAAACTTGAATTAACCAATTTGAAACATAGTTATTTTAGGTAAACTGGGGATCTAAATTAAATACAATTAAAATTGGGGTTCTTATATTTTTCTTAGCTACAAAATAGAAAAAGTAAACTTACCGTACATTTCTTTATAAAAAAATTAAATAAGTTATTTCCTTTATAAGACAAAGTTTGAAAACCCTATTAAATACCAAGAAATATACTGACTTGATTAAATTAAATCGTCTGTACATGTATAACATGTATAAGATAAATCACACGATTTTTGTTACTTTAAATGAATTTTTTTTAAAGAGGAGTTGTATAATAATTGATTTCATCTTTGAAAATTTGCATATTTTCTTTGAGATCTATACCGTTTGTATAACTGCAATTTTACAATATAAAATGACGGAATACCTCAACTCTAAGCCATACCAGTAACTAAGTCTGCTATGAACCTTTTCTAGTAATTTTGATGGATTTCATTACAGAAAATTGTTTGGTATCTAGATCTTGAGATTAGAAGAAATAAAAATTAAAGAAAATTAACTGAATGGAAAATTATTGAATCATAATCATTTTACGTTATTACTTGTTCCTCTAAATATAGCTCGTTACTGCGCTAAGGCAACACTTGAATAAAGGATAAAGAATTGCAAATAATGAACGTCAGTAAAAACTTCATTAATTTAAATCTCATGTTTTTGCGTGCACTTTGTCAGATTTATTTATATGTTTGTTTGAATTTTTAGTCCGTTGTGTTATATGTCTGTTTACAAAGTTTTGGTTTGTGGATCCAAATTGTTGTCACAATAACCAATTATGTCTGTTTGGGTTGCTCACCCAATTTGTCAATATAACGGAACTATAAACAACTATCATAGAAGTGGGAGGTTTTAATTAGCTAGTTATTAAACCCGATTTAACCTACCATTTTCTTCGGAAAATGTCTGTACGAAGTCAGGAGTATGACAATTGATTTTCCATTCGTTCCTTTAGTTAGTATAGTCTAACGTTTAATTTTGTTAGTTTGTATGAACTTCCGCCTTTTGAGTTTACCTTGGAGTTCAGTACTTTTGTTTACACGTTTTTATATTTTGAATTCTTACACCGAGAGTAAATACTATCATCAGTTTTATAGTTAGTACTGATGTACTGACATGATTTATAACACACTTATCTTTACATTGTAAATCTCCGTTGCTAAATTCAGAAATAATTTAGAAACTAAGGTTCCAATTCCTTCTGGCAAATTTGACCTGGGCCCTCGGTCATAAAACTTTACTCAGTGCTCGAGTACAAAATTTGTGCTCGAAACACCAAATCCAGGATTTTGATTGGTTGATTTCTGATTCTGAGTACGAAAATCGTGCTCGAAAGTTTTATGACCGCAAGGCCTTAAGTAGATTTGGCTATTCTATTTCTTCGACTCTATACAATGAAACACAAACACAATGTTTGGGTACTGAATGGCGCAGTGACCAGCTCAAACTTTCATTTTCAAATACAAAATATCTCCTCGGCCTCAAAGTCCAAACTAAAATATAAAGTCCCTATTAACTCAAAAGAAACTGCATGGCAGAATCCTGCACGTGTTCTGTAACAAAACAATCTACAAAATAAAAGTAGATTTGGCTAGTCTTTTCATGATCCTGTTGGTTTTATTGATTCTCATTTTTCATATTTATACATTTTTGGCTTTCGGATGTTTTGGTTTGAGCGTTAGAGACAAAGGTAAATCCAGAAAACGATTTGAACTCACCAAATGTTTTAAGTGTTATATTCATTGTTTAGCCTTATATTGTTGGCGGAACTTTTTATTGGCGTATATAATAGTGTATTGATGAATGTCTTCGTCTTTCTGTTGTGATGTTTTACATTTTTTGTACTTAGAAATCCTGACCAGAATTTTGTTGTTTCACAGTAAAGTAGATTGTTCCGTATTATATTGCTTGGTTATGTTCCTGACAGCCAACTACTGCTAAAGATTTTATCATTGTTCAAGATCTAGTGACGTTAAATGTATTTGGAGCATGAATGGAATTATTTGGACAGAGTGTTTGAAGATCGCCATCGAGTCCTCGTTTTCTCATTGTAACTTAGTAAACAGATGAAAGGATGATTTTAAATCTGGGAGGGAAACACATGAAAGAAAACTAGCCCTACCTATTTCTAGTTTTAGTGTCATTTACTAGGACAATTACTTTTGTACGTATCATATTTTTATTATATCAAACGCAATCATAGGTTTGAACGTTGTTTTCAATTTAGACTTGTTTATATTTTTATTATATATATATACATAAAGAGACAACGATATTGTTTTTATGAATCCGATGGTTTTAACCATAAGATTTTTTACTCGCTTCGCTCGCCACATTTCTATTTATCCAATAGTAAAAGGTCGTCCAGAAAAAGTTCGTGGGATGCATAAAATTTGTAAAGGGTTACTTTTGTTACAGAAGTGTTGTCAGTGGTTATTTTGAGGGGCGTAGTGTACGCCCCCTTCATTTGATCTGAAAAAAATATAATTTTGTTTATGAAATCTTCCAAATAAAATTTGACTTGCTACGCTCCCCGGAAATTTTACCATTTTTGATAACACCCCTCTTTCCTTTGACCCTGATGCCTGTTTGCCCATTATTAAAGAATATATATTCTAGACTTCACTTTGACTGCTCTATTTGTTTGAAGTTGTATGTGTATCCTACAAAAAGTGATCTGTATCACAAAAGTTAGATAACTTAAGAGGATGAAAAGTTTATTGGAAAGGGGAGGTTAAGTCAATTAGTTGATGAGCGGAAAACAAATATTCTGGCCCTGTTCTGAATGAAAATAAATAATCTGGCCGCCTTAATGTTAGAAATCAATATTCTGACCTAACCAAATTTCCCAGGCCCCCTTCTCAAAATTAAATGGTCCTAACCTTGGTATATTTTCTTCGGAAAATGCTTGTACCAGGTCAGTAATATGACAATTGCTTTCCATTCGTTCCGTTGGTTTATATTGTCTAAATAAATGTTTAATTTTGTCAGGTTTTATGGAATTCCCCCTTTTTGAATTCTCCTTGAAGTTCGGTATTTATTAATTTATTAATGTACGTGCTGGGTCGAATGTCAAATTTCATTTAACTTTTTTGATTTGAACGTCACTAATGAATCTTTTGTAAACGAAACGAGCGTTTGGCAAACACAATTATTAGCCTGTTATCTTTTTGAGTTTCTTTTCTTCAGTCGTCGACAAATGTAGCAATACACAGTTATAAAAAAATGTATAATGTGTAAGGATGTGTGGTGTTGTGTTTTGGTTTTAGATATATAGAAAAAAATATTGAATAATACAGTTCATGTTAAATAACTTACACTCGAAAGAAAATCGCTTTACATTTGCAAATATGAACATAATGCTTGTGTTATGCTAACTTTACATGTTATTATCTGTATGACAGTCTGTATTTGTATGTAGAGAACCAGCATAGAAAAAGACATTCCTGTAAAGTTGACTTCCGCCTTTATTTCAATACAGAAAATGTGATGCAATTTTACCGACAACGAGGCCACAAGAACATGCATTATATTAGATCCTTTTATAGGTAAATTTCAATTCTATGAAAATATTATATCACTCAAATTCTTCCTTGGACTAGATGTTGGTTCCAAACGTTACTTGTCAATTTCTGAAGAACTTTAGTGGAGTTATCATCACCAAAAACGCTCATACCAAAGAATTGAAGAGCCAAGAATGTATAAATATTGGGATACTTGAAGAACTAAATTACTAGTAACCAAAAGGGACAAAAAAGAAGAGTCTTATCCCTCGAGTATAAAATGAGAACATGTGGTATGATTATCAATAAATTATCTTTCTAACAAAGACTTGAGGACGAGGATGTAAACTATAGAGCATTGTAAGACCTTCACCATTGAGCAGCACTCGTACCCTTTAGTAAAATACATAAAGCTCCGGCATGACAAAATGTGACTTCAAGGTCAACTTTGCATGAGAAAATTGAAACCTTAACTTTTAAATATTTTCTGAATTCAACAGAGATTGTAAAAAGGCATAGTATAAACATGTCAGTACCGACGCACTGACTACTAGTGTTATCATCGAGACCGAGCAGTTCGAAATCGTAATTTATGTATTTCTGCATTTTGATGTTAATGCTTACATAATATCAGATATTACCAAGTCAGCTGTAATTAAAAGACTGTGTCACAATTAAAAAGCGGAATGCTAAATCAATTTATTTGAATTGACACTTGTTCAGCTAGAGTAGCAGATACGTATTTTTACTTAGTCTTTTAATTGGCTATCGATTTCCCGCCTATTTCATCCCTAGCATGCACACTTCTAAAGTTAGGACCTTGGCACTAACCATATTACATGTATATATTCAACCGTATAACACCGATTTCCGAAGTAAATCAGGGTTTTGAAAGCTCTTTCAATGACCTCTTTGACATGTTGGAGATCATGATGTCATTCCTTTTTAATTTTCTCTCTTTTTTTCCAAATTCAGGTATTTGGAAACTATTGATTTTCGTTACATGATTTATATTTTTGTACCTCGAAACGTACAAATGTAATTCACGTTTTAATAATCTATTCTTATATGTATTGCCAATATTATGTTTTCCCATCTCTGTAGTTCTACCTGCACGTTTATATCGTTTTTTGTTTTGATTGTCTGATATATTTGTGTTATGTTGTTTGTTTTGTACTTCCCACATTTTTGTTCTCGAGGTTTCTGATAAAGGTTACAACAAAGCATGTTTCCTGACTTTCCACACTTGTGTTTTCTAGCAATTACATTTGAAAATTGATTTGAGTCTTAAACGGTCAAGTTGATATTAACATCATCTGAAAAATAAATTAGTAAGTCATGTTCAGTTGCCAGTCATGTTCAGTTTGCCACACAATTTTCAGACTTATCCACTGCGGTAACTTCAGTACTGTGCCGACAATTATTTGCAGACAATTTAGTACTGTTAAGTAGCTTTTAGACAGTATTTTGTTGATGTATACAAGTAAATAACACTTACTGAACCGTCTGAACGTGGACTGAATAGATCTTAATTGAATGCAACCGAATTGCGTGAAAAGTATTTACCGCAGTGACTGAAAGTCTGAAAATGACAGTACTGTAATTCATTAGCTGACCTTTTGAGATCGGAATGGGTTTTCAAGTGATATTCGACGAAGATAACTACAAAAGCATATTTCTTTACTTCCCACACTTTTATTGTATAGCATACACAATGAAGGTTACTACTAAAGCTTTTTCTTGACTTTCCACACTTTAGAACTGGAGCATACCTGCCGACGGTTACTACAAGAACATGTTTCTTAAGTTTCACATTTTTGTTTGCTGGCATTTGTGCTGAATGTTACTACAAAAACATGTTTTTACTTACCAAAGCATTGTTTAATAGCAAACCCGATGAAGGCAACTACAATGGCTTGTTTTTTTACCCCTCACACTTTTGTTTTCGAGCATACCCGATGAAGGTTACATCAAAACATGTTTCTTGACGTCACACACCTTTGTTTAGCATATCCGATAAAGTTTACCACAAAAGCTTGTTCCTTGACTTCCTAAACGTTCGTTCTAGAGCTCTTTTCCAACTCTTTTCTCCATGAGCATAACATATAGGGGTTATTACAAAAACATGTATCTTAATAACTAACACCTTAATTCTCGAGCCGACCAGTTGCAGGTTATTATAAATGCATGTTTCTTGACTTCCCTCAAGTTTGTTCTCGAACATTAACGATGACGGTTATTACTATTACGAAAGCATTCAACTTGACTTCCCACTCTTTGTTCAGCAAATCCTATAGAGGTCATAGCAGATAGATGCAATACTTTCAGTATACGTGTATGTAACAGTATGAGAAAAGAATAGTGTCAATTTGTCTTTGAAATATTTAAGCGAGCTCTTAGAAAAGAAACATTGTTTTTTCAGAATTTAATGTAGCAATGGTCACGTGCAAGCAATCAACGTCATAATTTGAAAATTGATCCAACGAATGAAGCAATCAAGTAAATATATCAACTCGTTACACACGCACCAAATGTCTCGACCAAAAAGTTCGAAATACATAAAGTTTTCTCTGTATTATCAATGCTTAATTAATGTTAAAATACGTTGCTGCATTGTAAGATATGGCAACAGCTGATACAAGTTGACAAACATCATTTGAATATCGAAATGCAGCACATCCAGGTCTTGTTATGCATTTTTGAGCACATCTAGCGATGTTCTGTACTGTGAGAATATCAATCAAGCTGAATGTAGGACAAGTCGCTTTTTTTGTAAAAGTTGCAGCAACAACTGCATGGATACTGGGAACCTTCGGACCTATGAATTGTTACAAAAGAAAACAAAGTATTGATATCCAATTTGCATATTTTCCATACATAATTACTACTGTAACACTTGTTATGCAAAGTGAAAAAACGGTGAAAAATGTAATGATTTACAAAGCCATACCACACGACGGGTGCCACATGTGAAGCACGATCTTCTTACCCTTCCGGAGCACCTGAGATGACCCCCGGATTTTAGTGGGGTTCGTGTTGATCAATCTTTAGTTTTCTATGTTATTTTTTTGTGTAATGTTGTTTGTCTTCTGTTCTTTTTTTGCCATGGCATTGTCAGTTTATTTTCGACTTATGTGTTTGAATGTCCCTTTGGCGTATTTCACTTCTTTCCAATACATAGATATAGGAAGATGTGGTGTAAGTGCCAATGAGACAACTCTCCATCCAAATAATTTATAAAAGTAAACCATTATAGGTCAATGTACGGCCTTCAACACGGAGCCTTGGCTCACACCGAACAACAAGCTATAAAGGGCCCCAAAAGTACTAGTGTAAAACCATTCAAACGGTAAAACCAACGGTCTAGTATATATAAAAAACGAGAAACGAGAAACACGTATAAATTACATAAACAAACGACAACTATTGTACATCAGATTCCTGACTTAGGACAGGTGCAAACATTTGCAGCGGGATTAAACGTTTTAATGGTACCAAACCTTCTCCCTTTTTCTGAAACAATAGTATAACATCACAACATAGAAAAACACACGATAAAACATCAATTGGAAGGCTTAACTCAATCAAAACGTAAATTAACACACTATGAACGAATAAATTCGATCTGTGATACCTGAAAGTAAATACATAGTTAATAAAATATTAGGGACAAACATTCAAGGCCAAAAAGCAAACAAACAAGTCCAAATAAAGCCATGGCAAAACACTACCGCGAAATATTAAACCCTTAGAAAATAATCACTTTTGAAAAACCGGTTTTCATAATATATACAGGTAAATGAAAAATAACTTTGTCGTTTTAGGTATACTTTTCTGTCTATATAAAATCTTCCAATAATTAGGAATACCAAGAAAGGTCTGTCATATAAATACCTAATTTAACACTAGATACATAAGGGTAAATATCAACAATAAAACTTCCTGTACAGATTAAAGGAGAATAATCTTGATGTTAATACAAATGTAGTACGAAGAAGTGAAAATTAGTAGATATTCCAAATAATCAAAGCTGGTATACAGACAAGATCCATATTAATATAAAATAACAAAAAGTATTAAAAATAGTATCAACAGGTCGAATTAACAAGAAAGTACGATTTGAGAGTACTCGCAGTTACTGACAGCTAGTTAAAAGCCAAAACAATTAATGATAAAAATCATGCATCAGAGACTAAAATCAAGTAAAACACATCCCAGGGATTTAGTATTTTAACGTCATGAACAGTCAGAGAAGACATGACTTGTGCAATGCCAAAATAAATGTATCGACAGGTAGTAGGATAGTGAGGAGCTACTTCTTAAGAGATAAAATTAACGTGTGTGTGTCTCTAAACATCCCGCCTCAAAAGAAGATACAACTTAGTTATGTTTTAATTTGCTAATGACAAAATCGATATTAGTGCCAATGTAAACTATATTCAGAGATCTAATTACAATATTGGTACGATAACCCTTACTTATAAGTTTGTTTAAAGGTTCGATGAGTTTACACGGATCACATAGTGATTTCCTCGCTTTAAGTACAATATTACCGTAAAATTTAGGATGTGAAATACCATTTTAATAAGTTTTCTACAGGTACAGCCAAATTTACTAATCAAATCTTTGTATCTATGAAAGAATTTAGTAAAAGTTTTAAGTAATTTATGGTATCGAAATCCCTGACACAATAATTTCCCAGTGATGCATTGATTACGTTCGTTAAAATCTATGACATCAGAACACACACGGGCATACCGAACGAGTTGGGATATATAAACACCGTATGATGGAGCCAAAGGCACATCGCCGTCTAAAAATGGAAAATTAACAATAGGAAATGAAAAATCGTCTCTTTGTCGTAAATTTTAGTATGTAGTTTCCGTTAGAAATTGAAATGTCTAAATCTAGAAAAGGGCAACTGCTGCTGTTTATGTTAGATTTAGTTAAAGTAAGTTCTTTTGGGTAAATTTCGAAGTATATTTAGAGAACTCTGGATTATTTAACGAAAAATATCATCCAGATAACGGTAGGTATTGTTGAATGTATCAACTAAATATAACAATGATGGGTCTTTACTGAGTTTGGTCATAAACTGAGATTCATAGCAATATAGAAATAAATCTGCTATTAAAGGGCACAGTTAGTGCCCATAGGAATACCTACTACCTGACGATACACTTTATCGCCGAAACGTACATAAATGTTATCTAGCAGAAAATTTAAAGCTTCAATCATATCCTCACATTTCCAGTAAGTGTATCTAGCATACTTTCCTTTTCGTTACAGAAAAGGCTTTAAACGAGTTACAGCAAATAAAATTACAATGAGATTTTCGAAAGACCATTTTATCAAATACAAAACTTTTCTTTATAAGATTGTGTGGAAGTGTAGTGTACAGAGTAGAAAAATCATAACTGTCAACATAATTATAAGGACCATCAAAAGCATGTATTTTATCTAAAACCTCTAAAGAATTTTTAACACTCCAAAAATAATTAATACCATTATTTTCATAAGCTTTATTACAAAGTTAATAACCAGTTCTTTGATAGTAGTAAGGAGGTAGTTAGAAGAACTGATAGATTAGTAGTAGAACACTTACTCGATGCGGAGATGAAACGGAATTTAAATGGTTTTTGTGTAATTTCGGTAACCAGTACATGGTAGGGACTTTCAAATGTTCGGAAGATGCTTTAAGTTGGGTAGTGGCAGTGGTATGCTTGTTAACGATTTGACTCTCTGTGGTGCGAACGGACCTGAATGTAGAGGAATTGATAATTTCGTTTTGAAGAACTTCCGTGTAGTATATGCGTCACACCACCACTACATTATTGGCTGCCTTGTCTGCCGGTACGAACACAAACCGCTCTGCGAGTACCTTGAGTTTATTTTTATTCTTGAAATGGGAATATCATGGATCCTATTATTAATTTCAGAATTGTTTTCTAAATGAGATATTCGAATATTAACAGTATTCATAATTTTATTCAAATAACTGTCTAAAGATTTTTATCCGATTTTCACGTTTGCACCAATTTTACAGTAGGCAGACAGAGCGTCTTTAATGACCTGACGACACTGTTTCCAATCTATTATAGATGGAGGACGGTATTTCGGTCCTTTCTTTAGAAAAGTTATGACCTCACGGTCTTCGACGATGTTGAGGTCTCCTGTAATAACATGACCATAGGAACATATATAAAACTAGATGTTTCGCAGTCTCAAGTGGAAGGAACATTATTTTCTATATTGACGTCTGATGTAATTGACGTATAATTAAAAATCAGATTTCTGCTCGGTTTTTATAAGAATACGAAATAATGGGTTGTTCTATATTATCAAAATATGGAGGTATTAAGTTATATACGGAAGAGTCATTGAATATGCTAGACAAATTAATAAAATCAATACCTCTATTTATATATTTTAATTTAAGAAAATGTCGTTTATGATTTTCAGGTTTATCAATACTAGGAAATAGCCTGTGATGACAAAAGGCTGTAATAATACGGTGTATTCATAAAACGGGCTAAAAAGAAATTTTATCACACTCCAGAAAAATAGCATATAATTTACTTATAGGTATCTGACCCAGTTTGCATAATACTTGATGTCTACCATTATTCTTTATTATAGATAACAGATCAGCAAGTGTATAATTTATACGATGTTTAATACGTTGATTACGGTTTTGCGTTTACCATGAGACCTATTATTTCTAAGTCGTTTATCAACAATATTAATGACATCGATAGAAGTTTTAGATATGTTCCCTTGCCCTAATATTTTGTCATTGAGACCGAGAGGATAAGCTGTTTGAAGTCTTTTATCCAAAACAATTCGCGAACTTCGCGTGATTTTTCAAACTGCTTGTGTGATTCTCCTGGTTGTTTCTGAACGGTTTCGAGGGTTGGAATTTTATATATTTAAGATTGTGATTATGCTTATTTAAATGTTGATATACTAAACTTTTGAATTTTGGGGTCTACGAAAGCGGTAGAGATGTTCTTGATTTCTTTTGTAATACTCTCGTCCTGTCTGTCCCACATATTGAATACCACACTTAGGTTGGGTTCAAGTTACCACATATATTAGGTTTTGAGTTTTTCAGGTAATATCACAGGAAAAGGAGAGCGAAAAGGTTCTCCCGTTCACTGTTGACCGTATAGTATTTTGAGAAGTTAATCTAAAACAGGTTAGTCATTTTTGGCATTGCACGGAAAATTTGTGGATATCCACGTGCATTTTGTTAAATAATCTGGCTGTAGTAGCATTACCAATACGTTTATTTATGCACGTAGATAACATACAAGATGTGTTGTTTATAATTTTCTTTCCATTCCGTAAAATCATGATTATTAAATAGGGGTATAGGAACAATACAAAAGACCGGAGGTTATGACATTGAATGAGGATCACAGTTACGGAATAGGGAATAATAGGGAATGCAGTAAAGAACTCTTACAAAAACTGTTATAAAAGGCCCGACGTAAAGACTTAAATATAACAAAACTGACATATATAACAAACACAGGGCATAAACAGAGGTTGTAAGAAATCTTAGTAAAACCATAGCAGGGGGCAATAATAAAAAATAGCAGGCGTGGATGAGTATCAATACATCCAAACGCCGTAATACTAATACATGTTTACATTAAATCAATTTACCTCCCTCTTCCAAAAAATAGTCTGCTTCAAGCCTCCGAACAAATTATGGAATACTCATATATATATATATATATATATATTTCTTTGAAATAATGCAACAGATTATTAATGATTGTTTTATATATTTCACTAACATAAAAAGATAAAAAGGCGGCATAACATAATTTAGACATCCAAACAACTCATTTGACATATGTCCTATAAAAAATACAGAAAAACAAACAAAATTCATTAAAACTGAAAAATAAACGGATGATACTACTACATGAACTCTAAATGTTACAGTTATCAGATTATCTGACAAATATAAATCAATAAAGTAAAACGCCAGTTTTTTAAATAAATTTTGGTTGCCAATTTTTGCTTGACTGTTTCATTACTTTAATTCATTGCCACACACACACACACACACACACACACACACACACACACACAAAAAAAAAAAAAAACAAAAAAACAAAATACATGCGTGTGACACGGGGTATCTCATTCCACAATCCCGCTTTTTAGTAATTTTTTCCAACTTCCCACTTTTTACCCCTATATCCCTCATCCCCACATTTGTTTTACCCCTATCTACCCACGTCTCTATTTTTTAAACGCATGTCATCCCTCTCTTGTTTATACATGTTTATTTGCATTTACATAGGAGTGAACGCAAAAGGTTTGATTAATGTTTTAACATAGTATTACATGTATTCCCGTTTCAAGAGGATACTATACCACAAGTCATCATTAATGTATAAATCAAAACATGAATTTATCACCAAAACATTTCGTCGTAGATAACGTACTTATATATATACATATAACAAAATCAAACAACTTTGGTATATATTGTGGTTAAACTTACAAATATATCACTTTGTTAAAAATATAATAACTTGTAAGAGTATTTGAATGCAGATACAGTTTTTGATTTTTTGAATTTTACTGGGTTGGGAATTCCACACTTTTTGACCTAAAAAAAAACTTGATTTGTATAATTCTGTATTTGATGTAGGAACAATGATAAATAATCTGACGATGAAAGTCGAGTATTGTATATGATTGTTTACTATTTGTAAACACAATTAGACAGATCAATTCATTGATCACCAGTGAAGGTAATACACGGCTGAAAACACAAATTATATTCATAATTACTCTAAACACCAGCACAACAATGTTAAATCTGCAAATTTATGGAAGCAAGTTTTTGTTCTTCCCTCGGGATTCGAACGCATGCTATTGTGAAACCGTGACAACACCGCCTGCACTGTGTCCAGTGCTCTAGATCACTCGGCCACCTAGACTGAACTGAAAATTCAGCTTTCGGTGACCTAGTGTTACCTTTCTATAAATATATTGTTTATCTTTGTATATTGGTAGATTGATTATTCTTTATTCATGTAGTTAATTATGTAAGTAGAGAGCCTTATTGCAATTTGGTTTAATCCAAATGAGTCACTCTCTTAAAGGATGTTGGCTACTCTTGTTTTATACTTTTTGTCAAGTATACGGGGTCCTCTAGATTTATCCATGTAGTTCCAGTGGCAATTTTGCCTGCTTACCCCTACTTTTCTTTTCATAATTTTATTACATATTATAGTTTAAAACGCCATTTAAAAAAAAAAACTTTTAAAATCATTGATATGTGTTCATAGTTTTTTGAAAGACCTTCGGTGTGAGCCAAGGCTCCGTGTTGAAGACCGTACTTTGACCTATAATGGTTTACTTTTATAAATTTTGACTTGGATGGAGAGTTGTCTCATTGGCACTCATACCACATCTTCTTATATCTACTTACATTTTTTCTAATTTTAGAGTTCTGTTATTTATATTCTATCAATTTATACCAGTCGTTTAAAACCGTGTTATTTTGAAACAGAGGAGCGAACATCCTCAAATAAAGATATCATTGTTAATATGTGTTATCTTTTATACGACACTTACTAGGAACAGTTACCACCCAGTCGACAGTCGCACCAAACATAGTACTTATTTCTATATTCACAACTTGAAACGGACAAGGATCTTCAAACGATAAGATTATATCGTTAAAAGGGTTTAAACGTCCAACCTGTATTTTGCCACCAAACCAAGTAATTTGGAATTCCTGGAAGGCGCCACAGTCCATTACAATTGCGTCAAAAGCATCTACTTCATGTAGACTGTCATTAACTGTACAAACTGTCGATCTGATATTATGATATGCTCCTAGATGAATTCTGTAATATGGAGCTGATTCCTGTGATGTTGAAGCCAGGAGATTCAGATGAGCATCGTGGCAACCTTTAACTCTAAACCGTAGTTCCTCGACATGCGATACGTCTACTCCCAATGTTGACAGAAGTATGTTGTCATATTCGTCATCAATTATTGAGAATCCAACTTCGGCACCTGATGTATAGTATATAAATTTGAAACTTAAAATTACGAAAAATAAAGTAATGCATCTCTGAAAATTCAAAATGGATAATCACAAAGATAAAGGAGGAGATTTTATATGGAAGGATACAATAAGGCCTCAATGTTTGATGAATAATAAATGTATTGTTAGTGCATTAGTTTACTAGTACACGATTCGATTAATTATTAAAGTTTTCAACGATAATAAATGGGTTTTGTCTGTGTCGTTTAATGTGTAAATGGTTAAAGAACAAGGAAAATATAAACATTTAGGTGAACATGCAAATGTGTTAACAACATTGCTGTACACGTGTAACCTCTGACACCAAATTGTAAGTGCAAATGTTAAGATTCTTTTAATTTTATTGACAAATCAGTGAATTTATTATTTCTGCGGATTGGTAAAGATCTTTGAAGGTAAACGAGATTAATAACTATAAGGCCTAGAAGTACTTTTCGATGATAAAATAAATTAATAGAGCCAATGTTGTTGCAAATTATAAAAAGTACTTTACTGAAAAAACTCTTTATTGGTAGTTAACGAATCTTGAACATTTGAGGATTTGATTACTTGACCGTTGCAACATTAATTAATATATTCGTATTCATCAAAATGGGTTTCTTTCAATTTGACATGATATCAAACTTTAGTAACTTTCTTTAAAATACCAACGTGTGACAAACTCAGATAATACATAGCTTTAAACATGCTGTTTATAGGGGAAAACAAACAGTATTTAAAGATAGTTTACGCAATCGAAGTTTGTAAAAACACTCTATGGTCATGATTAGTTTCAAATTCTACTTATCATACACGTAAAGTTGTTTTTGCAAATTATAAAAAGTACTTTACTGAAAAAACTCTTTATTGGTAGTTAACGAATCTTGAACATTTGAGGATTTGATTAATTGACCGTTGCAACATTAATTAATATATTCGTATTCATCAAAAGGGGTTTCTTTCAATTTGACATGATATCAAACTTTAGTAACTTTCTTTAAAATACCAACGTGTGACAAACTCAGATAATACATAGCTTTAAACATGCTGTTTATAGGGGAAAACAAACAGTATTTAAAGATAGTTTACGCAATCGAAGTTTGTAAAAACACTCTATGGTCATGATTAGTTTCAAATTCTACTTATCATACACGTAAAGTTGTTTTGGTGCTTTCAGTATTCATTGGAAATAAGGATTTGGATCTTGTAATAAACAGACATAAACTCTTTGTACTGAAGTTTCTAAAATTCGAATATGATTCGTTAAAAGAACTCCATGTTTTAAATTGTGTCAATGCGTACAGTTTCTTGGTTGATCTTTTCTAGGACTCCACTTAGTATATGATATCTTATCACTTATTTAACATATTTTGTCGGATCTCAACATGAGATGGACGTCAAATTTTGTCCTATTCCGGAAACACAATTTCAGTAGCCAACATTGGGTTTGTGTTGCAAATTTTTTATGCAAACCTATTGTGCATGTAGTGTGGACACTGTATACAATTTCAATATTTCTAAGGTCTGAGATATATCCTAATTTAATTTTGTTGGAATGCTGTCTTATTGCGATTTACTCAAAATCTGCTTATTTCTAAATTCTTAATTAACAATAAATTACGCATAAATAGTATCTTACCTTTGACTGTGACAGTAAATGCGACGTATATTACAATGACACATGATATTCGTTTCATCTTTCAATCCTATATCATTCAACAACACTTAGTTTTTGAAGTTTAAAATACTTGTCAGAACAAAGAAGTAACACTTTGGACACGAAATCGATTCTTAAAATGCGGCTCGTAGTTCTTGTCCGTCGTTACACAATGTTACATGGAATGCAATTTACTCTCAGCGCCTTAAAACATTGTAATAGAAATTAAAATTACTTTTTTTCATTGCAAATTTGTGTTTCTATACATTTGGACCAAATAACCAGGAAAAATCAATGACTGTGCACATAATTTAATTAGTAGTTATTTAAATAAAATAAAACAAACATAATATATATATGCATCTGCCACCTAAAGCTTTATTAAGCATGCGCATGAATTGTCGAAATCCAACCTCATGCTTAATGGGATTTCCCGAAGCAAATAACAGGCTGTCTAAGATATTGTTTTTGATTATGTGTTAATTTTTTAGTTTAGTCAATTTTAATTGAACAAAGTTATCAGTGGTATCATTTGGATTTTCATATTTAATTTGAAAAAAAAGACAAAAAGAATACAAAGGAGAAAACAAAAAGCAATATCAAATGACAACATAATGACCAAAAACGACACACGCCAAGAAGAAAAACAACCACAACACACTATACCATACATAAGTTTGAGCAGCGCAAATCTCACCGAACACCGCAGACAAACCCAGGTGTTCCGAAACTGCAAGCAGTTCCCGTTTCATTTCAACCATACATTCGATGAAGCATGTGAAATGTCGCATTCGATGATGTCATAATCGAGAAAAAGATAACGAGATTTGTTTTGATATTTTTCCACTATTACAATATCATGTAGTGACCTTCGTATGGATAATACAGGTATAATAAATTTTCGTATTGTCTTGCATTCATATGTTTTATTACTGTTGTGTCATAGGCAATCACAATAAATGTTCCATTTTTTAAGAAAATTAGGTAAATTTGCAATTAGCATGAATTACATATCAGTATGTTAAGGTACCATACTGATATGTGATTCACCCTAATTGCAAATTTATCTAACTTTCTACTCATGATCAACTATGTAACACCAGGTCGTAGAGTAAAGGGAGATAATCGCTCACAAAAAGGTTTAACCTCACCTCATTCTTTATTAGCCTGTTCTAAGTCAAGGGTCTGTAATTTAGTGGTCAACAAAGGTTAATTCTCTTTAGAATTGTTTTACATTTGATCATAGTGGAGCAATGTAGTTGATCATGAGTAGACTGCATTGTTGAAGATCAAACGGTGATCAATAGTTGTTACTTAAACACTAGTGTTTTGGTATTCGGTGAAAAGTTGTCTTGTTGACAATCACATCACATCTCCTTATTTGTTGTAAACGAAACCAAATTATAACAAACCTCCAATGCTTATACAGGATGGTGCAGCTAATTGGCATTGCATACGAAAAAAAAATGTTACCGACAAATTCAAAATAGAAAAAAGTAACTTTTGCAGTCATGCTTCAGTGAGTCAAGGTTAAATCTATATTTAATTTGCGTAATTTTTATACATCTGCTCATCAAAAAGTTTCTTTATAATCACCTTCATACCTTAATCAATGTAGCACTTTGGAGGCTTTTCTTCACTTAATTTACACTGCAAGGGCTATGTCTTTTGTTTTAGTCAATGAATAATAACATAAACGGTACTAATTTTTCTGCACCAGATACGCATTTCGACAATCAATGTCTCTTAAGTGATGCTCGAGGCAAAAATATTTGAAAATAAGATATAGTTGATCTAAATATGTTACACAAATTCTATCTTTTAATTCATTGTTTAGAAGGATACAAAAAATGTACATTCCAAGGTGCATATTAGCCATAAAGCTGATTTGAACCTTATATATACTATATATTTTTAAAATTCTGCAAATATGTAAGCACTTTTAAAAGAGTAATTTTTATATAATTTATATTTCCAAGAGTATATGCCAAAAGAAAGTTCAGCATCTTGTTCATGTTGTTAATAGGCTCGATCGAGATAATATTGATATACACATATTGATAAAATATTTAATTTATTAAAAATATGTAAATAAACCTGCACAATATTTTTGTCATAAAAAAAAAAAAAAACAAAAACAACATCATATACATCTCTATCTTTGTAGAAAAATTATAAACTTCTATTATATCTTATTTTAATGTACCATTTTCATACTTTCAATATAATATTTTTTTACTGATGTTCGATCTAACTTTAAAACGTAAAGCAAGCTTTCGTCCGGGACAGGAACAACCTACCAAAAACAAACACTTGTCTAATGATTTAGAATAGAAAAGTTTTTTCTAGAATGATGAAAGAGGCAGCTAAAAATGCATAGATTAGACCGTTGGTTTTCCCGTTTGAATGGTTTTACACTAGTAATTTTTGGGGCCCTTTATAGCTTACTGTTCGGTGTGAGCCAAGGCTCCGTGTTGAAGACCGTACTTTGACCTATAATGGTTTACTTTTATAAATTTTGACTTGGATGGAGAGTTGTCTCATTGGCACTCATACCACATCTTCTTATTTCTATATAATAACTTTCAACATGTGGAGCAGGATCTGCTTACCCTTCCACGGCAACTGCAATTTCCACCTTTTTCGATAGGATTCGTTTTGCTCAGACTTAAGATTTCTATGTAGACACTAAGTGTTTAGTAGACTGTTGTTGAACTTTTCGTCGTATTTTCTTGACTGCCTGTGTTTAGATACAATTGCTTAAATTATTTTGGTCTCCTTGTCGTTTAGCCTAGTGTTGTCTGGTTTTAAATGCTCAATCGTATCCATTTATATATATATATAAAAAAATTATGGGTTAATAATTCGTTCAAATGCAACCAAAACTGTAGAGTAGCCATACTATATATTCATAATAATTGCAGATGCAATAACGATCTACGAGCGTTTACTGTTTTTAAAGTACATTATATAAACGTAAAACAGAAAATAAATAAATAGTATAGGTATTTACAATGAACAATCCGATGAATTATTGTAATTTGTACTTCACTGTCTCTTCAACGCATTCTAAACCCTCAAGTATCTTACAATTTCCCCCTAATTTTTTTATTATTAAACCATAACGAATTACGATACCGACAAAATAACTTAAATATTGAAAAGAAAGCTAATCATATGCATCATACAGTCCTAGCTATAGGATTTATACCTATTATATCGGGGATTGTTTTGTTTTTTACTCAGTTCAGAATAATTATTTTCAACTTTAAGACCACTTAAAATGTTTCTCTAACTTGATAGATCAGTTTAAGTTCGTATATGATAATAATTTACCAATTTATCATTTGACATTTAAGTAGTAGATTTCAAATTCATCAAACGATTTCTTTAATTTTGTTCAAAAGGTTGATACCAAGTAATACCTGACGACCTCCTGAATATTTGGTTATATAAAAACGAAGGTATAATTGTCATGACATTTTGCTGAAAAACATAAATCTATGTTTAACTGATAGACATGTTTTGTGGTAATGACCTGAAGTCGATTTATACCGGGCTTTATGCGATAGTGCATCTTTCCGGCTTATAACATATGCCGAATAGATTTCAACATTATAAACATAAGTTGATGTGGTATAATTGGCAATGCATTAGCTTTCCTTCAAATACCTAAGTCGATAATGTGAACAAAAATACATATCCATTCGACTTTGAACAAAGAGCAATAACCATATCTTATAGTTATTTATATAGTATACACATACGGTGGGATTGACAATGAGACGAGTATCCTTCAAACACAATTGTACAAGGCTCAATGACAATGCAACAGGTCCACACTAAATTCAAGTAGGTGATGTTAAACATGTTTGTGAGCGCTTAATCCTTCCATAATCTGGGACAGTGGTGTAACAGCACAACATTTAAAAAAAAAAAAAAAAAAAAACAACTCATATTAAATGGGATTTGATTGGTTTTAGGAACAAAATAAAGAGACACAATTATAAAGGAACAATGCACCGATCTAAGAGGACTCTCAATTACTGAAAGCTAGATCAAAATCCGATGTCAACTTAATAACCATTATTTTCTCATACTGAAAAAACAAGCAATACAGATCAAGTGATCTGAACAATTGTAATAGTCCGCATAAGAAAAGCTTCTGGCGAATTTCAGATACGCTTAATTTAAATATTTCAACTACCAAACTTGATACCTATATCTTCAAATGACAAGATCGTTGTGCCGGCTATACATTTTTAAAGTTTCTGTATTCGCAGGTATTTATCTAATCCTAGCTACCCACGGACATAGCCGGATTATATAGTAATAACATTTATCTAAGCCGAAACATCAACATTTTCTCAATAACTAAATTCTTATGAGTTACAATTTATGACTAAAATCAGCAAAGACACATCGAAACAACATCTGATACAAAAAAATTGATAACACTTTTAGATATTTGGATGATATATTGGCTCTCAATAATGATGACTTCAGTATGTACACTAAAGAGATTTATCCTGCTGAACTTACTTTTAAATAAAGCTCATACTAACAATGAACACTTCCTTTTCCTGAATCTTGATATCTATATCTTTAACGGGAAGCTTAATACTAAAATTTATGATAAAAGAGATGATTTTTCATTTCCTTTTGTTAATTATCCATTTTTAGATGGTAACGTTCCCTTGTCACCATCTTATGTTGTTTATATATCTCAACTTGTTCGTTTCGTGTATGTAACAACGTATTTGATTTTAATGAAAGAAACCTCTGTACTACTAAACAATTATTACACCAGGGTTTTCGATATCACAAACTAGTCAAAACATTTACTAAATTTTATCATCAGTACAAGAACATCATTCGTAAATATAAATCAACATGCAGACATCTTATACGTTCAGGTATTTCACATCCAATATTTTATGGTAATATTCTATACAAAGCACAAAAATGTCGACATTCACCTCAAAAGCTAACCAAACCTTTAAACAGACTTATTCAGAAGGGATATAGTTACGATACTGTTGTCAGGTCAATAAAGATGGCATATTTTGATATTAATATTGATTCACTCATAGGGTCTTTGCATCGGAAATAAACATATTTATTCTAAGACCAGTTGTTGGCATACGGGTTATGTTCTTCTCATACATTTTATGATGGTATGATACTAAACCCCTAACGGGAGGGATTGTGCTTGATTTTTATATGATGAAGACATAATCTTTCAATCAGTTTAATTGAGGTCTGGAGCTAGCATGTCAGTTACTGCTACTTCTTTTAAACTTAGTTTTACTGTGCGTATTGCTGTGTGTTTGTTTATTCTACAGTGGCTAGAGGTATAGGGGAAGGTTGAGATCTTACAAAACATGTTTAACCCCGCCGCATTTTTGCGCCTGTCCCAAATCAGGAGCCTCTGGCCTTTGTTAGTCTTGTATGTTTTTTAATTTTAGTTCATATATATGTTTTGGAGTTAAGTGTGACATCCATTTTCATTGAACTAGTTCACATTTTTGTTTAGGGGCCAGCTGAAGCCCGCCTCCGGGTGCAGTATTTTCTCGCTGTGTTGAAGACACATTGGTGGACTTCGGCTGTTTTCTGCTCTTTCGTCGGGTTGTTGTCTCTTTGACACATTCCCCATTTCCATTCTCAATTTTATTTCATTTGCTCAACGTATTGAAGTAGATTTACTGCAAAAAAAAAAAAAAAAAAAACGCACAAATGAAATCAAACACTCTCATCTAAAACAAAATGATTTTAACTGAATGATATAGATTAGAATCAAGAGTATTTTGTCTATCTGTTTACATAGATTTTATACAGTACAGTTTTGGCTGTTCACAAATATACTTTGTTTGCAGTCTGGTGATAAGGGAGATATGTTCATGATCTCGAAAAACCGAATCAACCGATTAATAAAGGATACGTAGCTGTTCTGTATCAAAAATGGAAATTTTAATGAAAATGAATAACGGTGTATTAATTAATGTCATGGATATCTCAAAGATTAGAGCCAAGTAACATCACTGTCATTGTTGTTTCATCTTCACGTCAGAAAGAGATATTTAACAAGAGCAAAAGTTCATTTTTAACAGATAGTTCAATATGCCTCCTTGTAGCGTTTTGAACGGAGTTCTTAGCCTGATTTTGTTCACGCTACCTCTATGATGTACCACAACAAACTACAGACAATAATAGGAAAAGGTATATAATGGAAATAACAGTAAGTTGTTAATTGCTTACATCGACTTTATTTGAACTTTGGTAGATGGTTGTCTCATTGGCAATCATACCACATCTCCTTATTTTTATATTATAACTAAACTGACTGATTATTGATCGTAAGTTGTTATTGTTTAGATCTCGAAATACTAAACCGACAGATCAGTAATGATTAACAACAGTTACTTTTAATCATAACCCGACCAATCAATGATCAGTAACTGTTAATTATCTTATATCGAAATTCTAAATCGACTTATCAATTTCCAATGACTGCAACGATGGTACCCAATTCACACTTACTTGACCGAAATTAAAATTTCTGAGAAAAAAAAAAATAAGTGTTTGAAATTTAAAAATCTTTACCATATCAAAGTTTTTTAATTAATATTATTTCTTAAATACTCTATTAAATAGGGCCATTAAAATAATTGGCCTCTAGAATCACTTGTACTGAAGAGACATGAATTGTACAAATGCGTATTTTGTGCAATAACATTGTTACCACTAATGTTGTTACTACCAAACCAATGGATCGATACCTCTGCTGGTGGAATGAGCCTAAAAATTTAAAGAATACAAAAACGAAAGACCCCAATCCAGACCTACATATATATAAAAAGACGGATATTGTTTGATTGAAATTTGCAGTTTCAAAATTTTTTAATGTTTTAAACTAAGGAATATATCTCTTAAGGTCTGATTCATTGTCAGGATTTTGCTATTTTTTTGGTCATTTTGGTTTTATTAAGTCGGCAACATTTGTATTAGGATTCTGATTTTTTCATGCTGAAACTCATTCATCAATTTATATAGTTTTTATATAATCATATTCACAATCAGTTTAAGTTTTCCTGGACTAAGAGTTTTATACATCTTAAGACCGTGTTGAAATTCAAAGTGTCGTTTTCACCCTTTCTATTCCTTTTCATCTGTATTTTGTATAAAAACTCAAATCATCATCACACGTGTAAATAATCTCGAAGGAATCATCTTATTCAACAACATTTGTGGCTAACCACAGCCAGAATAACATTTGAAACACGATATGGAATGCTTTCGCCATATTCACAACCTTTTTACACTTGTTTTGCACTGAAGGATTTCTCAATGTTTAGCTGTGTAACTCTGTTAACTTCTAATGACCTCGTTCATTTTTTGTACATAAATAAGGCCGTTAGTTTTCTCGTTTGAATTGTTTTACATTGTCATTTCGGGGCCTTTTATAGCTGACTATGCGGTATGGGCTTTGCTCATTGTTGAAGGCCGTACGGTGACCTATAGTTGTTAATTTCTATGTCATTTTGGTCTCTTGTGGACAGTTGTCTCATTGGCAATCATACCACATCTTCTTTTTTATATTGTTATTGATTTATACTGAACATTCCATATACAGCAACTTTCACTTTACAACATTGTATTTGGTGCTTTTGGTATATTTTAATGTTAATTTTTTATTAATTATCTGTGTTTTATTGGAACGTTTACTATTTGTATATGAGTGTATTTCATTGCTATATTTCGGTCCGAACTGTTGCTCTATACTAGATGATTCATTAACTTTAAGTAATTCTTATTTAACGCATTGTAATTTTTGTTTTTTGTATTTTCAGTTTACAACCACATGGATTGTTAATGGAATTAAAGTCAGTTCCTGTTTGTTTACTCTTAGTAAACCCAATCATTGGTTCAAACTTACTGGTTGAGACAGCATAACTAATATACCTTGATACGTTATTGTAAAAGTAACTGAGGGATGGAACAAATGAAAAACAACACAGCATATTTATTCAATCAAGAGCATAACACATTTGTGTATGGTAAACGACTTTGTACGTTTCAATTAGAACACAACTTATTTATTGAACATCAATTTCATGTCAGGTTTCTCTCGCCCTAATTAACTTATTTAAAAGAGAATTGGTAATGCAATGGAAATTTAAGATGTAATATACACATGATAAACTTGTCATCTTTGTTTCTTGGCATGGTATTTGTTGTTTACCACTTATGCATGTTGGCGTTTGTTTTTGTTGCAGCTCAGTGTTTCTGTTGTTCCGTTGTTTTCCTCTAATAGTTGATGTGTCTCTCGGTTTTGGTTTGTGACCCGGATTTGTTTTTGCATAATCGATTTATGACTATTGAACAGCGGTATACTACTGTTGTCTTTATTTACTGTTTTGTTGGTTTCATGATATGCTATTGCCTCTAGTGATGTAGGCTCGATACCTAACCTGGGCAAACCACAGACTGAGTAATCATTAATTTCTGATTTTTCACGAAGGACACGCTATATCGGCTTAAGAACAAAGCGTACTTAATCAATTATATTTTAGTTCAAACAATATTAGCCCAATGGTATGATAATGAAGACAACTCTAATTTTTCTTCCAAAACATGAAGCTCTCAAAAATGATTGTCTTGAATAGTTCATTTTTCATTTCGTATTTGTCAGTACAGATAGGAATATTAATCAATTACGTGATAAGTAAAATTGAGAATTGAAATGGGGAATATATCAAAGAGACAACAACCCGACCAAAGAGCAGATAACAGCCGAAGGCCACCAATGGGTCTTCAACGCAGCGAGAAAATCCCGCACCCGGAGGTGGTCCTCAGCTGGCCCCTTAATAAAAATTGTGTACTGGTTCAGTGAAAATGGACGTCACACTAAACTAAACACTAAAAAGTTATTTACGATCATTCCATGTTACAAAGTTCAAGTTGTACATGAATATATTATATACTATTGTCATTCTCATGCTTTAACCTTGTAATAGGTAGATATAAATACGTTTGAATTGGCAATATTTGAATACATGTCACAGTTTCCTGTATTGTTGTTGAACATAAATGCATGGCATGTTTGTTCCAAGACACAGACACATGCACACATCATCAGTCCTTTCACTTGCTTGGTGTTGATTGACTGAAATCTTGGACACGTGTGTATTTCATTGTATGACTTGGCGATGACGGGTGCTGGTTGTTCCACAGGAGTAGACACTGTTAAATATGATGAGATACATGAATATGTATATGGCAATATAATTTTAACATTATAAGACTCTCTAAATGTTTCAAGATAGCACTTGAATGTTATTAAGGTACGTGCATAATAAATACATCATTGAAACTGTATCATCTGATTAAAAGTAAAAAATTACAACTACTATACATTTTCTACTTTTTCACATTTTTATGTTATCAGTAATGATCGAACAAGATGGCTCAGTGGAGACAACTATATTATGATCACCGTGATGTTTCAGACTAACTTAATTGATTCATGAAAGTTTTAACACACTAGAATAATGCTTTTGAAAAGAAACTGCAATTTTTCCTTATTTCAAGTCTTTATTTTATTGTTTTATTTTTGTTACATATTTAACCGAAACAACGGACAGTCTCGACAAGCCTTCCGTAACCGTAATTTTTATTTCAAGTGATTGAATTATTGGTTACTTGTTTTTCTATTGTGTAGTTGTAACATAAATCTATAGTTTGACAATTCTACGATAAATAAACACATACCTGATGGGTAAAAGTTCCAGGCCAAGGTTACCCCTTCATCTGCGCTGATTTCAATGTTCTGGATAGCAAATGGACAGGCCTCGTCATACGCTAAGATGGTGTTTACATGAACGACGAGTCCTTTGCCAAACCTGATCTTGCCATTTTTCCAACTAAGCCAAAATTGTAGAAAGTTGTTGCAGTCCAAGTTGTTTTCCAAATGTTCATCTACGTATTCATATGCTATCCTTTCTCTTGCAAGAATCGTCTTTGTGTTTGTGTATAATCCAATGCCGATATGGTAGAAAGGTGTAATCTTAATTAGTTGTGAAGACAAAATCATATGTGCGTCTTTGCAGCCTTTCACTTCAAACTTCAGGTTGTTTTCTATGGAGGGAAAGGCGCCATAATCTGCAAGCCATTTGTTGTCGTCCGATACATCGACGGTGGTTATTTGTATTGGTATCGCTGCAATGAAAATAAAAGCATACTAATACATCCTATTTTTTTGTTTGTAATATTGCTATCCAAGATGCGGATGGCTTGTTTCTCATATGTAAAAATGATAGCATGAATGATACTAATAAATAGAGAGTTAATATATTCAACACCGATCCTCCGATAACAAAACACCTCATCAAAGACAAACAAATAGGAACAAGACAACATCAACATAGATTCATAATAAACATGAATAAAACTATTTTTTAGCATTGTGGGAAGTTTGGTGAGTACTTTATTTGTTAATTTGCCGCTGCCCGTCAAATAGTTTTTTCATATTTTATTTATTTGCAGTTGAAAAATTTAGTTTTTTGTAGTGGATCTGTGTTTTTTTTTTGTAACCTTCTTAGACTTTCTGCAATAAAGAGCATAGGATGTAACAAAAACTCTTGCCTTATTACCAGCGTTTAGCATCGTAATATTGGTTTGTTTGATATCGTCCATTGTTTGTGTGTTGTTTTGTTTCAGTCTTTTCAACATATATGCTGTGTTTTGTGTACTGTTGTTTGTTTGTTGGTCTTTTTTCTTTTTTAGCCATGTCGTTGCCAGTTTATGTTCGACTTATGAGTTTGATTGTCCCTTGGTATCCTTCGCCTCTCTCTTATATAGCTCGTTATCATTTATTTCATACCAATGAAATCAATGCTATTCTCTCTCGCTTCTCTCGTCACACAGAATCTTGTTAAATGCATGAACCATTCCAAAGGACATATTTAAATATCAATCGCGGTTCATTCGTATCCTAAGGTGTATTTTTAATATTATATATTAAACCATTGATTAGTACACTCCCTATTTGCGATCGCTAACTGTGGTTTCTTATTATAAGCCAGCCTCTCAATAGAGCCGAATCGGTTATTATATTAAACTTTCAGAGTGTGGTTACATGTAAATCAAATGCAAAGTTCTATAAACTGTCTTTTGTAAATAACATGAGTTAAAATGCCATATGTATGTTTCACAAGAATCCGTAATTTGATTGGCTGACAGCAATCTCGAGGCATTTCGAAATGAGATTGTATTTCTCAATAAAATGCAACATACATGACAAAACTGTATGTCCCGTACAAGACTCTGTGCAAGTTGAGTTAAATTTATGTGTTGTCATGTTCAAGGTGTTCTGATTAATAAACTGAAATAAGTAGTTCTTTTATTGGCTGGTGAAAATTCATCACTAATTTTAACAATTTAAGTGAATATAAAAGTATATAGTCTCCGACGCGACTTTTAATAATCGATTTTTTTTCAGAGTGATATAGTGTGCGGAAAAAAAAATTATCAGCATCATGTTCATTTCAGTTATTGTTAAAATTAAATTCCCCATTCGATAAAACATATGATTACTAATTGTATCGACTAAAAATATTTTAATATTGGTAATTTCACAAATTCGTATTAGTTTTCACTACAAATATGACTTTGTTGACTTCAATAGCCTCTTTTGAAATTTCCCTCTCCATATACAGAAATTGATTGTAAAATGGAATATATTTTGACCCCTTTCTCGGAATTCTTAAATTTTAGGCAGGGATGATTCACCACTTTTTCCTGACAAGTGTTTTAGTACTTAAAGCTTGATTTGAAGAAATCATTTCGTGTTGAAAACTTTAAGGACTTTACAATATAATTCATGTCTGACCTATCCTCAACTTTCTCTATGTACTATATAAATAGTATGGTACGTGAATATTTGCGCAAATACAACAGTTCCATGTACACAGTACTTAATGTCCAATTTTTGGGACTGTCCCCCAAATATACGTTAAATTAAAACGCAAGTTCTTTTTAGAAACTTTTAACTTACCCAAGCTTAGACCAAGTTCGGGAAAAATATAACCAATTTCCTCATTTCCATGTTCATTACAATGTAGAAATTACCTGCATCTATTATGGAAGTCACCTGTCGAATTATTCTATATATATTTTTACAAGTTTTATAGATTGTTGACCGTGTTTTTTAAATATCAATCTAGTTTTTAATGAACATAGGAGACTTAAAAAGAAAATATCGATTATCGGTAATCATTCTTTAAAATGTAAGTTCTCGAACTCTAACAAATACATAAAATACCCGCTTGTTTAAAAAATTAATATGAAAAATGTCAACATCTTTAGATTGAACTTAAACTTTGGAGGTAATTAAACTAAATATAGCAAACTTAAAGTTCTGAACAAATAAGACACCTGCTATTTTCTAATATTCTTTGTTAATAGGTATTTGTGAACCAAGGTTTATTATGTTTTTTTCTGGATTAATGTATTTTCTTGATTGTTATAAAAAAAATAAAGTCGGCGGACGACATAAAGTCTTAAAACTCAAAAGTCGAAAAGAAACCGACATTATCTTCGCAAAAAAGGAACGACGACGAAACAGTCTAAAACACACTTCATACACTGGAGACTATCATCAGCCTGTATTGCTCCACTGCCATTTTGACAATAGAAATAAATTGATACAATGTAATAGATTATATGTCTTAAATGGAAACTTTGCAAACCTAAATCTGTTTTGCTGATCTTCTTGGCTGGACCAAGTTTTTGTATATACGTTATCATTTTAAATATTTTAAGCAGAAATACAAAATTAAATGGGTTTGAATTGTGTGATGTTTTGCAACAGCAAAAACCCCGAAAAATGCACTTTTTTGCTGCTTACAAGTTCTATATACTACAATTTCTTTTAAAAAATCGTCTTTAAAGAACAATAACTACTATATAAGAGAGGCAAAAGATACCATAGAGACATTCAAACTTATAAGTCGAAAATAAACTGACAACGCCATAGCAGAAAACAAAACAAAAAAGACAAAAAGACAAAAGACAAACAACAGTATACAAAACACAACATAGAAAACTAAAGATTGAGCAATATGAACCCCACCAAAAAAACTGGGGTATCTCAGGTGCTTCGGGAGGGTAAGCAGACGGTTCTGTAGCACCCGTCGTGTTGCTTATATAACTACACACCAAGTGATAAGTCTAATTTGATAGATCCAATTGGAGGAAAAGAAGACAGAATTGCGGTTACGACTACTGGAACATATCCGTCGTTATCCGTGAAACGGAATTTTCAATAATGGTCAACCAACTCGTGATGGCGTCCGTTCAATTTCCGAAATATAAAAAGTATGATAAAAATACCGAACACCAGGGTAAATTCAAAAGGAGAAGTCCATAAAAACTGACAAAATCAAACATTATCAACCTCCGGAACGAGTGGAAAACATTTATCATATATCTGACTTGGTACAGGCATTGCCCGAACAAAATGGTGGGTTAAACTTATAGTTAGCTAAACCTCTCACTTGTATGACAATTGTCTATAGTTCTGTTATATTGACAAAATTTGGTAAGAAACCCAAACAGACATAATAGGTTATTGTGACAATAATAGGGATCTGGCAGCCAAATTTGATGAATATAAAAATAAGGCGATGAGGTATGATTGCCAATGAGACACAACTATCCACCAAAGTTCAAATAAATTGATCTGAACAATTTTAGGCAACCGTACGGCCTTCAACAATGAAAAACCCATACCGTATAGTCGGCTATAAAAGGCCCCGACATGAAAAATATGAAACAAAACTAACGGCCTACTTTATAACAAAACAATTAACGAAAAACAAATATGATATACATGAACCAACGACAACCACTAAACTACAGACTCTTGACTAGAGACAGGCACATAAAGAATGTGGCAGGGTTAAACATGTTTGTGAGCGTTATAACCCCCCCTTTTAACCCGGGACAGTGGTGTAACAGCACAACATAAGAACAAACTATAAAAATCAGTTGAAAAATGCTTAACTCATAAGATCGATACAAAGCAGAAAAAACATCAAACATAAACACAGACCGGACGTGGCAGGGTATTTATCCATCCCTCATCCCTAAGAACAAAAAGGACACAAGGTACAGATCTGAGAGTACTCGCAGTTACTGACAGCTAGCTCAAAGCCAATAACAACAAATAAAAAAATCACGAATCTAAAACTAAAATACGAATCAGTACACATCCAACATCTAATGGATTTAGAGTAAAGACGTTATTAACAGTCAGAGAAAAACATGACCTTATGTAATGCCAAAATGCCAAACGATCGACAGATTGCAGTATCGATAAAGTGCATATGTGTATAACAAAACGATTAATATGATTTTAATTTATTGATAACAAAATCAATATTTATACCAATAAAAACAATATTCATAGATCTAATTACAGTGTTGGATTGGTAACCTTTTGCAATAATTTATTTAAAGGATTGATAAGTTAACCCAGATCGTATATAAATTTCCGGGCTCGGTAAAAACCATCACCATAAAATTAAGGATGTGCTATTCCGTCTGAAATGAGTTTTTTTCACAGGTACAGCCAAACTTGCAAACCAAATCTTTTTATCTATGGAAGAATTTAGTAAAGGTTTAAAGTAATCTGTGGTAACGAAATCCCTAACTTAATAATTTACCAGTAATACATAGATTACCCTCATTGAAATCCAAAACGTCACTACAGGCACAGGCATAACGAACGAGTTGGGATATATAAACACCGTAAGATGGTGCCAGAGGAACATCACCGTCCGAAAAAGGAAAATAAACAATATTCCTTTTGTCGTAAATTTTTATGTAGAGTTTCTGGTGTTAAACTGTTTTGATTTATTTAAAGTAAGTTGCTGTGGGTAAATTTTGGCAGTATATTTAGAGGATTCTTTATTATTTAACGAAAAAATATCATCAAGATAATGGTAAGTGTTGTTGAATTTATCAATTAAATGGAATTAGACTGGCCTTAACTGAGATTGGCCATAAACTGTGATTCATAACAGTACAGGAACAAGTCTGCTATTGAATGGACACAAGTTGTGTCCATAGGAATACCTTAAATCTGTCGATAAACTTTATTGCCGATAAAAATATAAAGACGTTACGCACAATGTTGGTGACGTTTTCTGATTTCACGTACCTGACACCAAAAATCGGCTTTAAATAAGAAAAATACAGGAAAGATCAAGTGTTATTTTGTGTAAAAAATATTTAAAGCACTGCAGAAATTAAGTTACAGTTAGCTTATCGGTTTTTATTCAGTTTTGTCAATCAGTTTTCTTAATACTAACAAGAAAAATCTTGTATTTTTCGTGTAGACGGGTAACATACTAATGTTGTTCTTCGAGTATTCCTTCTATTTTCGGGTACTTATAGGTATATAAAATATAACAATGCTATACCATTAGGAAGAGGAATGTTAGGGCTTTGGAATGACATGTGTGTAAAACGTAAATAACGCAATTCTCGGACAGAGTAGGCCTTGAAAGAAGTCATTTTTTATTGTAGACACCAAAGAAAAATATCACTCCCTTACGGCACAAAAGTTCAGAATGCATTTATAGCGAGATGATTATATTCTCAAATTGATGACAGTGCATATCCTTTTGTAAAACAAGTTTGGAAAACTCTGTGAAAGCAAAGAAATTCAATGTAAATGAGCGAATCCCGTGAAAACTTCGATATCATTACCAAAAACCTAGCCCAAAGTACACTGTCACAACAACGTTTAAAAAAACTTGTTATATAGAGAAATTATCAATATTGATTAAAAATGTGCAAAACTTTTCATCTAGTCAGAAAATGTAACATGCCTCCTAATCTATGATATTTGAACGGCATTTATTCGGACAGTTATCTCATTTATAGCATTAAACAAAACAATACTAAAAATATGAATCCCCAAAGGTCTCCCGTCACAAAACTTTTAACAAACGTTTTACGTTAGTAATTCCGGTGTTGGTTATAGAAAACAACGAAAAATAATGTGTTATGCATGTTAGAACGGAAAAATGAAGCCAGTATGATAAATTCCAAATAAAAAAGAAAATATTCTATGCTTTCAATTATATTTTTATCAATTAGTATTGAATATCGATGCGTTGAAAGGGTGTCTACCAAAATGTCACAATGAAAGCGTTTTAATTTTTTCTTTGAATTATTATGGACAAGTTATTATAAATCTTCAAAAAAGAGTAAAAACAACATCAGTTTTTCGAAAAACATCACTATAATGTCAAATTCCTTTGCAAAAGGAACATTTTGATATATATAAAGTAAAGAGTAATGTACAAATCATCAGAATGAAGCGGTCGCATGGTGGTCTACCAAAATGTCACAGCATCGCTAATTTGACGTTTTTGACGTTCACTATATATAGGCAACGTATGTTTGCGGTATGGTGTTTTGGAAACGTATTTATTTTACTAAGAGAATACATAGAATATGAAATTATAATATATTTTTTATTTCACCTCGTTGAAATGCGTTCTTCTTTTTATTATAACATTATTTTTTTCAATTAAACCTGATTTGAGAACATTTTAATGAGACAACAACTCAGCAACAAATATAATACATATTTTTCAAATCTCCCGGAGACCAAAGTGGAAATTTAAATATTACTTGCATCATCCTAGTATAATATTTGTATCAATTAGAAAGTTGATCGTTTTAGGAATTAACGCAAACTTGGGCACAACAGCAATGAATAAATCAAATATCTGCAACAAGTGACATTTGAATTACAAAAAAATGTGTTGTACTGTTTCAACACTGTCCCAGGTTACGGGAGGGTTTGGCGCCAGCAAACATGTTTGACTTCGCCACATTATGTGTGTGCGTATTTGCTGTCCCAAGTCATGAGCCTGTAACTTCAGTGGCTATCGTTTGTTGCAGTATATCATATTTTTCCCGTTTATTGTTATGTACTTAAATCAGGTCGTTACTTTTCTCGTTTTGAATTGTTTTACATTCTTTTATTTCGGGGCCTGTTATAGCTTACTGTGTGGTATGGATTTTGTTCATTGTTGAGGGCCGTACGGTGATCTGTAGTTGTTAAATTCTTTGGTAGAGAATTGTCTCATCGGCAATCATACGCACATTTTTTCTATTATTTAAAAATTTTTCGAGGCCTGGTTTTTAGAGCGATCTGAGAAGTATATCTACAGTAATCACTAGGATGTCAACATCGAGGTTGTAAATTCGATGAACCTCATTTACTAGGATTGCCAGTGTCGGTTTCCAGGCAAAGATCGGTTGCTTTCTCTGTGCACTGCGGCTTCCTTTGCCAATAAAACAAATTTTGGACGCCATTTTTTGTTTTTTCTGTTGGTGTCTTAAATAATGTCTTATATTGTACATGTTATATGCTCTTTGTGGGCCCATTTGATAGAAATTCACATCTTCTTCTCCTTTAATAGACTGCTGAAAGTGGCATTAAACACCAACACTCAATCAATCTATTTTCAAAGATTTTCGGTTTAAGGGTGTGTCAAGTTAAAAATACTTATATATAAAAAGTAAAATCACAAAATTACTGAACTCCATTAAAATTCAATACGGAAAGTCCCTAATCAAATGGCAAAATCAAAAGCTCAAACACACCAAACGAATTGATAACAAGTGTCATATTCCTGACTTGGTACAGGCATTTTCTTATGTAGAAAATGGTGGATTAAACCTGGTTTTATAGCTAGCTAAACCTATAATTGTTCCTACCCTTAATGTTTATTAGTTTAACAAGAGATTTTTTCATCATTTTCACATCCATTTACTATTTAAGGAAACAAAAAAGCAATTAATGTTTCGTGTTGATCTTTTTCACGTTTTGTAAAGCTTATAATTTCAAGCAAATCTTCAAACTATACAAGTTTTAGCTTTCTTAAAAGCTGTGGACTGCTTCGCTCTATCCTAATTTAATGTAATATGTGTGCATGTGGTATTTTTAGATAGTTGATTGATATAAAATGGATTTACTTTAAGAGTGTGCGTTATGAGTGTGCCTCTCTGGAGGTGTGCCTAGATTAGGAGAAGTTATAAAATACAGATAATGCTTTTTTGAAAACGTTGTATAGGAACATTGTTTAGCAAAACAAATCGTGCATATTGCAGATTGACAAAGCAAATAAACGTGTATTGATAATTGAAATTTCAATATTAAATTTCAGTGTGCAATATATGCATAATAAAACGAACATGAATTAATGACAGTTGATCGGAACTGATATACACATAGTTAATTTTCCGGCTTTTAATGACTTATCCTGAACGAGAAAAGTCTGTAATTCTTTATCTCATTTAAACCAATGGTTGTTGCTGATTCTCAGCCGCATCATAAATTAACCAATCAGTGATCAGTAATTATTTCAAGATGGCGTGTATGTCTACTGAAACTAATAGCTCCGCACCGTGATGCGAAGCAAAAATCACATAACGCTAAATCTGTTCTTTAGTAACAAATAAAATTGTATTAAAAAGAACGGAAAAATTCCTTAAAAGTATATCATTCGTAATACTTTAAGTTCAAAACTTCATACTAGTCTTCCATTCAGCCTTTTCAAAACTCTAAAAAAACTATAAAAAAATAGAATAAAGAAAGTAAATTAACTCTGAATGCGATACCGTGAACTTTGATGTGACGTACATTTTATCAATCATTATGGCTACATGATAGTTTCACAATTGTTGGTGTTGGTCTCAATGCAAGAAGAACGTTCATATTGCCTTTGTCCTATATTTACACCCTCCAATGCTCATATACATATATTTTTATTAGTTCTGGCTTTCTCAACATAAATAAATCGGTCAGTGAATATAAAATTCATAAGAATGTTATGAAAAACTACATTTTGACGGCATTTACAAACCATGTGTTGAAAGACGCAGAATTGTCTGAATATATTTTTGTTTATTTGGTCATAATTTTTCGTTAGTTACTTTTTATTTTTTTTTACAAATTAACTAGGTTTGAATATAAAGCAAATTTTAGGATAAAAAAATCAATTTTGTGTTTATATCATCAGAAATTGATAATTAACGCTGTACAAAAAATATATTACCAAATAAACAAACAAACCTATGACAGTTCTGCTTCTATTGGTACCAATTTTGATTAAAACCCGAACATGAAATAGTCCCTGAATAATATTTATGAAAAAACGTAGATTTACATGAAATATATAACAACAAATCGTAGGTGACAAATCCTTGACCATTTACTGAATATCCAACATCTTGTTTCGTTCATAGAACACAATACGCATACCTCACATTTTTTTTGTCCTACAGAGAACAAGGTGTATACCTGTATCTCCTTTAATTCACAGAAAAACAATGTGTTTATAGACTATACTGGAAGGCAATAATGCAACACGTCAATAGTACACGACTTTGACGTTAACATACGACGTTACCAAAAGTGACACCAATATCGTGCGTAACGTCAAAGTTTTAGCTATTTATTGGAAAGAAGAATACTTCTGTTACATAAATATGGGCTGTTTTTGACAATGCAATGCACATACATCAGGTACTAGCATCATCAATCATGCAAAATTACTGAAATCTTCAAAATTTTAGCACTTGCGCTAATTTATAGACGGTTTTTGTCTAAAACGGAAGTGGCCGCACTTGTGTTCATTCTTGATTTAAATATATGTTGTTTTGACGATGATACATAACATGTATGAAGGTTGAGACTGAACGTGAATGCGGCCACTTCCATTTTAGACAAAAACCATCTGAAAAGTGACGTTTTGTGGCATATTTGATAGATTTTTCATATTTAAGCTTCAATTGAGGCGTCTTTAATGACTCAATCAGTTCAAATCTTTTCCATAAACTAATTGAATCGACTGAAGAAGACACTTAAGTGTTCAAAAAATGTTAAAAATATTTCATCAGATGTTCTTCAAATTTTAGGCCAAAATAAGCCCTTACCGGACCTTCTCCTTTGCAATTAGATTTATCGAACGACCATGCATGACATACATACAACACAACTGAATTAAAATTCAAACAACCAAACAAATGAATATAACAAAGACGCCAACACAAAAGTTATAGTTGATGATTAACTTTACAATGACGTCAACACAAAGGTTTTTGTAGTTTATAGTACTAGTATTGACAGACGCCAATACAGTTTACAATAGTTTACTTTTGATCACATCTAAGCCGATTTTTTCAAAATATTTTTCCCCATATGTTTTAATTTGGAAATAACAAAACAAATCGTTTTCGTTTTCCCTAAAAATATAAACTTCAATAGCGTCTCTTTATACATACGAACATTTAATGGTGAACAGAAATAGATTGTGAAACTTTTCTCGGAATTCCAAAATTTTGGCCAGGAAAATTCACCATTCTTTCCTCACATATTTTTTAATAGTAAAAGCTTGATTTATAGACCTTTTTTCAAAGGAATTTATGCATTGTTTATCCTTAAATTTCTTGATTAACTTTATAAATAGTATTGCACGTTTATATTTGAGAAGCAACAACGGTTTCAGCTACATTATGTACCTTCTTTCGAACTCTCCCCACAAACTACGCATTAAATGTTAAATAAATGCAACAGTAGTATACCGCTTTCAAAAGTCATAAATCGATTAAGAGAAACAAATCCGGTTTACAAAATAAAACCGAGGGAAACATATCAACTATAAGAGAAAAACAACGGAACAACAGAAACACTAAACTGCAAAAAAAAAAAAAAAAAAACAAACGCCAACATATATAGAAACGGACTATTTGATAACAACTGCCATATTCCTGACTTGGTACAGGACATTTTAAGAAAAAATGGTGGGTTGAACCGGGTTTTATGGCTAGCCAAACCTCCCGCTTATATGGCAATGTTAAAAAATATATATCGCTAAAATGACAACACTACGTGACAGGAATACATTACAAACAAACGTAAGAACAAACACTCAGCACAGAGAAATGCTAGTTTTTTAAGAAATTTTAAACTCACCCAAGCTCACAGCAAGTTTGAAAAAAAATATCACCAATTTCCTTACTTCCATGAACATTACTATGTCAAAATACCTGTCCTTTTTCGGAATTCACCTGTCAAACTATCCTATATATCTTTATTTTGTTGACCGTGTTTTTTTAGATATTGATTTCATTGTTAATAAACATAAGACATCAGAAAGGAAATATCGACCATCATTAATCATTCTTTAAAATGTAAGTTCTCGAAATTAAAAGAAAATATCCGTTTCTTTGTTAATATAACTCAAAGTCAACATTTGTACACTGAATTTAAACTTTGAATGAAGTGCAATTAAAAATAACACGGCACTTAAATTTAAGAATAAATGAGATACCTGTTTTTTTTTCTTTTGTTAGTAAGTATTTGAGAACCAAGTTTTTTTTATACCAATTCAAATGTTCCCCTGATAAATAGAAAAAGGAGATGGAAGATAGGAAAATGAGAACGAAAACTCATAAGTCGAAAATAAACCGACGAAATCACACCAAAATACGGAAAAAAGACTGAAGACAAACAACAAGACTGCATAAAACAAAAAATTGAGCAACACGAAACAAACTCAAAACCGGGTATGATCTTTGGTGCCCCGAAAAAGTGAGAAGATCCTGATCTACATGTAGCTCACATCGTGTTGATAATGGTATCTATGCACCCAGTATAAAGTGTCATTCGGAGATGTCACAATCGAATAAACACAACAAGAAGAATGTTGGTACTTTCCGGAACAGAACGTTCAGAATGGAATATGATATAGGTCACACAGTGCAGTCGGAAAGCAAGCCCTTAGAAACGACCGTTGTTGCTACTTTCTTAAGACAACAATGGGACTGATAGTAAAGCCCGCAATTCTGAAATTGCGTTAATTTCGCGGAAAAAATTAATTGGCGGCAATTTGGAAAATTTTCTATTTTCTGTTTCTTACTTGCCATTGGAGTTATCAATAGATGTCTTTCTATCTTTTAAGCATGTATCTTATTATTAAAGAAAATAGTACCTAAATTGATCTAAATTGGTCTTCCTTTAACAATTACGTTAAAAAAGTATGCGAAATTGTCTGTTTTTTTTCACAGATAAACAAAGGTTATATATAATCTATAAAAAATAATACGTATCTCAAAGTTAAAAAATATTTCTAGACTAACGTTCTGTCACCTCTTAGGAAAGTGGGTCTCATTGGGGTCTAAGCGTGACGCGGGATTGGCCGATTTTTGTAAGCGTGACACGTGAAAATCAAATTATTGTCCGTGAAAACGGGAAATAAAGTCTGGCGGGACACGTAAAATTACCAAAAAATGAGCCGGGAATCCGGGAAAATCATAATTTTATTAAGCGTGAATCAAAATTTGTTGTCAAAAAATGAAAAACGGGATATGGATTGACTGCCACTGAGACAGATTTCCACCAAAGTTCAAACGAAGTGGATGTAAAGCCCCAATCACACTAGACCAAGACCCTAAATAAGGAGTTGACCTCATACTTGAGTGATTTACTAACTAAAATAGATAAGATTGCAGTGAGATCGTGGTATGGTTGGCTTGAATATTCATTAATTTATTTCATAGTTTTCACGTTGATACTGCGATCTTGCTATGATCCTGATAAGATCCTCTACGATTTCGCTACGACAGTAACACGTTCTATAGTTACTATCTTGTCACGCTCTTGCTGCGTCTAATAAAAATACACGATCTCTGAACGCTTCTTCCAAAACCTTCCCGATCGCATTACGATTTCAATACGTGTCTACTACGATCGAAAACGACTCCATCTCACTACGCTCTTCGTCCCTATAAATATCTTGACTTTCCCATTGTACACATCAGTTTCCTGGAGACATCTTTCCACTAAAGGTATTAAAAACTTATAGATATTTCAAGTACTAGGTATGCAATTTTGTTCTGAAATATAACACAATTCTCGTGGCTAGGACGTAGTAGAATCGTAGTGATGTGGACGAGGACGACAAGGGCAAAGTATTGTCTTCCTCATCGTAGAATAATCGAATCAATATTGTAGAAGCGTAAAAGTGAAATCAGGATAGTCGCAGTGAAATCTTATAGGCCGACCCTACCCTGATTGCACCACGTTTCCAATACGATGCTTCTACGCCCATCCCGAGCTAACTACGTCCTTACTACGACTGAGTTCATACGGTTCTACTTCAACTAGTTTTGGCCATGACTACACTACGAATGTTTTGAGCATATTCCACGATCATGAAGACTTGGCATGTCCTTATTACGACCTTACCACGACCTTACTATGACTTTCAAAATTTTATAATTTCTGAATTGGGATCGTGGTCCTAGTGTAATGGGGTTATAAGTAATTTTTGTTTGTTTATCATATCAAATGTATTCCGTTTAATTTTTCTCAATATAATCTTATGACAGTCAGGGGCGTAGCTGCCGTTAGGCACTTTAGGCACGTACCTATACACATACATGTATTTTTTTCACAAATATTTTTTTTTATATACAAAAAATAAAAACAAAATTATCTGTAGATACATGTGAACTCGGTAAAACTCTTTAATTATCAAATGCCATTTGTACACTAGTCTATCATCCTTAGTGAATTGAGTATTGGATAGAATGTCATTATATTCCACCTTATATAAACTAAAAACTAGATCTTTGGTCATGTTGGTTCAGATCATTTCATTTCTGTCAACAAATACTTGAATTAGCATCATCATGCTCAAAACCCTGCCTTTTTTATATACATGATTTATTTATTATTAATTATTGTTGACTTTCAACTAGCTTTCCACTTGGTCCTTATCCGACCTACAATAAAATCCTTGCCGAAGTTAGGCGTTCGTTTGGTTGTGCGTAATGTATAATTACGCAGTCACGTCTGGTCAGAATGGGGACGTTAAATCCGATGCCGCTAGTGTAGAGAGAATGCCACGCTCTCTACACATTAAGCAACTTGCAACAACTCTTTGAGGGGTTCGTAGGTGGTATACTGAAAGGCAAAATCTATGTTCCTATCCAAGAAAACCACATTTTCTATGCATTGCATTTCTAAAATTTCAGACCTTCATCCTCGACGATCAGGACCTAGCTACCTATTGTATTTATTGTAAATTTGTTTTTGTCCTGAACTATTTGCCATTTTTAGCAATTAATCAATCAATCAACTAGCTTTCAGAAACTTCGAGTACTCTCAAATCTACCCTAGACCTGCTGGGTATATTCAGCGGCCCCAGATCCCCTGCCGCAATTTTTACCCACAGTTTATTGAACATGTAGTTACGCTTCTCACAGTCTTGGCGCCCAGAGTACCACCCACTTTTGGTGAGTCACTGACAAACTGTTTGTATCATTCCTAAATTTCTTTAAGCCATTTATCGGTTCCTGACATACCGATGCTCTTGCAAGGCGACTTCTTATAGAAAAAAAATATACGGAAACTAAAAAATGATAAGCGGGATACGGGAATCTGACAAAACAATAAGCGGGATCCGGGATTAGACCCCCAATGAGACCCCAGGAAACCCCGTTTAAACTAAATTCCGAAAGAAGGACATTTTTTGACATTGTAGTTTTTTGGTACCACACATCGATGTCAACATGCATCTGAACAGAATGTACACATATTTAGTGTGTTTGTTTGAAAAGCAATGGCGAGTTCAGCTGTGAATTTGACTGGATTAATAATAATTACTATTCTCTTTAAGTGAAATGTTTGACGTTAACTAAAACAATAAGGTAAGGAAATTTTATACCGTCTGTGCACAACCTTGAATTTAAGATGACTAGAAAAAATCATTCATTGTTTTAAAATATTAATTTTTTGTGTTGAATGAATCCTGCAAAAGTAAATTTATGCAAATATTACATGTACAATGGAAACATAAAAATCTTGTCCTTTGAACTTAAACAATCTCTTTCAGACTTGCATTTTAATCACTCTTATTCATTTAGCATTTTCATAATTACATGTGATCTAAAACATAATTATAATATTAACTTAGCACTCAGAAACTGCTCTGAAATACTTTTAATATGTATTTTTATATATTTTTTTAAATAGAAGAAGAAAAATATGAGATCGAATCTTTCTCCTTGTTATTAATTCGCAAGTTCATGATTATTAACCATTTTTAAAAATAATTATCAATTGGTTTAGGCTCTTTTTTTATAATTTGAGTCCATTCAGTAGAACAGCAAAAAATTGTTATATTTTAATAGTTCAATTATACAAAGTCAGATTGCAAACCAATTTCCTTTTAGTTCATATTATGAAGAATTTACATTGAGAACACTTTGATTTTTATTTTTTTCAAATGTATATAAAAAAGGTAGGATTAGGTATCAGAAATGAAAGGGAATTCATTTTAACCCTGTCTAGATCCAGTATTCATGCATATTTTGGCTAGCCCGGGTCTTTATGTATTAGAAATTTATTTCTGAGTTGATAATATTTGGTTACAGCAAGAAAAATATTTACCAAAATATTAAAGTAACTCTTGGAATAATATATTATGGCACAGAGTAACATTGACTAAATTATTAAAGCCCTATTTGAGTTCTGAAACTGTTTAAAAATGATAAAATGTGTTTACCTAATTGTTTTACATATGTCTGTAGCATAAAAATATATTTAGTAAAAAGATAATTAATTATTTTAATAATATTCACTTGTGAATAAGAGCATAAAATGCAAATATATTTATATAATAGTAGAAATAAGTTTGTTCATGAAAAGTGTCAACAAAGGGACGTAACTTGTAAATTACTATCGCCGCCGCTTCGTCAGAAATTTCGACACATCGAAATGGCACATTTGCGTATTACAGCGTATTAAGTGGCACAAATCTGACACAGGCCAGTTCATAAAAAGCCTCATCACATATCTTAAATTCAGCATAGGTTCCCCAGAAGTTAAGAAAGAATTTTCCACTTATGTGTTGAAAAAAATTGACGCGACGAGTGACGACCTGGGATTTGAAGGCTTCGTATTCTAATTCAGTACGCTTAATCATAACAATTTGTATGTTAGAACTTCTATAAAGTATACACGGTTGCCATTTAAAACGTATAGCATGCTTTGAACTCATTTGATATGACTTTTTGGAGGAAACAGACTCGTTTCAGTTGAAGAAAAATGACAAAAAAATGCCTAAATATGGTAGTCACATGACTTCTATTGTTGCTTTAAGAAATGGGGTAAAACCGGGGTCAGCTTTACGACTGAGTGGGAATGACATAAATCTAAAAACACAACTCAAATAATATATTAAGAGGAATGAGTTATAGCTTCTGGTAAACATTCTTTGCATTATAGAATAATTTATACTTATTGACTGGGTATGAGTTGAATAGTAAGATTATTTCCCCGAGGTGCAACTATTGCCCTGAGGCGTAGCCTAGGGCAATAGTTGTATCCGAGGGGACAATAATCTTACTTTTCCACGAATATCCAGTCAGTAAGTGGTTTATTATACCGAAAGAGACAACAGACAATAAATGTCGGGGCTAAATCAACTATCGTAATATAAAAAGCAGAAACACAACCATACTGTTTCACGTTTACTTCATATATATTCTGAATGCTAAGGCTACGACCCGCACTTACGTTAACCCTAGATACAATAGATACGCGACGTCGTAACTCCCGCGGTATTCTCAACATTATCCAATCCCGTAGCTGCAGTTATAATGACGCTTGCGGTAAAATAGTTTCACCGAGGTCCAATAGTTGGAAAGTATTGACCGGTCAAATAGTTCAACGCTTGCAATTTGAAAAATAGTGAAAATATTGTGTACTTATTTTATATAGAAAATGATAACTGAGGTATAATAAAAAAAAAAAAAAAAAAAAAAGATCGCCGAATCTCTTATGTGAAATATTAACAAAGTTAACTAAAGTACCTTTCATATCAAATACACATATATCCACACCTATATAACTTATAACACGAGGCATTGCAAATGGATTACTTGATATGAATATGAATGCATATATAAAAATACAAAACATAATTAAAATATCTGTTCTGCGAAAAAGAGGCGAAAGATACCAAAGGGACATCCAAACTCATAAGTGGAAAATAAACTGACAATGACATGGCTAAAAAAGAAAAAGACAAACAGACAAACAACAATGCACAAAACACAGCATAGAAAACTAAAGACTGAGCAACACGAACCCCGCTGAAAACTGGGGTGATCTCAGGTGCTCCAGAAGGGTAAGCAGATCCTGATTCTCATGTGGCACCCGTTGTGTTGCAATTGCTTTGGGGAGTTTGTACTTGACTGATTCAAACAGCTTTGTTAAGCAAATGTGTACAGTTACATGGATAATGAATTATATAGAGTTATTTGTACAGTTACATGAATAACGAATTTTATAGGGTTATGTGTACAGTTACATGAATTACGAATTATAAAGGGGCTATGTGTACAGTCACATAAATAACGAATGACATAGTTTTATGTGTACAGTTACATGAATTACGAATTAAAAAGGGGTTATGTGTACAGTCACAAAAATAACGAATAATATAGATTTATGTATACAGTTATATGAATTATGAATCATAAAGGGGTTATGTGTACAGTTACATGAATAACGAATGATATAGGGTTTAACATGATTATATTCTTTATGGAATACAATTCTTGTAATTAGTAATTGTGAACCGTGTGTCATGCATAGAGATGTAGAATACACAGTCATTCCATTTTTACAGAAGTTACAGTTTTCGGTTGGAATCATAATTTTCGAGTGAGTTAATCGAGGTTTTTCGAGTGTTGCCAGGTTTTCCTTGATTCAAAATGTCAACAAATAGACATCTTTTCATGTAAGACATGAAACCGAAGCTTAGAATTAATATAAAACGTAATTTAGTATTTGTGATAGCATATTATTTGAAATTATACATGGTGAATATATCGTAACAATATTCTTACACCACAATAAAATACAATATTTTAACGAAGAGAATAAATACACCCATCTTTATATATACATACGAATATACAAACCAAAGAAAATGCGTTAAAAGAATCAATGTGTACTTTCATTTACTGAAACTGTACAGAAATAGTTGTATTTGGAAGAATAAGGTCATCTTGAGATTAAATTAATTTCTACATTTTCTGTTTTTTTTTTTTTTTTTTAAACTGTCCGGATTTTTTCCAGTAGCGTCCAGGTTTTATCGAGTAAATTAACAATATTTCTAAAGGATCAACTATATACTTTTAATGCATTTACGTTGCAATGTACCATAAATTTATAGATACTAATTGCAAATTATATGTTTCGTGTCATTCTCAGGACTCTAATGAATGTTATTGATCAAGAGCAAAACCTCTAGTGTTTTTGTCATCTGTTAGAATAGAGTTCATTAATTATGCAAGAATGTACGCTCAATGATCTAGACCTTAAGAAGGACATGTTCATCGATACGAAAGAAATAATAATGATTTCACTTCATTATTTGAAATTCATTACATTTGCATAATACACCCTTTTCTGAAGAATTTACATAATCAATTTGAAGAATTTTTTACATGTTTCAAAGTATCGTATGTAAATCAGTAAATAAAGGTATTGAAATTCCTTGCAAATATCTTAAGGCGAAGTGTACGTAATTAACTATTACACAGACTTTTTAAAAATTTCACGTATGGATTTTGCTTGAAAAATTACACCAGAAAATAAAATAAACAAGAGGCTCATGAGAGCCTGATATCGCTAACCTGTAATTTCAGTTTCAGGCATTCGACTTATTTGTAGATCTTACTTTGCTGAACAATTTAGTCATTTACACTTTCTCTCTTTCTATAATAATATTAAAGATAATACAAACCAAAAACTGCAAAATTTCCTCAAAATTAACTAATTCTGGACAGTAACCCAACAATAAGTTGTCCTATTGGTCTGAAGATTACATGACAGGTAGATATAAATCTGTTTATAATTTTCACCTATGTCAGTTTTGCTCTTACTGCTTTAGTTTTTGAGATGAAAGCCAAAAACTTCATTTGACCCTATGTTCTATTTTTAGAAACTCCGCCATTTTTTTGAATAGATCAAATCCCCGAATACAATCTATAAACTAGATACCATAAGGAACATTTAAAGTTTTTAAGTATTTGGCCAAGTAGTTTCAGAGGAGAAGATAATTGAAAAAAGTACTTTCACAAAAAATGTAAAAAAAAAAAAACGTTCTAAGGGCAATAACTCCTTAAGGGATCAATTGACTATTTTGATCATTTGACTTATTTGTAGATCCTACTTAGCTGAGCATTTTTGCCTTTACACTTTCTCTCTATCTATTATAATATTAAAGATGATAACCAAAAACAGTAAAATTTCATAAAAATAAACTATATCAGACAGTAACCCTACAATGGGTGGTCTTATTGGTCTGAAAATTTCACAGCAGATAGATCTTGACTTATTCATCACTTTAACCTCGTCACTTTTGCTCTAACTGCTATAGTTTTTCAGGTAAAAGCCAAAAACTGCATTTGACCCCTATGTTCTATTTTTAGCCATGGCGGCCATGTTTGTTAATGGATCAAAACTTCGGATACAATTTATAAACCAGTTACCCTTAGGAGCATTCAGTTAGAGTTTAGAAGTATTAGGCCCAGAAGTTTCAGAGGAGAGGATTTTTAAATGTTTACAAACATGATGAAAAAATTGTCCTTAAAGGGCAATGACTCCTTAAGGGGTCAATTGACAATTTTGGTCATATTAACTTTTTTGTAGATCTTACTTTGTTGAACATTTTTGCTGTTTACAGTTTATCTTTATCTTCAAAAGTATTCAAGATAATAACCAAAAACTGCAAAATTTCCTTAAAATTACCAATTTAGTTTCAGCCAACCTTCAATGGTTTGTTTGGTTGGACTGAAAATTTCAGGGCTGATAGATCTTGAACAATAGAACATTTTTACCCCTGTCAGATTTGCTCTAAATGGTTTAAGTTTTGAGATATAAGCCAAAAACTGCATTTGACCCCTATGTTCTATTTTTAGCCATGGCGGCCATGTTTGTTGATGGATCAAAACTTTGGATACAATTTATAAATAAGATACCTTAATGAACATTCAGTTAAAGTTTGAAGGTATTTGGCTCAGTAGTTTCAGAGGAGAAGATTCTTGAAAAAGTGTACGACGACGAAAGGGCCAAGTGAGCTAAAACAGTGGGTAACGGTTTTCGATTTTGAGATACGAGCTGTTGAAACTAACAGCATGATAAGCCAAAAAATACAAAGGATACATACGGAAAATCATAAAAATCGGCAGATATTTTCACATTATCAAGCTTTTCTATTTTGTTGGTCCACAGATTTTTTTTTTTTAAATGATTCAAAAATGAACGACGAATCCAATGGTGCAAAGAAAGTCCTTAGCAACCGTGCCAGTTTTCAAGATATTGCCTGTAGGAGTTTGATTTTTAGCGGAAAAATTAAAAATATTCGGCGACGTTATTGATGTCTACAGTAACGTTGCCACAACTTCTCACAACATCGTGAGTGTGTATCACCGATTTTCCTAATTATTGCAAATGCCCAAGCGTAATAAATTGATAAGGAAATAATTTGATTTTGGATGTAACACGTCTTCTATTTAGCTGAAATTTTGTCTATCGGCTCATAGACATAATTTCGTCAGGACCGTGACATCATTAACATTTTTTCATGATTTACTCTCTAAAAATGGACTTAAAAATTAAATTATAAGAAAAGACTGGAATATTTTTCTGTCTATTCGAAATAACCTCAAAAATGTGGTGCACACTTTTATATAATTCGCTACGCGTGTTATTAAGTGTGCACCACATTTTTGATGTTATTTCTTCATAGACAGAAAAAAATATTACAGTCAATCCTTGAATAAACTGACTAATTTTCAAGGATATTTTTGCCGACGAAAAAATGCAAGTTGGCAAATAAATGTACTGCAAGTGAAATAAAGTCACTGTAAGCATTTGCCCCATCTTAATTATATTAGACCAGTTTCCGGACCTTTTTTGTAATGCTTGTATTGTTTTAAGTTTAATGTATCAAATATCGAGTTGGAATTTGTCCCAGTTAACACAGCGTTGACAGAATGATTCTATACAATATAATTAATCGGTTATAATATTGGGATAGCGCATACATCTCTTTTTTCATCTTATTTCTTCATGTTTGTATTTAAAAAAAAGTAAACCTAATTTTCTGCATCATTTCATCTTCACCATTTCCGGTGCTATTCGATGTAGTGCGCGCAATATAGTCTACACCAAAACCAATTTTATTTGTCTGGTTTACACACATGCACGTGGCTCAATTCTATTTTACGAAAATTTCCTGTCTCGATCGCTTTCAATTTTCTCCAACTACACAACAAAGCATGATATAATGTTTGCTGAAAGGAGTTTCAGTAACAAAGGGATATATTTCTTGTACCAGTATTTGTTAAATATCCACATGCACGGCTTCTAAAAACTAATAAAACTGCATCTGCATATTATGGCTCTTCAACTGCTTCGGTTCTTTTACATCCTTGGCTTTCAAATATTTGGCTTTAAGAGTTCCTGATGAAGATAAATCCAGAAAAGCGCTTCGGACGCATGCAATTTATAACGTGTTGTTTTCTTGGAAATCTTTAGATATTTTATAGCTGTAATAAGGTCAAAAGAAGATCTCGCATATAAATTTTAACAAAATAGAACAGATCAGAGGTGTTTGTATAACTACCCGTAGCACACATTTTATGCATATTCAAGATGAAAACATACACCTAATGTGATACTTTGTGATCGACGTACCTAGTGCATTTACTACAGGATCATTTCTAGTGTTATGCCATAGCAATGTGTATAGTGTAATGCTATGGCATTGTGTATATTATAATGCTATAGCATTGTGTACAGTGTAATGCTTTAAATGCACTTGTGTAATGCTATAAGAATGTACCAAAGGCTATATTATGAGAATGTATCCAGTATGATGCTTAAAGAATGTACCTAAGATATTGCTTTTCTTATTAATATAATATAAAAATAAGGAGATGTGGTATGACTGTCAATGAGACAACTACCCGCCACAGTTCAAATGAAGTAGATGTAAGCAATTATTATAGGCAACCATACGGCCTTCAACAATGAGAAAAACCCATACCATATAGTCGGCTATAAAAGGCCCAGACATGAAAAATGTGAAACAATTTAAACGAGAAAACCAACGGCCTAATTCATAAAAAAACATTTTAGGAAAAACAAATATAGTGATAGACATGAACCAACGACAACCACTGAACCACAGGCTTCCGAATGCTTATTGTAAAATTTTGAACTAGGTGATCGAATAACGCTGACCGTGCGAGATCCTCATGGATAATCAAGGTCGTTAAACATTCCTTGTAGTCGAATTTGGCTTTTTTCTTTTACTGTCTTGGATCTAAAACTAACATGTTTTTGAAAACTTCCTTTGGCGGATATTTACAATATATTGTGTAATTCTGAAGGAAAATGCTAAAACTTGGACTATTTACGAAATGGTCATGATGAAATCATAATTTTAAAAAAAGAATTTGGCCTAAAACTAAAGAAATCAGGTCAGATAAAAGATGTTTAACCTGAAAAGTCAACCTGCAAGATGTTTCCTATATGCGAAAACATCATGAACAACATTTTTTATCTATATTTCTATTTTGAATTAAGCTTTTTTACGATTTTCGTTATCTTATATAGCAATTATACTACGGCCACTCTTCCGATTTTCAAGCTGAAAAGGCCGAAAGTTATCAAAGTAGACGATGTCATTTGTACACGAACAGAAGGCAAAACACATGTATAATTCAACTATATGCGAACAAATTGTTCATTTAACTTGGGAATTGGCATATTTGCCTTTTTTTAAGGGCATATATAATCCTATTGCAATGGCTGTCGTCATGATAAGGCAATATGGCCGCTATGCAAATTAGCAAAGTAATTTTGCCATATTAATTAGATAAAGTTGGTTTTTAAATTAAAAAAAAAAAAAATAGTCTCTAAAATGCTACCAAAATGTAACAAAATTTCACCTCTCATTCCAGCAAATATTGAATTTTATTTGGTGATAATTTCGTTGTAAGGCGTGTTTACTTTCTGTTGATATAAACACGAGTCATATTGTGTACCCTCTCCTGCGTGTCTTAAACAAAAATAGTAGTAATAGAGTCAGGCTAACTAACAATAGGATACTCTGATTTCTGATTGGAGTCACTCAGATAATATCTTTGAGGTTTTGAGACTGCTCAGGCGTACTTTGGATTCGTGATAAACCACACGAAGTCATTTCTCTTATTGTGTCCATTTTTCTTTTCTTGGAGTAAAGTAGATAACTTGGGTAACTAACGACGCACGTTTTTTATCCCAAATTTCGCTAGAAGCGTGCAATTACAGATTAATTGCTTAAGATATAATATACTGAAATGCCAAATTGAATGTAAAATGAATATATATTGGAACAATAATCTAAAATTGGTTGGTTTAATGTATGCAATACATTTTATATGTCTGTGGGAGCAGTTTCTTCCGTTTTTTTATATTGTTTTGTCATTTCTACGTTTGATTCAGTTGTGTATTCTTTATTATGCCTCTCGGCTGACCACATGTTTTCACAATGAAATATTCTTTCGTAAAGTCTCTTATTTGTTTTTATAGTGATTAAGATTATTTTACAATGTTGACTGCTGTACCCCAATTTTTGACGTTTTTACCTACTATGTCTGTTTGTTTTGCTCACACAGTGTTGTCAATATAATGGAATTCAATGCGACTGTCATATGAGTGAGATGTTAAGCTAGCTATAAAATCAGGTTTAATCCACCATTTTCTACATAAGGAAATGCCTGTATTAAGTCAGGAATATGACAGTTGTTTTCCATTCGTTAGATGTGTTTGAGCTTTTGATTTTGCCATTTTATAAAGGACTTTCCGTTTTGAATGTCAATATTTTTGTTATTTTACTTTTTTCTGCACTGATTTTTTATTTTGAAATTCACCATCTTTAACGATTTTCTAAAATCACAATCTCACAATCTCATTTATTTCATCGCATCTCTAAAATAATGATTATAAATTCACGTGCTAGTCATTAATTCGATGCTTACATTCAGATGAGTTGCAACTTTGTTAATAAACATGATTCATGATTGCCATATGTTTTTTTTTCGGAAAGTGTTATGTTATAGATTAGGCCGTTAGTTTTCTTAATTGCATTGTTTCATATTTTTCATGTCGGGCCTTTTATAGTCGACTATACTGTACGGGTTTTTGTTAATTGTTGAAGGCCGTATGGTTGCCTATGATTGCTTACAACCACTTTATTTGAACTTTGGTAGATAGTTGTCTCATTGGCAATCATACAACATCTATTTTATAAAGATTATTAGGACCATTATACTCGTCTACCGGTAACATTGTTTCCTTAATGTGGCGTTCACACAGTTCCGATTATGGCTCCCGTTTAAGATCAGATAGCGCTCAGACACGAAAAGTGAAAAAAAAAACCGGATTACTATCCTCAATAATCTGGAATGTCCTATCATTGTCTAAACGAAATCGTATACGTTCGTAACAGATTCCTACGGATCGGGAATGGTCCGGAGAGGTCGGCCAAGCACCCCCCGACAGTTAGGTGCGTCCCGTAACATTCGGGGAAACTTAGCCGATTTTGTCTAGTCGGATTAAAATCGTGATTATATCGTGAAAGATTCTGCTATATCGGATCAAAATTGTAACAATGTTCTGTGTTTTATGGAAGATGTCCTGTGGAACGGGCATGATCTGGAGAAAACTTTCATTTCTGTTTTTTGCCGATTGAGTCCAGATTGTATCAAAATCTTGCGAACCGTCTTTGCAGAAACCGTTCCGGAACAATCCCGTTATTAAAACGAAATTCGGCAATGGTATCCACGTCAGAGTCCAGACAATTGCAGAATACGATACGGCTGAGTCCAGACAAAATCTGTTTTGCAATGTGGTACATGGTCGGTTCACTGTCTGGTCACTGTCTGATCTCTGACGGATTGCATTCGACAGAATCGGGACGCTGTCGGGACAGATTTGGTTGTTTTATTATGCGAAAGATACAAATCGGATTAGAATCGGATTGAGAACGGGATAACCGGGACAAATTCGGCTGGAAACGGCTGAATTGAGACGCTTCCTGAACAACATCTAATTGTTGTCGTGATTAGATAAATGTTTTTTTCAAATTTTAATTTAAGTTTAAATTTCCAGCCATTATTCACAGGATCTTGATCAGACTGTTGACAAATTTTAATCAGGAATGGTCCTATCATGGACGGCAGTAAAAATCGTGAATGTGTGACCCCGGTTTTGTATATTTATCGTGGTCCAGGCATAACTCCCTACAACTTATATATACGATATTTTTTTTAGCCGAATTCGTCAAAGTTGTCGGTCTACCAATTTGTTTTGGTAAACACATTTTTTCAATAGAATTTTGTATGCCAGCGCATTAAATTGGTTACTCTTGGATGATATGAATATGGAGTGGATTGTCAGATGAATTTTTGTCGGACCAATAAAATAGTTCAACTCCTGGATAGAAAGTATATTATCGCGAAAAGAACGTCAAGATTTGCACCAAAATAGCTTTCACATGTAATTTATATAAGATGACATCATATTCTTGAAAAAAATTGTCAACCAATGTTTTGTGTGAAACCGTTGATACTGCCACCTTGAACTTGTTTTAGTTTAAACATATTTTTATTCATAAATACATACAAGAATCATACATTATACAATAAATACACATAAGGATTCAGAAACAAGCAATTAGCTTATATGAAATCTGTCTCCTTGAGACTGACGTTTATAAATATAACAAGTAATAACATGCTCATATTTGAAAAACATGAATAAAATATTTGACAAAAATGAATATGTAAATAATTGAAGGAAAAGGGATAATACTGGACATGAAGTAAGCTGGGCAAGTATGAAAAAAAGGGGAAAAAAATACAATAAGGGCTACTGTTTTATTTTATTTTTATTTATTTATTTTTTTTTTTGTATCAGTTATGTTTAAGGTGAAAATCTCTCTATAAATTTCTGTACCGCCAAAAAAATCTCAGTGTTTTGAGCATCGCTTAATAAGTTTGACCCAAATAAAAATACATGTACATTCAAGGGTATAGGTATATTCAAAGATAACAAAAATTCTTGTCTAATATTATTATATCTTGGACAGTCAGATAGAAAATGAGAACTGGTTTCCATTTGTCCGCATGTACAGTTAGGTGAATTTACTAAATTTCTGTGGAAAAGATGTGAATTCAAAGAGCTACTATTCATCCGGAGTCTAGTATGTAAAACCTGTCCTATTCTGTTTCCGGCATAGTAATAAATAGGTACTTTCTTGTTTTGATTCCGTATGAGTTTTTTAAATATCGATAATGACTCCGTATTACGGATGGACAACGACAGATTATTCCATGATTTTATTGTGGACGGTAAAAAGTAACTTCCATAAAGAGCTGTCCTCGTGTTTATTTCTGCAATATTGTTACCACGTCTGGTATTATAGTTATGACGATCTCTTACGGTAGACGGTATGAGATTAAACAGATAGTTTGGAGTTCTTTTATTAATAATTTTGTGAAGTAAAATAAGCTTATGGTTTTTTCGTCTGTCTGTCAATTGTTCCCACCGTGTTTCTTCGTATAAATTTATAATGCTAGTTAATTTAGTACCCCCCGTAACTATCCGCGCAGCATCTAGTTGTACGTTTTCCAATTTATCGATCAAGCTTTGATTTTGAGTATCCCAGACTACGTCAGCGTATTCTAATATAGGCCTAATAAACGACATATAGATTTTTTCTAATGTGAATCGATCAAGAATCATTCGCATTTTTCTCAAAATATTTAATCTATCGTAAGATTTTTTAACAATATACTCAATGTGATCGTGCCAAAATCCGTTGTTCGAAAATATAACGCCCAAATGTTTATGATTATCGACTTTATTCAATTCCTGATTATCCATTTTAAGAGGTGGATGAATCGGTTTAGACGACTTTCTGGATATGATCATGGTTTCGGTTTTCTGAGGATTAAACGTAACAAGCCACTGTTTCGACCAATCGTGAATTTTCTTCAAATCAGTATTGAGTGATTCCGCCGCATTATCGGGATTGTCTACCACGAGATATAAACTAGTATCGTCGGCGAATAGCTTAATTTGTGCTTTTATTTCGATTACAATATCATTAATAAAGACGAGAAACAATAAAGGTCCCAAAATAGATCCCTGGGGAACCCCAGCCTTTATTGGTAACAAGTCTGAGTTTGATCCATTTATAACCACCCGTTGGTACCTCCCGCTGAGATAATTTCGAAACCATTTTATTAAATCCCCACTGATGCCGTATTTTTGTAATTTTAAAAGTAAACCTCGGTGCCAAACTCTGTCAAAAGCTTTACTAATGTCACAGAATACTACCCTAATTTCTTTCCCACTGTCTAATGCTTCGCCAAAATCGTTTGCAATATCAACAAGTTGATTCACAGCAGAGTCCCCTTTGGTAAACCCAGACTGATTACTTGATAAAATATTATTTTGAACCAGATGGTTGTAAACATGTTTATACACACAACGTTCCATACATTTTGAAATAACACTTAACAGGGAAATCGGTCTATAGTTCTTTACGTCGTTAGGTTTATTGTTCTTAAAAACGGGTGTCACATTAGCCTTTTTCCATTCGTTCGGAAATATACCAGTTTCTAATGAGATATTGAATAATTTACAAAGCGGACGTTTTAAAATATCAGAGGCTTCTTTTAGTAGTCTCGGGTTAACTAGGTCGGGACCTGATGCCTTAGATGGATTTATGATGGCAAGTATATCTGCGACTTCGTTTTCGGTAATAGTAATTTCGCTAAGTTGCGGAATATTATTATTAACGTTTAGGTTAGGAAGATCGATACCGAAATCATCTAAGTTTGCCTGAGCTGCGAAAAAGTTATTGAACTCATTTGCCTTTTCGGTATCATCAAAAATAAGACAATCATTTTTAACAAGAGGCGGAATTCCCGGACGACACGACTTTATACTAGTTAACTGTTTAACTGTATTCCACCAATCTCTACCGGTAGAGTTGGAATTTAATAACTTACTCACCAAATTATCATTAAAATCGTCTTTAGTTTTTCGTATCAAGCTCGTAACGTCATTTCTAATTCTCCAAGTGGACGCGTTGTTATAGCGTTTAGCTTTCCGGTGAATCCGATTTTCTTTCTAATCAGTCGGCGAACAATATTATTCATCCAAGGCGGCTCGGATTTACGCACTGTAATAATCTTATTCGGTATAGATAATTCAGCAGCGTTTATAACAGCGCTTGTTATACGGGTCGATATTTCGTTTACATCTTGCGAAAGTAGGAATGAATCCCAATCTACAAGGGATAACTCGTGTCTGAACTTGTCGTAGTCGCCGCAATCGTACAACCAGATTTTGCGTCGAGACGATTTTTGCTGTAGTTTACTAGAGTTTAAGAATCCTATAACTGGACAATGAAAACGCGTCTTGTCTAATAGAGGTGGCCCGACACCTGAGTACACAATACTGTTAACGTCATTTGTTACTATTATATCTAATAACGATGACGACTGTTCTGTAAAATGTGTTGGCTCGTCGATCACCTGAGTTAAGCTGAATTGTGTCAATAATGAACTTACTTTCGAATTTACTTTGTTTAACTGATTATCGTTAAAATCTCCAGTAACAACAATATAATCTATAGAGGCGTCGTTGAGTGCCATATCAAATGACATTTCAACGTTAGCCCAAACCGCATTATTACTGTTAGGGGGATATAAAAGGTTCCAAACAAAACTTTTTTACCATTCAAACATAGCTGTATCCAAACTGCTTCTAAGTCATGTAACTCAAGATCAGAACGTCTGACAGCATTTATGCTGTCCTTGACATAAACGATCACCCTCCCCCGCTTTTTTGAGGACCCCAATCTTTTCTAAAAGGATCACAAAAATTTAATAATCTCACAGAATCACCTTGATTACTATTATTCAGCCACGACTCGGTGAACGCTAGGATATTAAAATCTTCATATTCAGCTGAGATCAAATCCAACTTCGGAATGAAACTTTGAATATTCAAATGTAAGAATGAGACCGAGGACGAAAACTTTTCAAAAAGACTGAGTGAATCAGATGTGGATGTGTTTAAAGAGTTCATACTGTTATCGAAATCAATCTGTGGACCTGGGTTTTTTTCAATACCAGCAACTAGTAGAAGGAATTGTATGACAAAAATAGAGAACGCGAACAAAACAGGCAAATAGTCGATTCCTAAATTACACACGAATTCGTTTCCATGGTACTCAGTCGCGTCATGTGAAAGTGTGACTAAAGGGTTTCCAAATTTAGGCTGGGTTGTATAAAATAAACAAAGGTGGAAAGGAATAAAGCACGGTGTTTGTTACGGTCAAAAATGAACAAAGCAATACAGAAAAAATCATATAGACCTTTGATTACATATTCTTTTTTCATACAACACACAAAGAGGCCAACTCTCAATCGATATTGATCAATACAAATACCCATTATGTAACACCTGACTGGTTCCATAAAAAATGAGAGTGGCCAAAACTTCCATAAATGTGTAATTCACCTTTACTAACATAACAGTAGCAGTATGTACAAAAAAGAAAATAAGTGAAAGAAAAATGTGCTGAAAACATAAAAATCGAAAAGAGTGAATGATGGTTCATCCAAAATTGTTTTTGAGTGTTTTTTGGCAGACTAAATATTTTCATATACAATATTTTTGTTATCTATCTAGAAATTGAAAAGAACACTATGATATATATGAAACATAGAAATTATATCTGGGAACCAGTAGGTAAACAAAACAAAATATCTATAAATGTTAAGTATCTCACAAAAGGAGGCGTGGTTTGTGAAACAGTTGTAATCACAAAGTGCAACCTATACTACCATTTATTTCTATAGAAAAATGTAGAAGTTTACTTCTTATCACAACAATACTTATTTATCAGAATCATAGCCTAAAAAAATCACTGCACATACCCTAAATTTGCCTTTACAGTACATTTTATACCCTTTCCTCTGTTTCAATTTGTAGTGAATTTGACGACAAGACGTTAAATAGTGTCAGCTTGTCTTATTTGCATGTTAACTTACATAAAACGCATAGAACCTATACAAAACTTCCCTGAAAACAAATAGGAAGCAAGTTAAATAAATAATCATTCCAACACTCAAGATTATACAAAGTATTCAATCCTGTCCCCTGTCTCCAGTCCACATCTTACTATATGCCCTTTTATAAATTATGTTCTAAAGTTCTGCCTCAAATGGTCAGTATAGAAATATTGTCACAATCATATCATCTCTAACAATATATAATATAAATTTTGCAAATGTAAAAACTAGAAATGTTAACACAAAACCATGTTTGCAAAAGTTGTCTTTATAGATGTGTATTAATGTTCATTAATTAAAGTTTATGTAAGTGTTTATTTCCTTGCAGCTGCCATTTGTTACTTTATCTCTTAATCTTGACTGATTTATTGATGTCTGCAAATTGTTTAATCGCAGTGCTTTGATAGTCTACTTTATCTGATAAATCAGGCGTGTCAACCTTGAGGTCACTCCTCCCCAACATAGTCTATAGTTATCAGAAAGTTTGTTTAAAGCAGCAGTTGAAATTTTGTAAAGGAAAAAGATATACATGTTTATTTTTGTAACATTTTTATTCTGTATTTATGTTTACTGTAATCCCATGGCCGAGAAGTGGCATACATTATTTAGATTTTATATACGATGTAAGATATGGAACTATGAAACAGAGAAGTTGCATCAGGTTGTATACTATAGTTTTTGTTCCACATTCCTTAAAAAATTACTATACCATATGGGAACTTCTTGCTAAACTTTTTCGGAATAAGTACGTCCTGTAGTCATACACTATATTAAGTTCTTATCATACTATGGCTTAGCCGGAATAATACTCTATAGCATATGTTCGGATCTTAGCTACTAGTTAATATGAACTCAATTTCACATACACATTTTATTATGTACAGCTCATTTTATATTTATTTTTCCTCTTCATGTAAATATTCCGTCGCCTGCGGTCTTTCTCAAACACAACATTATTCTCCTCCTAACATCAGAACTATAGAGACCGTTATAATACAAAGACATAAGTAAATGTTAATACTGCTTCTGCAATGAGGAGTGATTAAAGATAAACACAGCTGCAGCTTCACCATTTCTGAAGTCTACCTCAGTTCATTAAATAATATACCTAGAATTATTTATCAACACATGCAATTGACCTTATCAATTTTATTTTGTCTCGGACAATTAAATATACATCACAGATGAGGAAAGGTTAAGGAGTACAGATCTACGACGAATAAATACGTTGAATAAATGAAGATATTTCTAGCTTATCAAAATCATCTATATCGTCTCTTTATGTTGTCTGCAATAGAACAATGAGTATATAGAAAAGAAGGTGTTATGGATAGCATGGTATCACAACGCAAATTGATAATGATCGTCTCAGTCATACAATATATATAATAGCTTGATAACGATGATTATGTTTTACAGATTTATTGATATATGTAATTTTAACATGGTTTTGAGCATTGTTTTATTTATTTTCATATTTCGAATACGGAGAAAAACGTTGGGTGCTCACACAACCTACCAGATCTGCGATACTAATGATGAGTATACTTGAATACAAAGAACTACCACAAATCATTGAACAAGGTTTATACACAAATATACTATAATAGAAACAGATCGCTTGAAACCGACATATTTCCTGATAATACATTTATACCTCATAGTTTATCTACTTATAATAACAATGTTGAAAGGTTGTTGCTTCACGAAATTGGTAGCATAAACAGTTGTTCGTTTGTTTTTCTATTACATAATCAATACAGTATGACATGCATTATATCCTAGAGAAATCTGATTATTCATCTAGCAAAATAGTATGAAATGCGTTAACCAACTTTAGTGTGCTACGATAGAGGAATAAACTTTTACAGAGAGATATTTTCGATCTGCATTTATATTAAATTGAACTGCAGTTATATGGGATTTTATTTTTCGAATACCTGCGTTATTCCGAATATACAGACAAAACTAACGCAATTAACTGTCAATGCTGTCAAATTAATTTACATTAACAGACATCTTAAAAACTGTCATTTTGTTTTTGTCACAGAGTAATTATTAATCAACGTATTATAAATCATATTTGTCTATAAGATCAGTTGTATAAATATGTGACCCATTGGTTACAGTAGCATTAAGCTTTACAAAGAGCACTATTTATATTTAATTCAAAGATACAACTAATGGTATCCAAATCACATAATTCAAACTGGGATGCGTCGGACATCTGACGGATACACCCGCTATATTAAAACTGGAATTTAACAGGCATCAAGATCTGTTAAAATGTTAAAAATTATTATTCATAAGTTGAGCAGCAGATAGATCTGTTATTTTCATTATTTCTTTACTAAGTTAGTAGATGGCTATTTATAATTAATTACTATGTTACGTATTTTCTTATATAATCATTTTCTATTTTATTTTATTTGTATCACTAAGCTCTAATTATTTATAGAACGAAGGTTTGTTACAGTACACATAACCAATATGGCACAATCACTATCTCGGAATAATTTTGGGGATACTCAATGCGTTACAAGGGCAGCATGTAACACATTTCGTTTGGGCAATGTAATAATGGATGTTACCCATTCTTTACTTGTCACAAAATTATTACCTGAGTTCTCAGGCAGCCCTGAATAAAACGGGTAACTAGGCAGCCCTCTCGTCGGGTGAACGAATCATTTGTTTGTCCATTTGACAGTTCTTTTGGATACATGTTTTAGTGTGCAAATGGTTTTTTCACTCGAGGTTATCCGTCTCAGGTTGCAAAGTGAGCCCATACCCTCTAAGCATGGGCTGGGCCAGCGCTCAACATGCAGGTATATAATTTTAGAGTAGGTATTAAATATACTTGAGTTACCTATGTTTGACATGGATGGGCCAGCGCTCAACATGTCACGCGTAGAGAGGTATAATATTTCGAAGTAACATGTGTTCTTCGAATTATGCTTCGAGCTCTTGTCAATACTCTCTATTAAAGGCTCTCTTTGCTATTAAGTTCACATTGTTTGAGGTTTCATTTAATACTCTACGAGTTATGTTTCTGTTAGATGTATACTCAAGCGGCTCATAACTTTCTTCTTATGGTCTAAGTTATTTGAAGTCACAGTAATACATCTACATGTACACTCTATTGTCTATTGCAGTTGCAGCGATAGATGCTCGAATAATGTGAATTTGATTTTATTGGGATATGTATTTTATTTATTTTTAAATACATATCAATCATAAGCATGTTGCCCGTAACGCCAATTTTTTATTTTTATATTTGTATTTTATTTATTGTGTTTTAAGTTGTTATGTAAATATATTAAATATTTTATTTTTGATTTATTTTGATTTTTTCCATTGGATTATAAATATTATTATTATTATTATTATTATTATTATTATTATTATTATTATTATTATTTTAGTTACTTCGTCAGTCGTTCTCGGTCTGTTTACATAACAGGTTTGATTGATAGCGCGGAGATGCGGAAAGGTCATCGTCCGTTCATATCTTTGTTTGAAAGAAACACGGCACATAAAGTTACCAGTTTGATACATGAATTCATAAAAGTTTTAGAACTGACTGTAAAAATCATTACCTGAGTTCTCAGGCAGCCCTGAATAAAACGGGTAACTAGGCAGCCCTCTCGTCGGGTGAACGAATCATTTGTTTGTCCATTTGACAGTTCTTTTGGATACATGTTTTAGTGTGCAAATGGTTTTTCACTCGAGGTTATCCGTCTCAGGTTGCAAAGTGAGCCCATACCTCTAAGCATGGGCTGGGCCAGCGCTCAACATGCAGGTATATAATTTTAGAGTAGGTATTAAATATACTTGAGTTACCTATGTTTGACATGGGATGGGCCAGCGCTCAACATGTCACGCGTAGAGAGGTATAATATTTCGAAGTAACATGTGTTCTTCGAATTATGCTTCGAGCTCTTGTCAATACTCTCTATTAAAGGCTCTCTTTGCTATTAAGTTCACATTGTTTGAGGTTTCATTTAATACTCTACGAGTTATGTTTCTGTTAGATGTATACTCAAGCGGCTCATAACTTTCTCCTTATGGTCTAAGTTCATAGAGTTACCAGTTTGATACATGAATTCATAAAAGTTTTAGAACTGACTGTAAAAATCTGTGTTTTATATAACTTCAAAGCAGGGTTATTGTTTTCTTTATTATAATAAAAATAGCTTTTACAGGTTAAATTATAGTTTATATGACCCCGAGATTAGGGAATTTTCTCCATAAAATGTCCCTGGGGTCTCAAATTTGCTAAATTATTCTGCTATTTCTGTGAATACGGAATATTTAGTATATTTTTAAGAAGAGAACAAACTATGTAAGTTTTATTGAGATATTTTTGTATCATTAGATTTTATTAATTGATGCCACGGTCACAAGAAATCACAGTTCGTAGTTACGGCTTACTTATGGGTTTTCGAAAGGACAAAACACCCAAACAAAAATATCCATCAAGCATCATGAGTTTCAATGATTTTGAAGTGTAAATATGAGCACTTCTTATCAACTTAAAGTTCATATATGCATAAATTGTTAATTTATGAAATTATTTTGCTTACATGGCCTTAGGTATACTATGCAAATTGTTAACTATGCATTTATACTCGGTCATCATATTTAAGGTCCCGGATTTTCTCGATCTTTATGAAATATTTATAAAACTTCATATTTGAATTAATTTTATTTAAATCTATGAAGATTAACCAGATTCGGTAAAACCCTACATGTTCTCTTTTTTCACCTAATACAGATTGCAATTCTGTAAGTATGGAAAATACAATTTCCCTTAGGAACTTCCCTTACGACCAAAACTGTGAAGTTGCGTAAAAATTATATCCTGGAATTAACAGTTCACATACACTACTATTTTTTGCAAAAGCCAAAAAACATAGGGATAGGGCTGTGCGGCATATTTTCAACATCTATATACCTCGAACTTCTATGAGTTTAACTTGTACTAAAATTCTGTGCTACACCTCCCTTTACTTTGAGTCTTCCTGATAATTCAATTTGACCGCTATCCGACTGTATTTATACTGGTAAAATTCCATAATTGTGTCTCCATGATATGAAACATAGAAATTATATCCCGGAAACAGTAAGTAAACAAAACAAAATATCTATGAATATTAAGTATATCCCCAAAAAGAGGCGTGGTTTGCGAAACAGCTGTAGTTACGAAGTGCAACCTATACACATGTTATTATATTGTGAAGATGAATCTGATCTGGCATATGCAATACTTTGTTGCACAGTAGCAACATACCATGCGTGCTTAAATCATTTATTATTTATTTTACATAGTCACGACGATTTATAACAATAACCATCTGTAATACATCATGCTACTGTTTCAGCAGGTCTCAGCTCACTCCAATACCAACAAGTACAAGAGCCCATCATACAATCACAAACTATTACTTGCTCTTTGGCCGAGTCCGATATTATAAAATAGCTCTTCAACTAAAAGAACTTTTACATGAAGAGATAGACTATACCATCAAAGCAACAATACAACAATACAAATTCGAAATAGATAAACTATCAAAGGAGAACCAAAGTCTACGCGACGATATTGATGGCTTAGAACAGTACGGTCGTCGCGATTTACTTCGTATTAATGGTATACCGGACGGAGGGAGTAGCGAAACATCAGAACAAACGACAGAGCTGGTCAAAGAATTATTGAAGTCTATCGATAAGAGTATAGATACTAACGACGTTGTTCGATCCCATCGTATTGGTCAACCTCGTACTGGCTCCGATAATGCTAACGGTGCGAGAAATTCTGTTCCACCTCGTCCCAGACAGGTGATTGTTAAGTTGAAAGACCACTTTGCTAAGAAACGAATACTGAAATGTAAAAAAGCGATGAGAGAAAACAGAGATCTCAGGTATATCAGGGTAAATGAGGACCTCACAAAAATCAGGAACACCATTGCATTCAAAGCTCGACAGCTTCGTATTGAGCATCACATAAGAGATACATGGGCTGTGAACGGCAAAATCTTTGTGATTGATAATATTGAACAGGTCCACCAAGTCAATACAATGGCAGCTTTTCTCAACTTCGTCTCTGTCTACTGCTGTCCAGGAGCTAAAAACTTTTTTGACAGACTCGACTACAACAGAAAACTGCAAAGACCGCCGAGTTACGAAACACCGCGCAGGCTTCGAACCTATGCTGAAACACTATCTACAGCACCAACAGTATCCGACGCAAATCTGGAATCTGGAAGTATGCCTCACTCCTAAATACAGTTATCGCAAATAGACTTATAAATGAAATTGAAATGTTTTTTTTCTTTTGACAACTTTATATTTATATTATTCATGGCCACCCACTTCAAGTGTATTCTTAAGAGACAGTTTTATAATTTATTGTCACTCCTTCATAAAGTTGGCACTTTACAAATTGTAGTTCTTTGTGGGTAACTTGTTTTCACTCTAAGTAACATTTTTTTGTTCGAATCGCTTAAGACAATGTGCGATTAAATTCTTAAATGTATACTAATTGTGAATTAATTCCTTAGTTTACGGAAAATATTCTAAATATTGACCACTTTTCAAATGTTTGTCATTTAAAATTTAATTTCCTTCTACATCTGAGTAAACTTTGATTTTTTATTTTTGTTTTTACAGGTCATTTTGGAATTTACTATCCCAAGCGCCGATAGTAAAATTATTTACTTGTGCGTGAATTCTCGTCCAATCACATGTCTTATTAGCTCGGACTTGTCCTTGATTGGACAACTTTTGGGGATCCATTCAATAATAACTATACATGTGAATTGTTAACAAAGTTGTAGTATTGATCTTTTCTTTAATCATAATAATTAAGGATTCTTCATTCTAATACGCTAGAGGTACATATACCTCTACATAGTCACATAAATGTGCCTTTTTCTTTTTTATTTGTATTAAATGCACTGTTGTATATATTTTGTTCTCCCAAATTGATTGAAATGATGTACTTCCTTACTTTTGTAAAATGAAATGCAAAGACCTATTTGTTTAGAAGTTGGCCACTCTCATCTTCAAAGAGACCAATCAGGTGTTACATAGTAAATGGGTATTAGTATTGAACAATATCGCACGAGAGTTGGCCTATTTATTCCAGGTACTAACATTAAACAGAGACTCACATATCTTGATGTATTCTGTATCAACCTAATACTTTTCGCAAAACAAAATTGAAAGCAGTGGCACTAGCACTGTTGATCAATTTCTTAACATATAAAAAAATGCTAAATCCCAAACTTGTAAAATGTTAATGTATGTACAAAAGCAATGCTTCCTTTGATGTATTATTTATATTTGCGTTCTCCTTCATACTTGTTATTGTTCAAATGCTGTTAATAATAGCAGGCTTAGAAACAAACCCTGGTCCGAATGATGATTTAAACTCCTCAGGTAGTACCGTTAACATTGCTGATTTATCAAATTTTTCTGAATTGTTCTCAAAATCTGTGTCATTTCTTCACCTAAATATTCAAAGTATCGTACCAAAATTGGACCTTATAGAAGCGGAGTATGATGAATTTGACATATTAGCTTTTACCGAGTCTTGGCTAAACAATAATAACACAGACGAATCAATAAAGTTATTAAATTATCATAGCCCTTCCGTCGAGATAGAGGACCACAAAACAGGCGGTGGAGTTGTCGTATATGTTAAAAATAATTTAGTTGCACATCGACGCCAAGAAATAGAAATGGACAACCTTGAATCTGAACTAGAACTAAAATTACATGGTAAAAAGTTCTCTTTGGGACTTTCTATATCCCCTAATTGCGAGCAAGATATTTAGGTGAAATTAGAAAACTCACTAGATATGGCCTTAAACGATAATCATGTAGACTACATAATGATCACTGGCGATTTTAATGATAATCAAATAAATTGCGCTAACTCTAAGATTAGACCTTTATTAACACAGTTCAGTTTGAATCAGTTGATAGACGAACCAACACATTTTACTGAACAGTCTTCTTCATTGTTAGATCTTTTCATGACAAACAATGTAAATGCTGTTACGTACTGTGGCGTTGGTCCGCCACTACTTGAGCAATTGAGGTATCATTGTCCTATCATTGGTCTTTTAAATTTTCCCAAAACCTGTCATAAATCTTTCAAACGTAAAATATGGTTGTATGATCGTGGCGACTATACAAAATACAGAAACATTTTGTCCGGAAATAATTGGAATTCAATTCAGATAATATTGAAGACATGACGGCAAATATCACACATATTATTTTAGATTCAGCCGATAAATGTATTCCAAATAAAATAATAACGGTTCGAAAGGATCAACCCCTTGGCTTACTAATGAAATAAAGAAAAGATAAGGAAAAGAATCGAATACACAAAATTGCTTAAAGACGTAATAATTCGAAAGACTGGAATAAATTTAAGAAAATACGAAAAGAAGTTACCAATTTAGTAAGAAAATCTAAAGAAGATTTTAATAATTCCTTGATTAAAAAGTTATTGATAACAACTCCTCTAATAAGAATTGGTGGAAAATCGTAAATCAAATTACAGGTATGAAATCAAAAGACACAAGTATACCACCTCTTTTAATAAATGATTCTCTTATATTTGATGATATCGACAAAGCAAACAAATTAAATGATTCTTTTGCATCCCAGTCTAATATTGATGACTCCAGCACAATTTTACCCGTTATACCATTTAATGCTTCAACTACAATCAACGAAATAGAACTTAACGAAACTGAAGTGGAAGACATTCTTAGTATAATTAATCCATCAAAAGCTTCAGGTCCTGATTTAATAAATCCAAAACTGTTAAAAGAGGCTTCAGCTATTCTTAAAAGTCCTTTGTGTAAATTATTCAACTTGTCCTTGCATAGTGCAGTATTTCCCCATCAATGGAAAAGAGCAAACGTTTCCTGTATTCAAAAGTAATAAACCAAATGATGTGAAAAATTATAGACCGATTTCCTCTTGAGTGTTATATCAAAGTGTATGGAGCGCTGTGTTTATAAACATGTTTACAATCACTTAAAACAAAATAAGTTTCTTAGCAATAATCAGTAATCGCCAAGTGCTATTGAATTCTCTTGCTGATTTTCCGCAGCGTATTGATGTAAATATTTTGCTTTTTGGGTCAGATTGTTTAACTGATGAAGAAAATTGTACTCTTTTTGTATTGGTACAGAAATATATATTGAAAAGTAAAAGATTCACACCATAATATGAAAGCCTCATTTATATGTTTTCCTTGCATTTCATTTAGCTCATTTCATTCACTTGCTTTTGTTTGTTTTTGTTTTTTCTCCCTTTTTTCTCAAAATAAAAAAATCAATCTTATTTTGTATTTACTATTCTTAATATATTCCAGTTGACAGAGCATGCTCCAAGTACTCATTATATTGTATGTCAATATTCTTTTGGAGACAGATTAAAATAAGCAATGTTGCTTGTTTCTGGATCCCATTGTTTATACTGTATTATATTATATAGCATGATTTGACTTATCGAATAAAATATTGTTTAAACCAACAATAGACATAATAGTTACATATGCTTCTGATACCAGCTTAGGACAACTAAATAGACGTGCGAAAAATAGTATAATGGATATCCCTTATTTTTATTTTTATTGTATACGAGAATATAGTGTTTCTATAAAAAAAATGAGATGTGGATAAACGACAATGAGACAGCAAACAATTTAAAAAATAATCAAAAGGCTTCCATAGGATAACAATCAGTTTTTAACAATATCCACGTGTCCATAAAAGTTAGAAATGAATGAAATTAAAACTACCAAAGATCTGGAATTAATACATTCATGCAATTTTGAAATGCGTGAATGATCTCTCTCATCAATCAATTTAGCATTGCGATTTTTTACTTGTGAAGCAGGAAGTACTGACTCATCATGAGCACATGATTGACACTCCTGGTTTTTTGTAAGGATCGTGTTGCTATGTCAAGTGTTTTTTCGAATTTTTTATTTTATTATTTGTCGTTTCGACGTTTGTCCCTTTTGCCTTTATTATGGGCCGGCACATGTTACATGATTATCTGCGGATCTATATTATTTTCTGTATATGCAAACTTAAAGATTTTAGGTACTAATTGAAATAAATATATTTTTATTAATTTTTATAAAAGAAGAAGATGCCAAAAAAAACAAAAAAAAACTTAAATATATTTATAACAATGAATGTTCATTGTTTTTTTTTTTTGTGCACAGAATGCGTGACTTATATTTGACCTGGTTATTTTTAGAAATGTAAACAAGGTACCATGTTCTTACAACAACTCGTCGTCGGAACATGGAAAATGAGTTATAGTTTGCGTTTTCTTTTCCCAAAATAGTTATTTTATATTCTATTTTGATTATTATATATACAGTTTTCATCACAAAGAAAAAAATAATAATAAAGATATCTTTCATACTTTCAACGTAAAGGGTCTCACTAAGTAGCGTCAAGAAGCGACAAGAAGCGTCTAGAAGCGACAAGAAGAAACAAATTAGCGACAAGAAGAATAATTTAGTGACAAGCAAACAAATTTAGCGCAAAAAATCTAATTATCAATTATTCTGAATAAATAAATTTTGAAACATACATAAATTGTCTTTTTTTAATATGCGAGAAACAAGAGAATAAACTTTGTTTTTTTTCATTAATTTATCAAGGATATGTTTAAGATAATATACCTGCAGTTTACAGCATAGAATGAATCAATATTTATGTAGAGTCGGCATGGTTGGTGTATCAATGTTAAGATTCAAACCAAATTATAAGATAATATAATAATAATGTTGATTTATTTCAGACTCAAAAGGAAATACATATATAAATAAATACATGACACAATTTTATCTGTCTTAACTGAATAAAAGGTTCAAATATTTACATTATTAATAAAAAAAAAAAAACAAACAAAAACAAACAAACAAACAAACAAAAGGTATGTACATAAATGTTTGGGTAAGAAAGGGGGTCATTTCTTAAACTTTTAAAATTTTTCTCTATTTTTCATGTATCCTTAGTATAATCAGAAATGAAAACATTTTGTCAAGGATTTCTCAGCTGTTACGAAGAGAATAATTTGCTATACTGTCTGAAGCTTTCTGATTTTTAGTTGTAGTATGTAAGCAGTTTTTTAGTCTGTCGTATACCCAATGAAAATATGAAGGGATATAAAGTAAATGTACATGAGACAATATTAATATCAATACATGGTAAAACCACAAAATGGAACGTTTTTATTGTTGTCCTTCATCTTCAAGTCACCATAAGGCATTCAACAATGAGCAATATTCCTCATAACTGGTAGTAAGTTCAAGTTGACCCCTCGCATCGGTTTGAGCAGAATTCATTGTTAAATATCATACAAAGCTACATCCATATTTTTATGTCTGTTTGTTGATACTTTAAAATTTCACCAAAACCGAATAGAAATGAAAACATTTTGAAGAGGATTTCTCAACCTTTACTGAGAGGAATAATTTGGCATTTGTTTGGTTTAAGATTTTATATCTTTTGTTAAACGAAGTTGGGGAAGGGATATAGTGTTTCATCTGTCCGTCACAAAGTTAAAGTCCATCTATCTGTGGAAGTATAAGTCATAGTTCATGAGAGTTTGTTCATAGATGCGTCTTGAATAACCAAAGGGTCCTGATAACAATAAGGTCATCTTGACCTACATTTCATTTTGAGTTTCAAAATCAAGACTTGAAAATGAATTAAATGATATTCCATTTCATCAACTGCACTTAAATGATATTCGATTTCATCAACTGCACAATTTAGTAATATTTTATAGTATTATCATAACAAATTTGATTTGAACAGTTGTGACAAATGAGGATTCAAGTCAGCTCAATATACAGATTGTTTATATAATAGATATAAGAAGATGTGGTATGAGTGCCAATGGGACAACTCTCCTTCCAAGTCACAATTTGTAAAAGAAAAAGCATTTTGCACATTTTTACACCAAAAACATCCATACTTCCGGCCCAAAAATTTGGTGCGTGCACCAATTAACTCTCTTGTGTTGTCTATTGTTATAGGACTTTTTTCAACCCCATTGGTGTCTTCTTTCTTTTTCTACAATATATATTATCAAGGACGGACGAAGTTAAAAAAAAGACATATGATTAAAACAAGTGTGGTAGTATTGAAAACAACTAATATACATGCGAATAAGAGCAAATGGATTTGATCGAATGTAATTTCACTAGAAAAAAATCTGGCCTTCACTCGTAAAAGGTGACCGATTTATTTGCAGAACCTCAATCTCAAACGGATATTATGCATACAAAGATGTTAGTTCATTCTAATTTTCAAAATACAAAGTACACCACAGATAGAAAATGTCTGATGTCAAAAGGTATCATTTCTATTTAATAAGACATGTGTATGTTAAGAAATAATTGCGTGTATACTTTTCTGCGATTTTTGAAGAAGGATAAAAAATGGCATGTTAATTTTTCATGTTATTGCGATTTCAGTAAATCTGAATACATATATCAGTATCGAAGTTCAGAAGTTTTGCACATATGGACACGTGTCGAAATTATTCATGAATTCTTTAAGCAATATTACACTAGATTTCACCAACTTTCGGGATTTTATCCCGTGGCTGAGTGGAAAAAATACATGTACCGTTTAGTAATTAAACTCCTTGTCAAAACTAGAATCATCATAATAAAATTTTGACAAGGTTTTGTAACGCTTGAAAACCTTTTAAACCTTGCTTTTCAAATTACAATTTCGGACAAAATGGATTACCGAGACAATTTATCGGTTTATTGTTTTTTTTTTTTTTTTTTTTTTTTTTTTTTGCTGCCTGTTATAACCTATAAAAGGTGTAATTATGAAAAGTGGTCATTAACAATGATTTTAAATTGCAATAGAGTAGATTAGAAAATTCATGTTTTCAAACGTATATATATATATATGATAAATAATGTATAATTCTGAATTTTTATTATTATTTTTTTGCAGGTGACTTGTTCATAACTTAATAAATTAGACAGTATTTGTACCTGGGACAGATTTTTAATCGGAATCACTTTTCGAAACTAATAACTTCCCATACTGTAACTTCCGTTTAAATTACTACACCCCTTAAACATATTTACGGTTTATAGAACTTATATTTTCATATGCAAACACATGAAACCATGACACAATTATACATAGGGCCTAAATATCAAACTTATCAATAAATATTCAGTGTGTGTCTCTTTGAATCATTAATTTCTTTAACAGGACCCGATTCAAACGGAATATGTTTGCACTCGAGTAGTTTTTAAGATCGGTAAGAAGTCCGTGTCCGATGTTAGAAAAGGTTTCAGAAGAAACTACGCAAAATGGCAACTAGCGGTTACTGACATGCCAGATCCAGACTTCAATTAAACTGATTGAAAGATTATGTCATATATGCATTTAAACTGATAATACAAAAGAATTATGCCCTTTATTGGTCATTGATATGATGAATCAATGTATTCAGGATATCATCACAAACTGCGTTAACGTGCGGTTAATACAGGGAGTAAACGTGGGTTTATCATGAACAAAATAAGGAAACGCGCTTTTTCACGTTAACGCGAAAATAATCGTGAAAGTAAATGCGCGATTACTTTTGCGTCTACTAAAATTTTGAGGTTTACGCAGAACAAACGTGGGGCAAGGGAGTTAACGCTGCGTTAATTTTTCCGACCGTTTAAATATAAGCATTGGTCTGCATCCCAACTATATTTGTTACGTTTGGAAGACGTGTCATTCAACAAACAATCGGCTTTCTCATGGGAACCAACTGTGCTCCTTTTCTTGTTGACTTGTTCCTTTATTCATATGAGACTGACTTCATACAGGAGCTTCTTAGGAAGATTGAAAAAGCTAGCATTATCCTTTAACTTTACTTTCAGCTATATAGACAATGTTGTTTCTTCTCAATAAATAATTCATCTATCCCATCGAGTTTGAAATAAAGGATTCAACAAATACAGCAAAGTCTGTCCATATGCAACTATACAAGTCATAATTACGTTCGATAACTCTGCATGTTACTGGTTTGATTAGAATTATGTAAAATTTACTGGTAACCCGTGTGATGAATGATTTAGAAAATTGAAAAATATAGATATTTCACCTCGGGGTTTCGAGGTTTTCTTTTATTAATATAAAATAATATCATAAAATAATTTCTATAAGAATCGGACAATACTCATCTAAAGAAGTCTTGTCAAAACTTACATGATCTTACATCGTGATTAGGTGCCGTGTTTGTTTTCTTTGATCACGTTGATGACTTAATATCTCCTTAATCAAGCTATGTCCTTGGGTATTATTCGAGTGACAATAACATGTCATATTTAATTGCAATATAAACAGTGAAATTAAATTGTGTCATTTGCATGGGCAAAATTAGTGTCGAACATCGTCTACGTTTGAAAATTGTTTGGTCGCCATTTTTTTAACGTAACTTCGAAATTTTATCAAAACAAAAAGCATGTATCCACTTTATCAAAAGACAAAATATTTGATTCTATGCTGCTTTAAGGTAAGACAAAAACTGAAAACGCATGCATCCAACAGTTTTTTTTATTTTCATCGTAAAATTCTTACAATATATATTTTCACAAGTCGACCTACGCTGTCAATGTAAACAATGCATGGTTGATGCATATAAATCTTTGTTTTGAGTGCGAGAGACTTTTGTGAAATAAGAAATTTCTAAAAACAATTAGGCACACTTTAATAAATATTTCAAATATAACTTTTAATTAATTGCTAAATGAATACATGTCGTGTCGTTGTTTACTTCCGACTTCGGCCGCCATTTTCAAAATATTGCTAACGAATTCCAAAATGTAAACTTTTCAATCAAATTTTGAAGAAAAAGTTTGTTACCTAAACTGATTTGGATTTCTATTTCATTTAAATGAATGTGGTGTCGATCTTTTAGGGTTGAAACATATCATTTACAAAATATAAATCAATTGTTTTAAAAGAATTGTTAACGGTCTTTCCTCCGAAACATGATAGATTAATTGATGTATTGATTGATTGATTGATTGTTTGTTTGTTTGGTTGGTTGATTGGTTTGTTGGTTGGTTGGTTGGTTGACTGATATAGTAATTAAACACATGGGATAGGGTCTCTTGGAATAAGCGAAAAGAAACAAATGAGATCTTGGACCCCGTATTAAACAGATTGATTGAATGATTGATTGTTTGTTTGGTTGGTTGGTTGGTTAGTTGGTTGATTGATTAATTGATTGATTGATTGATTGATTGATTGAAAGTTTGCATGGCACTCTCTCTATGCGAGGCATCGGACTTAACGTTAATATTCTGAGCGAACGTGGCTACAAACAAATGAGATCTTGGACCCCGTATCAAACAGATTGTTTGATTGATTGGTTGGTTGGTTGGTTGATTGATTGATTGATTGATTGATCGATTGATTGATTGAAAGTTTGCATGGCACTCTCTCTATGCGAGGCATCGGACTTAACGTTAATATTCTGAGCAAACGTGGCTGCGTATTTGTACATCCCGGACAGCCAAACGGACGGCCAGGATTTCCTAATGAATAAAAATCCTTACATCTTCATTTTATAAATGTTCTCTTTTTCTACGGGAACTCTGACTTCATTTTGGTTTTTTTTATTTGTTGCGTGTGCATTTTAGTTGAGCTTGTAGGAAAACTGAGAAACATTTTGTCGTGGAAGTTTCACTTTCTTTATTTGGATATGGAATTTTTATTCTAAATTTAGGCCCGCGCGCGGTGGTGTTTGTGAAGTCACATGACGCTCAAATATATATGTCTGAGTTGAATATTAATATCTTTTCAAGGGAGACCGTTGAACAGAGCACATGTGTATTGATCAGAGAAACACGATCACTATTGGTTTTATTTTTACAGGTCATTTTTACAGGTCATTGATGTCGGATCATGCATGCATTTTACGTACACATGTTTACGGGAGCACGGTTTGTATTTTAATGCATGTTTAGAAATTTGTTTGTAGGATTTCAGTAATATTTACGAACTTGGGAAGGATTTCTACGTCATTGATTTTAATTTCTCAATCAAGCGGACCGCATGTGTCTAACTGGAATATATTTTCTTGATTCATTTTACGGGTAAACTATTGACTAATCGCTGATCACGAGTCTTCATTCAATGCATGCACACAAAAATAATGCTGTTGTTATAGTATTTTAACAAAACGTTTATCGATTAATTTCAGAAAATACATGAATTGGAGCAGTTTTTCGCAGGGATGGATTTCTATTTCAGAAAGAAGTTTGTGGACAGTTGTCTCATTGGCAATCATACCACATCTTCTATTTTATATGTACATAATAAGGATTAGCATTTTACAGTAAAATGTACAGGACTATAAGCATTTTTTTTCTCTCATAGAAATGGGATAACTAAAAAAATCAGTTGAAAAAAAGGGTGGGTTGGAAGGGGGTGAGTGTAGTGGTAGACTGTGGTTGATAAGTGAGATAAGAAACATTTACAACATGATAGCTGCAAAGTTTGAAGTTTTGATAAGTAATTTGTTGATTCGACCATAACAGGGACATTGACCCTGTAATAAAATGACGCGTACCATTTCGACAAAAAAAATTTCAAGTAAGGACGTATTGCGACAAACATTTTGGTTAAATTGTTTTGTCGATATCTATAACTCTTTCTAGGAAGAAGCGATATGAACTTAATGTAAAAATCACAACATGACCTTGACCTTTGACCTTGGCCTAGTTTTCTTTTCTTTGGACCAAGGACCTCAAATCAACAGACCCTAGGTCTCTATCACTTATGGTTTACCAGTTACAAATGCATATCACTTATTTCAAATGCATTAGGGGAATAACTCTCATATGGAGTGTTCGTATCGCTTCCGTCAAATTGGACAAAAATCCTGAGGATATAGCGAGCAATTTGGTAAAATAAATTTGTCGCTTTCTTTTACGGTTACGAAGGAGATGCACCCACAACAGTGTTTAGGAGATAACTCTTACAATAAAAGTCTTCGACTAAACAGGGTCAGTCTCAAAAGCGCAATAACTGTTCGATATCATATGCAAAAATCTAAGCGACATCTTGCGAAACCACAAAACAAGTTTTGAAATTTCGCGGAAGAAGAAAAACAATAATCAAAACAAATACAATAGGTCTTTCCACAAAACAGTGGAAAGACCTAATAATAAGTTGAGAAAATTGATCATATAAGAAGGTCCCATTGCAATTTTATCGAGTTTTAACGAAGACGTCAACGGGGCTGTGTGGTTATGTCACCTCCATTTTCAAACTTAATTTGAAGCAAGAAATCATATTTCTGAACTGAAACTTAAACATATTTAATTGTAAAACTATAAAACGCGGGGTTGGAAGGTAAAATACACAATGTAACAAAAAGTTATGATCGTTTAATCTATGTAGCCCGTTCATTTTCATTGAAAATGAATCGGCCATTAATGATATACAACTGAATTGTAAAAGTTACGTGATGACCGCGATAGTTGGATATGTGATATCTTGTCTTACATCTAAAACTTGACAATAAGGGTCGGTTGAGAATAAAACTTTACAACAAAAGAGATTCTAGCTTTCCAATTGTGAAATTTTCATTTCTATGTAGCAGCGTTCCAGTAGCACCTGGGTATGAAGTATATATCTCCCAGATGAAATGATATTCCAGAGCTTACATTTTCTTGATAGACCGTTGCTGCTCACAATGAATCTATTAAACCAATTTTCAAGTGGTGAATGCCAAAGTATCCCATGGAAAATTTTACGGTCGCCACCACGAGTTGGTCGACCATAATGGATATATGTGTCAAAACGCCGACCTACTGAATTAGCCTTATCACCGGATTCGGACTCACAAGTGCAACACGATGGGTGCCACATGTGCAGCAGGATCTGTCCACCTTCAATAGGGCCTGCGATCGTCCCTGATTTTGGTCGGGTTCGTGTTGCTCAGTCTTTAGTTTTCTATGCTGTCTTTTGTATACTGTTGTTTGTCTTTTGGTTGTTTATTCTTTTCTTTTTTGTCATGGCGTTGTCAATTTTTTCGACCTATGAGTTTGAATGTCCTTTGGTATCTTTCTTTTGTCTTTGTAAATTATTAACCTTTACTGTTTATATAAAATAAAAGATGTGGTATGGTTGCCAATAAGAGAACTCTCCACTAGAGACCAAATGTCACAGAAATAACAAATATAGGTCACCGTACGGCCTTCAACAATGAGAAAAGCCCATACCGCATGGTCAGCTATAAAAAGGCCTCGAAATAACAAATAAAAACAACTCAAACGAGAAAACTAACGGCCTGATTTATGTACAAAATAATGAACGAAAACAAATATGATATACAGCAACAACCGAATTACACTGAATTACAGGTTCCTGACTTGGGACAGGCACATACAGAATGTGGCGGGTTAAACATATTAGCGGGCTTCAAACCCTTCCTCTAACCTGGACAGTGGTGTAACAGTACAACATATGAACAAACTATAAAAATCAGTTGAAAAGGGCTTAACTCATCAGATAGATACAGAGCACAAAAACAAGTAACAAAAACACAGAGTGGACGTGGCAAGGTACTTATACATCCCCACAACAAAAAAGCACTAAGTACAGATCTGAGAGTACTCGCAGTTACTGACAGCTAGTTCAAATCCAATAACAACTAATAAAAAAATCATGCATCCAAGACTAAAAAATCAATCAGTACACATCCAACATCCAATGGGTTTACTGTAAAGACGTCATAAACAGTCAGAGAAAAACATGACCTTGTGCAATGCCAAGATACAGGTATCGACAAGTTGTAGAGCCATGAATATGCATATGTATATGAAAATAATATTTAGTTTGATTTTAATTTACTGATAACAAAATCAATATTAATACGAATACAAACAATATTCAAAGATTTAATTACAGTGTTGAATTGGTAACCTTTTAGAATAAGTTTATTTAAAGGATCGATAAGTTTACCCGGATCGTTCTAAATTTCCTGGCTCGGTAAACAACATCTCCGTAAAAATTAGGATGTGCTATCCCGTTTGAAATAAGTTTTCTACAGGTACAACCAAACTTCAAAACCAAAACCTTTATATCTATGGAAGAATTTAGTAAAGGTTTTAAGTAATTTGTGGTTTTAAGTAATTTGTTTTGGTAATACCTTTTGGCGTGGCTCGGTATTTATACATTCCACCTTTGCGTTATTGTGCTATAGTCATTTTTGTATTCTTGTCATTCATTTGTTCTTATGTGCTTTGTCTACATGCCATTTTGATTTTCTTTGTTGACATATTTGTTTGTTTTATAATTATTAGGATTATTATACAATGTTGACTGCTGCATCCCTATTTTTGAAAATTTTTCCTATTATGTCTGTTTGTTTTGTTCACACATTGTTGTCAATATAATCGAGTTATATGCGACTGTCATACAAGTGAGAGGTTTAGCTAGCTATAAAACTAGGTTTAATTCACCATTTTCTACATAAGGAAATGCCTGTACCAAGTCAGGAATATGACAGTTGTTTTCCATTCGTTTGATGTGTTTGAGCTTTTGATTTTGCCATTTGATAAGAGAATTTCCGTTTTGAATTTTCCTCGGAGTTCGGTATTTTTGTTGTTTTATTTTTTTTCCCTCTCAATTATGAGAACTGAAAGGGATATGTGTATTCTTACCATGAACGTTTGTTTGGTGTAGTGTTGTTAATGTATAATCAACACTAAATATTAAAACTAGAAACTAAACTGAAATATTACACATTTTTCTTCATATGATTCATCTTAATAACTAATTGCAGATTTGTTCATTCAAGGTTATATTTAACAATGTTTAATGAGATAATTTTTTTTAAACGTACCCGTCATTTCTCTTTTTGGTTTTTATTTACCTCGAAAAAAAAACCAATACCTCCTGCCTTTTTTGCATCTTTCACAGTTGTGACGTGGTAAAATACATTGATTTTAACATTAGATAATTATGCTGAATAATTTGTAATAAGCGTACTGTATTTGTAAATAAGCCTACTGTATTTGTAAAGCACTGTGATGACAGTCATAATATCATATTTGTTTTTCGTAAATTGTTTTGTTATAAATGAGACCGTTAGGTTTCTCAATTAAATTTTCATGTCGATGCCTTTTATACCCGACCATATGGTAGTGGTTTTTCTCATTGTTGAAGGCCGTGCGGTTGCCTATAATTGCTTACATCCACTTCATTTTAACGTTGGTGGTTAGTTGGCTCATTGGCAATCATACCACATCTCCTTATTTTTATTTAAGTCTTGTATTCGATTTCATTTTTTATTTTTACATCTAACATGTGTTACACATCGCATGTTTGTGTATATAGATATAAGAAGATGTGGTATGAGTGCCAATGAGACAACTCTCTATCCAAGTCAAAATTTATAAAAGTAAACCATTGTAGGTCAAAGTACGGTCTTCACAACACGGAGCCTTGGCTCACACCGAACAGCAAGCTATAAAGGGCCCCAAAAATTACTAATGGGAAAACCATTCAAATGGGAAAACCAACAGTCTAATCTATATAAAAACGAGATACGAGAAACACTTATGAACCACATCAACAAACGACAACTACTGAAGATCAGATTCCTGACTTAGGACAGGTGCAAACAATTGCAGAGGGTTTAAACGTTTTAATGGTACAAAACCTTCACCCTTATCTGAAACAATAGTGTAACATCACAACATAGAAAGACACACTATAAAATATCAATTGAAATGACTTACCTCAATCAAAGACATATTAACACAGTGAACATACACTGAACAAATAAATTAGATCTATGATACAATGTAAATACAAAATAAAAAACTAAGGAAGAATAATTAAAGTAACATGTAATACCGCTGTGAAATGTTCAACAATTTAAGAAAACAATATGCTTGAACAAAAATATCAGCCATTTGCAATTACTTTAAACACAGGTAAATGAAAATAATTTTGTTGTTAGGTATACGTGTACCGTTCAAATGGAGAAAGGAAATATATTTACAAAATAAATAATTTATATGGATGTATGTTTCGGAAATGCAATGCTGTCAATTACTCCATAGCAATTTGTTTCCTGTATAACACGAATATTCCAATCGTCGGCTCCTTTTTTTCCCAGATATTTTAATTATTTCTGAAAAATTCTGTTTTATATGGTAGACAACCAATATCTTTAGTTTATATAAAAAAAAAAATGGTACCAAAGTGTATTCCAAAATCGTCCATAAAATGATATAGAAAATATAATTTATATGTGATTTTGCTGCTGTTACAAGCCTGTAAATGGCATATTGCTATGACAAACACATAGTACTGATAGTACCAGAATTTCAAGAATGATCTGTGTGAGTGATCGTGTTTTGATAAATACAGAAACAAGAGCAATTATAATAAAAATGTATTCAATATTTCCACAGCCCAATTTTGTGTAGTTGTATCAGTGTTCATCATCTGGAAAGGTTCTCCTGTTTTGAATCGTCTTGTATATCCACTAATATTTATTGTTAAGTACACAGCGGTGAATTTAACCGTACCACCATTGGATATAAGAGAACCAGTGTCGTATTCAACCTGAAAAAAATACATTTCATATCACTTTCAATTCGTCACTAGCTTTCAAATACTAAGGTTAGTCTCATTTTAAAGTTTTCTTTACAAGGAAGCGCGTTTCAGTTGCGGTTCTTCATCTCAAAGTCACAGTGAGACCTTCAACACGGAGAAGAAAAAACTCCCACCTCACTGCAAAATTAAGACGGCCCTAGCACCTTTTGAGCAAATTGTTCAAACTGAAATCATTTGGGTAGTCTTTGTAGGATGTAACATTTGTTCTTTAAATAATGCCTTCATTATGATCCGACTTAGAATTTATTATATTGTATAGACTGATTTCTATTTTGGAAGATCAGTTTATTCTCTGAATAACCCGTCTTTCCATTCCATGGTATTTGTGCTTATAGATTGTTGTCTCATTGCTATATCCTTCACCATTATTTATTCACACTTAACTACGTCCACAGCATTAAATGTGAATGAATGATTTAAGATATGCAAGACGTTGGTGCGTATATACAAAATGCTCGTTTAGCTTAAATGTAAGAAAGTTGAACCATCATGGCGTTTATGGAACTTTGTGAAATAATTTGTTATAACCACGTCACAAGAGTAGCACATATATAAATTCTTAATAATGTTCTGGTAGATATGGTATTGCGTGATGCTATATCGATTCATTTATTATGTCAGATCATCTTTTGATAAGGTGCAGTCCTACCTTTTGACAATTCCTCTCGTTTTGATAGCAGAGCTAAGTTTTTCAAATTTTGGAACAAGTACTTCTAATTCTTTAATTTTAATCAGGTAGGCACTACCACAAACTAGAATTAGAATAAACATTCACATATGTGTACATACTTATATGCACAAACATATAATACTGTGTCTTTAGAATGAAGAATGAATTTTCTGAAACGTTTTGTATTTTGAAACTCGGATAAAAACGGACAGTCTTATATTTGGAAAGATGATATTACTTTGCTATAGACCACAAAGGTTCTTAAGAGACACAGGGTGGCCAACCGTTTTTTTAATAATCGATTACCTCTGAAATATTCAGATTTGGCTGTTATTTTCTATGTTTATACAATGCAAAATTTTAAATATGTCTTACATATCTACAGCTTAACAAACAGATGACACAAAAGTCTGTCTGTTATTCTTTACACAATTTGTACTGGGTACATTTAAGATAAAGACAATATACATGTGAAATATTCTGAGAATCAGATCAAAGATCAAATAATTATTTATTACTTTTATGGAAACTGATTACATTTCATCATTACTGACATTATATATAAGATATTTAATGCAATATATACTGATAGCGTCTACGTCGTAATTATTAGACTGACAACTGGTATTTTGAATTAACAAATTGTGAAACGGAACTTTCGGATTATACCTTTACCCGTATGAATCAATAATTATCTTACAACAATGATATGAAAATAGATTACTCAAGTAATTTAATAGCTTATGTCTACCTCTAATATATGAGTAAGTGTAAAATTGAAACGACAAGGGCGACCTCATACATGTATAACATTTTTAATAATGTTAGTATTATGGCATATATATTTTGTTGGATTTAATTGTGCGATATGGAAATACATATGTGTATGAAAAATCTAACCATTGCTTTCCACTATGTGTGTGTCGTTACTGTAAACTTTATGGCACCAGACAGAACATTTAGTATCACAAACACTCCTTTTTCCAAATATATCTGTTTCATGAAATAATGATAACAATAATTATAATTATTATAATAACACTTATAAATACAGAAGAAGAAGAAGAAGAAGAAGAAGAAGAAGAAGAAGAAGAAGAAGAAGAAGAAATACAAACTTTTTTTTAACTTACTTGCATATATAACAGTGTATAAGTGACCTAAATATGCATGCAATTGATAAAAACAGCTTCCTCAAAAATCAGTAAAAAATACATTTCAATAAATTCCTGCAATATAACATTAACTCAGTATACTATAATCAATCGGAAATAGTTAATCATGTAAGATTGCGTTGTTTTCAAAACTTACTAGTAAAGCAAACATTGCATACCATTTGTTCAATAAAATGTACGGGAAATATTTGGTATAATATACACAGCGATTTGTGATACACTGAACAAAAAATAACCTCAAAAATGTGGTGCACATTGTTAAATAAACCTCTACACGGGTTATTCAGTGTGCGCCACATTTTTATGTTATTTCTTACAGTCATTCCTTAAATAATATTCAAATATAATACACAACACAAATGGTGACTAACATTTAGCAAATGAAATGCCCAAGAATGCTTTCACATTTAAAATTAATTTGTTGTTTTGCTCAAGTAATATCATCAAGCGATATCATTGTATTTTACCTTATTTGCAAAATTTTACGAAAACTACTTACGGTGGAAAACATGTCCAATATGGTGAATACCATGGGATATTTCATCTACTACATGTTCGACACCATGTCCTAAATCCTTTACAACATCTACAGCTCCATGTACAAAGTGGCCAACAGGGTCGTGTACAAGATCATGCAGTACATTGTCTAATACCTTTGTCAAACTTGATCCACTATACTGAATACTTGTAATAGTACAGATAAGAAATCATATCAGTAAACAGTACATGGAAATTTCCGTTTAAGAAGAAAATCGAATTTCATTTATTAATTTATGTTCTTGTTAGATATACTTAAAATGAAAACGTTTATAAAATATTAGTATTAGTACATCTATATATATGATAAAATAAAATTCTTACTTATGAGAAGGAATAGTCACATGTTCTCCACACTCATGCATGCAAGAGATACATTGGTCTATGGTATTGTTCACTTTTACAATACATTGAGATTGTAAATTATGGTGGTGCTTTATGGCTACTCTAACTCTTGCTTGGGTAAGAATATCTAGATGTTTGCAGACAAATGAGTCAATAACTAAAAGAAATATGATTGACAATTATTTTCAAAATCTGAAATAAACGTGTATCGTTTCGTTTTCAGACTTTCAGCACGCTTTAAAAATTACCATGATCGCAGTTCATTTTATGTTTCATAAAGAAAAATTATGCTCTCTGTCGCTTTTTTTCATTGACCGATTAAACGGATTTACGACTCTTCATTTCGTACTGTATTTGGCTTTACATAAATTTAATCAGGCGTCACTGGTGAGTCTTTTCGTAGACGAAACGCGTGTCTGGTGTACAAAATTTAAACCTGGTATCTATGATGAGTATAATTACATATATTTTCATCAAGTGAAGGGTTCCTTAAAATTAACATTATCATAAACACCATTATCTATATTGTTAAAGGAAAATCCTAGGTGAAATTTGTATTCTTACCCTGAAGGTTTGTTTGATCTAGAGTCGTTAACGCAGCATCAATACTTAATATTGAAAAAAGAAAACAAGAAACGAAGGCAGTTACTCTGTTCATGTGATTCATTGTTAATAATCAATCTCAGATTCGGTCATTCTGGTTTATATAGTTTATTTCATAATCTCGTTATCAGTGCGATTTGTCAATTATTTACTGTTTCTATTTACACTTGAAGAAAAACACCACCTGACTTTTTCTCAACATTTACATTTGTGACGTGGTAAAGTACAACGTCCTAACATACAATTCTTAATTTTGTTCGTAATAACCTATAAGGGAATAAGTAAACACTTTGTTGAATTACAAAATTTACTTGGAACAAGAAATAAAAACAGGGAGAATGTGTTGTTTTACTCAGCACTTTTACCGTTTCGATTCGAGTACAAATAAAATGTATACTAGGAGAATTTGTATAGTTGTTCCTTTATGCTGCAATTTTAGAACGATTTCAAACAGTTTGATATAAAACCAACCATTTTGAATTTGATGCGCACGACGTGAAAAAAAAAAATTAAAATAGAACTTTATAAATGCTTTGCGTTGGGAGCGTCATTCTGAATTTACTTTTAGCAGGAACTCTCAAAGCCAAGTATTTGATAACCAATGCTGTATAAGTACACAAACGCGTATAAATCAGGCTGTATTTCAATTTTTAGTTTATAATTGGTTTGTGGTGTCCTGGTGTACTGTCGTAAACTTATGGCAGGTGTCCGTTGTTATTACATGTTGTAATGTACTACTATATTATTTATCTATGTATTTCTCTGTCCTTAGTGTTCTTGCGTTTTTTTGTACTGTATTCCTGTCACGTAATGTTGTCATTTTAGCGGTATTTTTAACATTGCCATGTAAGCGGGAGGTTTGGCGATCCACTGTTTTTTCTTAAAATGTCCTGTACCAAGTCAGGAATATGGCAGTTGTTATCAGATAGATTGTTTCTATAATGTTAGCGTTTGTTTTTGTTGCAGTTCAGTGTGTTTGTTGTCCCGTTGTTTTCCTCTTGTAGTTGATGTGTTTCTCTCGGTTTTGGTTTGTGACCCGGATTTGTTTACGCTTAATCAATTTATGACTATTGAACAGGGTATACTACTGAAAAGTTGCCTTTATTTTTTTTGTTATTTTGTTTCACGTTTTATTAGACTTGGGCCCTTTTAGCTGACGTTATGGCATGGGTTGTGGTTTATTGAAATATTACGATGACATGTAATTAAGGTCTTTCCTTTTTCTATAAGGAAAGACCTTACTGTATTTCTTCTGATTATTATTCTTTTTTTTCCGCCAAACTTTGACAAAATTTCCCTCCGTAACTGTAAGCCATGTCGCTTTCAGGTTCACACTTTGTATCGGTGTCATAAATACCTATCCGGAACTCACCCTGTGAGTCAAAAAATTTTGTCGGTTCGGAGTAATCCCTCCGAAACCAAAAAACCTTGTTATCATTCAAACACCGTAACCGTAAGAGGTAGAAAAAAAAAAACAAAGGGTGAAATTTATTCAGGACCAGACCCCGGTTCTTCGTTACATTTGGATCGAGAAGATTTAACGACTGGTTGGTAGGGTTATGCCCCTATGAAAATTAACCGATGTCGGTTGGCCACTAAAACTCAGAAACCGTAAGTCGTAGACACCTAGGATCTTCACCAATGATCATCAATTTATGTGACTTTGAAAATGCCTCAAGGTCAAATTTGTATGTTGACCTTGACCTTTGACCTTACACCTTGTTATGGGATAATCTCAAAAACCATTATAGTTACAGAAGTTTTGAATAGTGGAAAATGTTTGGGTCATTAAGTCGCAACTTTGTTACATTTGACCGAAGAGATTTGACCTTTCTGAAAGGGGCATAACCCCTGTTTTAGGTTTCTGAAAAGACAAAATCAGCTTTTACTATATAACCAAAGGTCCTAGACCCATGGGGTCTTCAGCAATGACATTGGGGACTAATGACCTTGACAAAGGTCAAAAGGTCAAAGGTCAAGGTCATGTCCCAGATAGCGAATTATGTGTTTCTGACCTTTTTTAAAGGATTTTTAGTGTTTTAAAGCTTTTGAGGTTGACCTTGACCTTTGACCTTAAAACTTATTCATTGGATATCTCAAAAACGATAATATTTAAAGAAATAGTAAATAGTGAAAAATAATTGGGACATAAAGGCGTAACTGTTTAACATTTGACCGAAGATATTTGACCTATCCCTAAGGGGCATAACCCCTGTTAACTGTTTTAGAAAAGACAAAATAAGCTTTAACTCATGAACCAAAGGTCCTAGACCCATGGGGTCTTTTGTTATTACATCGTGGACCAATGACCTTGACAAAGGTCATAAGGTCAAAAGTCAAGGTCATGTCCCAAATTCTGAATTATGTGTTTTTGACCATATTTTCAGAGTTTTGTGTGTGTTTTATAGCTTTTAAATGCATTATACGCTTATTTAAACATATATTTTACATAATGAAAAGGAAAGACCTCTCAATTGTTCAAGAACAATTGACATTTTAATTAATCACATATTTGTTCTTAAATCTTATATTGATAGTTGCGTCATTTGCAATACTAACACATCACATTATTTTTATATTAAAGTAATGGTTTGTTCAGTTTGTTTTATGATCTGTTATATTGTGAATGCATCAAGTCGCTACAAAACAGGAACAATGTTTAAGGTGTCGTTCGTTCGATAGGAAAGTTAAGAAAGCGTGTCTTTCATTGTTGTGTAATGATATCTGTGCGTCCATTCACGGTCAAGACAGCCTTACGTAGATAGTAATGATAAGCGTGATCAGGATGTACTTAGACAATACATATTCGCTACTATATAAGCAAGATGATAATAATTCATTGAACAGAAGAAACTTTATTTGAAAAAGAAGTTAAAATGGGACTACTGATTTTAAATGTATTTGTAGTATTAGCTACAGTACATTTAAGTACCATGTTTAATTTGAGAACGCCAGTGATTACATTAGATGACACCAATACAAAACGTGAGTTTCAAATTGATTTACTTGATTAAAAAAGCTTATCCAGTAAAAGCAAAACATAATTATATAGTTTATAGTTTGTTTATATTAGAACACATATACATGACTGAGTAAGCAATCATTTAAGATTCTTCTTGTACATACAATTGTTCAAAATACAAAAAATGCCAGCAAATAGTCCATTTGACAATTACTGAATTTGTTTTCAATTCTTAAGACTTGTTCAATGGAAACAACATCGAGGTAGGACAAACTGTGCTCTTGCCTACAGAAAGCAAGGAGAACAAGTTTGGTGATTTTTTTCCGGATTTGACAATGCATTTGAATTTGTAAGTAAATATGTATGACCAGAATAGGATTGCGGCGTAAGTTATTATCACTGGGAAATGAATTGTAGTCTTAAACGGTCATTTTGATCTTAACATTATAGACTGAGCAGATCTTAATTGACTACAAGCGAATTGTCTGAACAGTACTGAATTATCCGCAGTGGATAAGTCTGAAAATTGACTGAACTATGAACATGACTTAATAATCTATTGTTCAGATTTTTAAGACCTTTTCAGATCAATTTTTTTTTACTGGTGTACGCAATGAAAAATACAAAAATGCGTACGTACATAATAACCACAAACACATATCCTGTCCAAAAGTTATACATAAGCCGGGATACAGTTTGTCTTACCTTAGGGTTTTTTCTTTTGTCGTACATTTTAAATAAGAAGCAAAGTAAGTCGGTAAACTTACTATTAAATAGAGAAATTAAAATTGTATCAATTATACATTTCGATAATTGATAAAACACAGTGGTAACCAGCATACTCTGAAACAGTGGTGATGTCTTCTCTGCTATAAGACGCTTACGGTATTAATTAAACAAAGCGACGTCAACAGCGTTTTGGTGTTTTGGTGTTTAGAACTTCTAAGAGCAGATAAGCTACTTACATGTTGCATCAGGATGAAACGGGGATTGCTTTAGAAAAAATCACAATTTCGACTCGTTATGTGGTATTTGTATAATAAGTTACCCATGCAAGAGTAAGCAATAACACGTCAGTTCATATTAGTCAATTTTTAAATATGTTGTTCCTGAATAAATAATGACACATGTATTTCTATTGTACCATTAGTTTTGGATTCATTTCTGCGTATACACATTGAATCACTAACACTACAACTCATCAATCGAACAATTCTGGAGAAAGAGCAGTTGGAACACAATTGTATCCATCAAGTGAACAACACTATAGATATGTGCATAACGTGTATGCATACCTGTGATGCAGCACAACCGCCACCAGTACATTATATAGAAAGGTTATTGAATTTTTAATTTTGATTTTTATACAGTTATATAGAAAATGAAAGGATATGGAGTAAATGTACATGGGACAAAATCGCACACAATACATTGAAAACATAGAAAATTATCAATGAACATGGCTTTTATTCCTGTTCATCATATGTTCATACTGCAATTATAGAAATACAAATGTGTGTCCTTTATGTTAATTAATTGACTTACTAGTTTACTTGTATTATGTTCCATTTTATAAAAAAGCGTTTGAGATAGGTTTCATACAGAGGAAAATTACGGTTTTCAGAATGTTCGAACTTAAATAAAACAAAATAATATATTGGGTATAAGACAATGCTGAACATTTTACCGACCTAAATAATAAAGTATATTTACATGTGCTAATTGCAGAAAGCATTAGTAAACTTTTATAAAGTTTCAGTATAATTACTTTAAAACATTAGAAGCTTTTTCTGCATCAATCATTGGCTTAAAACAAAAATACGTATTAACATTTGACATAAAAATTACTTACAGTAAGGCTCACTCATCTGGGAATGAACTAAAGGTGATACTGAAGGGAATCATGAAAAATCCTCTAGGAACTGCAATCGACTTAGTATTTGATCTTGGAGTTGGTAAACTTACCGATGCCGTGCAACATGGCGTTGAGCATGTCGTACATGAGATTGGACACGGGGCTGAACATTTAGGTAAAGAGTTGGTTCATGGGGTTCAACATGTCGGCGAGGAGTTGGGGAAAGGAGTTGAGCATTTGGCACATGAGCTATCACATGGTGCGGAACATGTTGCACATGAAATAGGACATGGAGTACAACATCTCGGCCATGAACTTGATCATCTGGGTCATGGAGTTGAAAGTGTTATACATGATTTAGGTCACGGTGTGGAACATATTGGTCATGAAATTGAGCATGGTGTTCATCATCTCGGTCATGAAATATCGCGTAAGTTTTGAGAACTATTTATTCAGAAAATATTATGTGTTTGTAAATGGAAAAAAATACCTATATAGTATCAAATACATTGAAACTTCAAACTGAAACTGCATTATTGGTTGGCAGCAATTCTAGCATAACTAGTTCACTACAATTTTCACAAAACAAAATATGTTGATTTCTATTTCTAGTTCATTTAATTATTATTCCATGTGAAATGTTGCATGTATACTCGTTTTATGTCAGTTTTTAAAATTTTTTTTCATTATAATGATATGAAAATCCGTTATTTCCTATCTTTATATGAATTCGGCATGTCGGTTGAGACTTTTCGAAAAAAAAAACGTTTAACTGCACCAAATACCCAGGTATCTTGTTTTTAAACAATCAAAGTCTGGATAATTACATCGGATCATGCTGATTTTATGTTTTAACCGTTTGATTCGGTTATTTTATGTATTTTTATAAGAAATTGTGCCTTTATAAGCTTTTCATTACTCACATACAGTGTATTATGCAAATGCAATGCTTTAGTTACTGTCTTTTCCTATGTTTTCATTGTGACGAAATTAATGCCAAATTGTTCCTTTTTTTGCTTATTTAAAGCCCCAGTTTTTAATTGAGTTATGTTGTGTTAGACGTTTGATATTGTTTAGCCATTTAGTTGTCTGTTCTAACATCCTATACGTTCATTTGTACATTTCGACCATACTGAATCCAGACTTTTTATACAGAGATTGTACTAAACCTATATTTTAGTAAAAACAAAACTATAATTAATTTTTTGAAGAGTGTTTTCCATTATTTTTGTTTTGTTGTTGATATGAAACTGCAATATTTGGTTTAAATAGAACATTCATCTCATGTTAATCTTTATACTTCATCAACAGATATATTCGGAAAAAGACAAAGTTGTGGTGACAGATGTCCTGCATGTAATAATGTAAAAAGTAAAAATCTAAATGCAATCAAATCTAAAGGTATGTAAGTTATTACCTGTCCAGTAGGGCAGTACTTCCGCAATGGCATGGCAAAGAAGTTTTTCTGTAATTTTACAAAAATCCTTTAAAATTTGGAAAAGTATCTCCATGGTGCATTACTTTGATCTATTCGTAGTTCGGGTTTAACTAGTCATATTTAGCTATACTGTGTCTAAATAGTTGTATTAGGTTTTGATTTTTTAAATTTTAACCTCGAGCATCCATGAAGAGACATTACTTGTCGAAATGCACACCGTGTGAAGCATGTGAAGTACAATTCCACCTTGAATATTATTTGACCGTTTGTCATTTTATGCTTCTTTATGTTTTAAATGAAATAAACGTTTGTCGGTTGATATCCCCTGTATATTCAGATTTAATGTCCGGTCATCCCCTTTGATTTCACCTGTATACTCAGATGTGATGTTTTGTGATACCCCTATTTGAAATCCCCTGTGTACTTAGATGTAAATCCTGGTACATCCCCAAAATGTAGATCACGCAAACAGATAAAACAAGGAGGAATTTACTACTAAACAGTTTAAAAGAAGAGAATGAGTTCATATGTTTAAAAATATGATGTTTTTCCTTGACGTGTAGCTGTCTTATTCTCAGAATTTAGTCAGTTTTTATGGACTTCTTCTTCTTTGAATTTGCCATGGAGTTCACTATTTTTGTTATACTTTTTTTATACACAATGTATGTATTTATCAATATAAAAAATGGACGCTTATCTGTCTGTTTGACGTTAGTACTTAAAGGGCGTGTTTTGTGCTATATATTCAAATTCACTAATTCAATTAAAACTGACTGGCAATAACAAATCTTATCAGTCATATTATCCATGTTATCAATATTTTCACTTGTATGATAATCATTCTACACACAGTTTGCGGAAGTTCATATGTAAACAGGATATCAGCTTTAGATGCACTAGAACCAAAAATTAGAATAGTTGCTGCAGCATTAAAGAACAGAATTATCCAAAAAGTAAGTCTCCTTTACCTTTTAAAGCAACTTTTATTGAAAAGTTCCTTTGAATAGATAACGTTACCTATTTTAGTCTGAAATTGTTCACACAAGCGCAGAATTCGTGTAAACATTTTAAAATGTTTAATATTACGATGATTCCGCTCAAAGAAGATTAACGAGCACCGAGTTTTGGTTCGTTTGGTCGCAAATATCCGTCAAGGTTACAATACACCATTAGATTTTATGGGCGCAGCCATTTTATGAGCATAACATGGTATTCAGAATTAAGAGTATAGCTAATCCTGATTGGTTGATATGTGCGCCCGTTATTTTTTGTTATTAGAGACTTCGTGCATTCTGCATTATACCAAAGGCCAAATAAATTATTTTCCTTAGCCCTAACGGAACTGAGATGTCTTTTAAACGCCAGGATGAGACACGTATTTGTTAGTGTAAAATTGATAGGCATGGGAGATAAGTACAAATTACGCTAAGAAAAGCAACGCGAACCTATATTTTTTGGACCAAAAAATACTGTCCTAATAACTTTTCTTTAATTCTAGCAAGGTTTCGTTTAAAAAATCACCTTTCTAAAGTCTGTATCTCGAAAAAGACTATCATTGTCGCCTATGGGGAAATTAATTGTTTATTTCAATCTATACAGCGTCGACATTTCTTTATCATAGTGCTCAAAAAGTGTCAAAAACAGTGATTTTACTTGATATTTGATGTGAAACCGTATTTTTTGGTGACAAATGAATTATTGATTAACTAGTTTTTAAGCTATAGTCTGTTTCATATTTGTATTGCGTTTTACCTTAGAAACAAGGGTGGGTTCGACTTTTGACTTACTGTGGAGAATATGTCATTTTCTGAACTTCTGCTGATTTGTTTGAAAAAAGCACGTACACGTCTAGAGTTTGGATATACAAATCGATTTTTAAACATGACAATCTCGATCCAAGTGCTGTTATCGAAATTACCAAATTGAGTGAAAATGTACAGAAATGATCCCCTTCGAACATTGAAATGTTCACTCGAATGGCAGACAATAAAAATTAGAATAGGCATGACATTTTGTAGTTAACGAATAGTTTTCGATGTTTAAACACAAATATTTACACATTTTTCATATTTTGAAATGCTATAGTCTGTTTCAAAAATGTACTTTTTATACGAAAATGGTTTCATTTAAAACTGTTGTTCAAAATTCACCGTAGTAGTTACATATTGGATCGGTTTTGGTATCAATATAATCAGTACTTGATGACATATAAAGAATCATTGGAGAAAGTGGACATTATCTTCAGGCCCTTTTTAGCAGTACCGCATTTACTCAAAAATCAGAAATTTTTTTCACATTTTTGACTGGGGTCACCTCTGATAAAAATTGTGAAAATTCAGAGAGTAATGCCAGAACGTTTTGAAGATGATTTTTGTGTGGCATATATATTTGTGCATCTAACGAACTATAAATTGCATGATTCTAGAAAGTATTAAATACCGTATAGGTTACAATACACCATTAGATTTTATGGGCGCAGCCATTTTATGAGCATAACATGGTATTCAGAATTAAGAGTATAGATAATCCTGATTGGTTGATATGTGCGCCCGTTATTTTTTGTTATTAGAGACTTCATGCATTCTGCATTATACCAAAGGCCAAATAAATTATTTTCCTGAGCCCTAACGGAACTGAGATGTCTTTTAAACGCCAGGATGAGACACGTATTTGTTAGTGTAAAATTGATAGGCATGGGAGATAAGTACAAATTACGCTAAGAAAAGCAACGCGAACCTATATTTTTTGGACCAAAAAATACTGTCCTAATAACTTTTCTTTAATTCTAGCAAGGTTTCGTTTAAAAAATCACCTTTCTAAAGTCTGTATCTCGAAAAGGCTATCATTGTCGCCTATGGGTATTTAACCGCCACCAGTACATTATATACAAAGGTTATTGATTTGTTAATTTTAATTTTATACAATTATATGTTCATACTGCAATTATAGAAATACAAATGTGTGTCCTTTATGTTAATAAATTGACTTACTAGTTTACTTGTATTATGTTCCATTTTATAAAAAGCGTTTGAGATAGGTTTCATACAGAGGAAAATTACGGTTTTCAGAATGTTCGAACTTAAATAAAACAAAATAATATATTGGGTATAAGACAATGCTGAACATTTTACCGACCTAAATAATAAAGTATATTTACATGTGCTAATTGCAGAAAGCATTAGTAAACTTTTATAAAGTTTCAGTATAATTACTTTAAAACATTAGAAGCTTTTTCTGCATCAATCATTGGCTTAGAACAAAAATACGTATTAACATTTGACATAAAAATTACTTACAGTGAGGCTCACTCATCTGGGAATGAACTAAAGGTGATACTGAAGGGAATCATGAAAAATCCTCTAGGAACTGCAATCGACTTAGTATTTGATCTTGGAGTTGGTAAACTTACCGATGCCGTGCAACATGGCGTTGAGCATGTCGTACATGAGATTGGACACGGGGCTGAACATTTAAGTAAAGAGTTGGTTCATGGGGTTCAACATGTCGGCGAGGAGTTGGGGAAAGGAGTTGAGCATTTGGCACACGAGCTATCACATGGTGCGGAACATGTTGCACATGAAATAGGACATGGAGTACAACATCTCGGCCATGAACTTGATCATCTGGGTCATGGAGTTGAAAGTGTTATACATGATTTAGGTCACGGTGTGGAACATATTGGTCATGAAATTGAGCATGGTGTTCATCATCTCGGTCATGAAATATCGCGTAAGTTTTGAGAACTATTTATTCAGAAAATATGATGTGTTTGTAAATGGAAAAAATACCTATATAGTATCAAATACATTGAAACTTCAAACTGAAACTGCATTATTGGTTAGCAGCAATTCTAGCATAACTAGTTCAATATGTTGATTTCTATTTCTAGTTCATTTAATTATTATTCCATGTGAAATGTTGTAGGATACTCGTTTTATGTCAGTTTTAAAATTTTTTTCATTATAATGATATGAAAATCCGTTATTTCCTATCTTTATGTGAATTCGGCATGTCGGTTGAGACTTTTCGAAAAAAAACGTTTAACTGCACCAAATACCCAGGTATCTTGTTTTTAAACAATCAAAGTCTGGATAATTACATCGGATCATGCTGATTTTATGTTTTAACCGTTTGATTCGGTTGTTTTATGTATTTTTATAAGAAATTGTGCCTTTATAAGCTTTTCATTACTCACATACAGCGTATTATGCAAATGCAATGCTTTAGTTACTGTCTTTTCCAATGTTTTCATTGTGACGAAATTAATGCCAAATTGTTCCTTTTTAGCCATTTAGTTGTCTATCCTCACATCCTATACGTTCATTTGTACATTTCGACCATACTGAATCCAGACTTTTTATACAGAGATTGTACTAAATCTATATTTTAGTAAAAACAAAACTATAATTAATTTTTTGAAGAGTGTTTTCCATTATTTTTGTTTTGTTGTTGATAGGAGACTGCAATATTTGGTTTAAATAGAACATTCATCTCATGTTAATCTTTTTACTTCATCAACAGATATATTCGGAAAAAGACAAAGTTGTGGTGACAGATGTCCTGCATGTAATAATGTAAAAAGTAAAAATCTAAATGCAATCAAATCTAAAGGTATGTAAGTTATTACTTGTCCAGTAGGGCAGTACTTCCGCAATGGCATGGCAAAGAAGTTTTACAAAATCCTTTAAAATTTGGAAAAGTATCTCCATGGTGCATTACTTTGATCTATTCGTAGTTCGGGTTTAACTAGTCATATTTAGCTATACTGTTTCTAAATAGTTGTATTAGATTTTATTTTTTAGATTTTAACCTCGAGCATCCATGAAGAGACATTACTTGTCGAAATGCACACCGTGTGAAGCATGTGAAGTACAATTCCACCTTGAATATTATTTGACCGTTTGTCATTTTATGCTTCTTTATGTTTTAAATGAAATAAACGTTTGTCGGTTGATATTCCTGTATATTAAGATTTAATGTCTGGTCATCCCTTTGATTTCACCTGTATACTCAGATGTGATGTCTTGTGATACCCCTATTTGAAATCCCCTGTGTACTTAGATGTAAATCCTGGTACATCCCCAAAATGTAGATCACGCAAACAGATAAAACAAGGAGGAATTTACTACTAAACAGTTTAAAAGAAGAGAATGAGTTCATATGTTTAAAAATATGATGTTTTTCCTTGACGTGTAGCTGTCTTATTCTCAGAATTTAGTCAGTTTTATGGACTTCTTCTTCTTTGAATTTGCCATGGAGTTCACTATTTTGTTATACTTTTTATACACACAAATATCCTCAAATGGCTCTCCTGACATATCATACAAAATAAATTCACCAAGTCACAAATCTATTTCCGCTAATAATCTATTGAATACAGTTGCCTCCTGTGCTGAAATTGGAAATGAGAGACGTGACTTTGATAAATGTACAACAGCAGGTTTCAAGGCGATTTACTAAAATTACAGCAATTTAAAGTTACTTCAGAACAAGTTTCTATCTAAGTAAGAAAAACTATGTGGATAGAGAAAACTTGTACAACCATAGAACAAGTTAAAAATTGAGAAACTAGGATTAAATCATGAGGTGTGTGTTAATTTTCAAAATTACATATACAAATATATTTATTGTTAATATGGCTCTTCACGGGATAAATAAAACATTGCATAAGGTGTCTTTACATTAGATAAAAAGAGAAAGATTGGCGTTTATTTTGTAAAAGAGTGCGTAAACATAAGGCAAGTATGAGATTGGCATATATTTAGTCACTATATGTATATACATTGGGGAAGATAGATATTGAAATGTATAGTTATAACTTTTAATATATTTTGGAATTTGTAAATTGAAATATACTAGTTTGTAATTAGACATGCAAGATGTCAATGGGGCAAGACAGAGATTGGAATATATATTAAGTCATATGGTGCCTATATATTTTGAAAGTATTAACAAAAAGTTTCATACGCATGGGGTAGGTAAGACAGTTGCATACATTTAGTCCTACTGTGTTTATAATTGAGAATAGCATACTTATTCATTACATTGCACAAGGTCATGTTTTTTTTCTTCTGACTGTTAAAGACGTCTTTACACCAAATCCATTGGATGTAAGATGTGTACTGATTGATATTTTAGTCTAAGATACATCGATATATTTCGGTCTGATGAGTTAAGCCTTTTTCAACTGATTTTGTTTATAATTTGTTCTTATGTTGTGCTGTTACATCACTGTCCCAAGTTAGGGGAGGGTTGAGCGCTCACAAACATATTTAACCCCGCCACATTCTTTACGTGCATGTCCTAAGTCAGGAGCCTGCAGTTAAGTGGTTGTCGTTGGTTCATGTTTGTCATATTTGTTTTTCGTAAATTGTTTTGTGATTAATTCATGAAATTAGGCCGTTAGTTTTCTCAATTGAATTGTTTCATATTTTTTTTATGTCAGGGCCGTTTATAGCCGACTATACGGTATGGGTGTTTCTCATCGTTGAAGGCCTTACGGTTGCCTATAGTTTTTTTCAATCAACTTCATTTGAACATTGGTGGATAGTTGTCTCTGGCCATCATACCACATCTCCTTATTTTTATATTTTACATATATTATGTATATTAACGAGGCAGTTAGCGATTGGCATACGAGATATGCATTGAAAATATTAAAATACAGTGTGACTTTGTGGACTTGTAGTGTAAATTAATTATTAAAGTATAGTTTATATCATATTTTACTGATAAACTGGTTGTTGTATTATCCATGTTATAGTTCAATTAATGATTGCCTTAATTATCAAATATAATTTGACAATCTATCTTGTTAGAGCGCATGATATTGCATATAATGACCTATTATCTTTTTTTGTAGGTCGAGTATGACCCAACATCGCTTGATCCTGCTACAGTTCAATTCAGGAATGTCTACGTAACAGCATTCATGAAAGGTTCCTTAACTCGCTTCAAAACAAAAGCACCATACCAGATGATGCACATGGAAGATACAGCTTCTAACTGGGCATCGGAAGCATTGACTATGTTTATTGATTAAAATAATATTATGTGAATAAAACAATCAATCACAATTATTTCACATTATCTAAGTACTCACCATACTAAATTTTAATATAATATTTACATATAGTACTTATTTAAATAAAACGCAAACAGGTATATATATATATTATATAAATAGAATGATGATCAACTCTAACAACGGAAACTGCTTGCTCTTCCTGTTTATGTGGCGTGGCAATGAATATTTACATCAATAACTACAATATTCAAAGATCTAATTACAGTGTTGAATTAATTGGCTATCTTTAGTAATAAGTTTATTCAAAGGATCGATAAGTGTACCCGGATCGTGTCTTAAATTCAGGTCTCGGTAAACAACATCTGTGAAAATTAAGATGCGCTAACCAATTTAAACTAAGTTTTTTACAAGTACAGACAAACTTCTAAAACGACTTTAAGTAATTTCTGGTAACGAAATCCTTCACTTAATTATTTCAGGAGCACCTGAGATCATCCCCAGTTTTTGGTAGGGTTCGTGTTGCTCAGTCTTTAGCTTTCTATGTTGTGTTTTGTGTACTATTGTTTGTCTGTTGATCTTTTTCTTTTTTAGCCATGGCGTTGTCAGTTTATTTTCGACTTATGAGTTTGAATGTCCCTTTGGTATCTTTTGCCTCTCTTTTACTAGTGATACACAGATTGCGTTCATTGAAATCCAATACGTCACTATAGACTGGGCAAAGCGAACGAGTTGTGATACATGAACACCTTAAGATTCTTTTATCCAGAAACTTTCCCGATCCTCTCCCTGCGCATCTTTTACGTGAATATTTTGATCATCACTTTTCGAAGATTGTGAGGGAACCATTCTTATCGTATCAAAATGTTTCCGTTCTATATGTAAACAAGACACTGGGATATCCATATATACAATATAATAAAAGGAGTCGGGTGTAATTGCCAATGAGACAACTCTCCACCAGGAACGATCTAACGTAGATGTTATAAACAAAACACTACATTTGTAGTAAACCAATTTTGATCTGAAACGGTCATTTAATCTTACCAGATTTAATAGGGCTGAACAATTAGTCACTCAGTCATTTTCAGTCTTCTAATCAATTTTTAGACTTATCCACTGCGATAAATTTAGTACTATTAAACTTTTTGCTTGCATTTTATTAATATCTATTCAGTCTTTGTTGAAACTGGTCAGTAGTTGTTATTTACCTGTACACATTAACATTATACTGAATTGTCTGAAAAGCTACTGAACAGTACTGAATTGATTGCAAGCGAATTGTCTGAACAGATCTGAATATACCGCAGTGAATTAATACGAAAATGGAATGGTTTTAGTGTACTCGACATAAGTTCAGACAACTTAACTCAACTCAACTATAACATTTTATAAAATATGAGGTTAGATACTCTAAGTTTATAATCGAAAATAAAATTCGAATGTATGATGCTATTCGTCTCCTGTTTATCGATTGTTTAATCTGTGGCGTTTTGGCACCTTCATAATTTAATCCATTGGCAATTTGTCCAACATATACAACTCTCCCGACATGTGTGACTTCAAGGCATATTTTAGCGGCGATCGATGTCTTTCAAAATTACTTTATTTTTATCAATAGTACAGGCTTAAGTTGACGCTAGGGGCCGTCTTGACCTTGTTGTGGGGTATGAATGATTTGTTCATTGTTGAAGACCCTACATCAACTGTCAAGATGAAGAACAGGAATAAAAGCCCTGTTCATTGATAATTTTCTATGTTTTTCTATGTATTGTGTGAGATTTTGTCCCATGTACATTTACTCCATATCCTTTCATTTTCTAACAATTCCTAGAATTTCCAATATTTTCTTAAACTATTTTGGATGAGCGAATTCAAATTCTGAAGAAATTGGCTTAAGAATTTTTGCTTTATTAGTTCTTGATCAATCTGTAATAATTGAATTTTGTGTTTCCTATATGTATAGTAAACCACAATTGGAAACATTTTTTGTACAAACAGAATCCGTTTAGTCTGTATGTTATGGTGATTGTTCTTAATGCAAGAAATTTGAATTAATAGAAAGACAAACTTGTCTAAAATAATACTACTCGCATTTCATATCTACGTCGATCGAATGGTGATTTAGTTCCCCGTACATTATATAATTTGGTGTGAAGAATTTAAGATTTGAAAGTAATTTACATAACTTTCAATGTATTTTTTTTTAATTTATCATTAATATTAAAATTCCATACTTCGCATTTAAACAACAGAGTGGACTATAAAAACAATGGCAGACATCAACTATAATGCAAACTGAGTCAAATGCAAATTAGTAAATTACATAATATATATAACGAGTGTGATACAATATCGTTTTTCAGTCCAAAATATGAGTGTAGAAGTATTATTACAGCTTTTTGTCACTATAGACTGTTCCACCAAATTGACAAACCTGATGATCAAAAAAAGTATTTTATAAAGATAAAACACATTGGTCATTGTTGGTAGAAAAAATAATTAGAATAACAAAAATACCGAACTCCAAGGAAAATTCAAAACGGAACGTCCCTTATCAATTGGCAAAATCAAAGGCTCAAACACATCAAACGAATGGAAAACAAGTGTCATATTCCTGACTGGGGTACAGGCATTTCCTTACTTAGAGAATGGTGGATTAAAACTGGTTTTATAACTAGTGGTATTGATTTTATTAATCTGTCTAGTACTTTTCATGACTCTACCGTTCAAAATTTTAAACCTCCATATTTTGATAACATAGGTCCACCTTTAATTTCTTCTCCGTATACAAAACCCAGTAGAAGTTTAATTTTTAATTATACGTCAGTTACATAAGACATGTAAGACGTCAGTATAGAAAATAATGCTCCTTCGACATTAGACTGTGAAACATCGAAGTTTAGATATGATCCCTACGGCCATGTAATTACAGGGGACCTCAACATCGTTCAAGACCGAGAGGTTATAAACTTTCTTACCGTCGAAAAAAAATTGGGAAGAGTATCGTCACATTATTTAAGATGCTCTTTCATTCTTTTGTCAAAAATAGTGTAAACGGGAGAAATCTGACAAAAAAGTCAATTGATTTCTATCTAAATAAATGCCTGAATTTTGTTAATATTCGAATATCACATTTCGAAAATAATTTAGAAATAAATAAAAGAATAACTATTTCTAGGATTGAAAACAAAATTCAAGTACTAGCATAGCGTTTTTTGTCCGTACCGGCTGACAAAGCAGCCAACAATGTGATGGTGGTATGACGTAAATACTATACGAAAGTCCTTAAGAATGAAATAATACATTCAACTTCTTTCAAGGCCGAACGCTTCAAAGAGAGTCAGTGAGGATCATGTCACTACCACAGCTCAGCTTAAGGCCTCCTCCTAACATTTGAAGATCCCCACTATGTATTGGTTACCTAAACTACACAAAAAACCCGTAAAATATCGATTCATCTCGGCCTCTAGTAAGTGTTCTATTACTTATCTGTCAGTAAGTTCCTTAACTACTTTCAAAGAACTTGTCATTAATCTTTGTAATAAAACATATGAAAATCATGGAATTAACCATTTTGGAGTGTAAAAAATTCTTTGGATGTTTAAGATAAGTTACGTGCTTTCGATGGTCCTTTTGATTCAATTGACAGTTTTGACTTTTCCACCCTTTATACTACACTTCCACACAATTTTATCAAACAAAAGTTTTCTTATTTAATTAAATGGTCGTTTGATAAATCTGATTGCAAATTTATTTGCCGTTACTCATATAAAGCCATTTTCCCTAATCAGAAAAGTAAAATATGCTAGATATACTTACTGGAGGTATTATGAGATGATTAAAGCCATAAATTTTCTTCTTAACAACTTTTATGTACGTTTCGGCAATAAAGTTTATCGACAGATTGGAGGTATTCCTATGGGTACAAATTGTGCCCTTTAATAGCAGACTTGCTCCTGTACTGTTATGAATCACAGGTCATGGCTAAACTCGGTAAATGCCCGTCTAAATTCCATTTAATTGATAAATTCAACAACACTTATTGTTATCTTGATGCTAATTTTTCGTTAATTAATAAAAAATTCTCTAAATATACTGCCGAAATTTACCCAAAGGAGCTTATCTTAAATAAGCGTGCTTTCCTAGATTTAGACATTACAGTTTTACACCAGAAACTCTACACAGATTTACGACAATAGGTATGATTTTTCTTTCCCTATTGTTAATTTTCCTTTTGGAACGGTGATGTTCCTTTGGCACCATCTTACGGTGTTTATATATCCCAACTCGTTCTCTATGCCCGTGTCTGTAGTGACGTTTTGGATTTCAATCAGAGTAATCTATGTATTACCCGTAAATTATTAACTCAGGGATTTACTAAATTTTCCCATAAATAAAAGAAATTTGGTTTGCAAATTTGGCTGTACCTGTAGAAAATTTATTTCAAACGGAATAGCACATCTTAAATTTTACGAGCATTGGAATTAAGATACGATCCAGGTAAACTTATCAATCCTTCAAATAAACTTATTCCAAAAAGTTATCAATTCAAAACTGTAATTAAATCTATGAATATTGTTTTATTGGTATAAATATTGATTTTGTTATCAGTAAATTAAAACCATACTAAATATTGTTATATATAATATACACATATGTAATTTCACGGTACTACAATCTTTCGATACCTATATTTCGGCATTGTACAATGTCATGTTTTCTCTGATTGTTAATGACGTCTTTACACTAATTTCATTGTATGTTTGAAGTGTACTGATTGATAGTTAGTCTTAGATACAAGTTTTTTGTTTTAGTTGTTATTTGCTTTGAACTAGAAAAGATCGATCTTTTGGTCAAAGTTTGTCAAAGTCGGGGGCCACTTCGACCAACCGAGGCCCCAAAGTAACCATTCTAGTTTAAACTCCGGTTTGGGTACCAGAGATGTGTGGGAGGGTGAAAATCACCCTTCTAATGCATTGAAATTTCCTGCGCTCCGAGTCAGGATTGAACCCTTGACCTTCAGCACTGCAGACATCGGTCTTTTTTTTTTTTTTTTTTAATCTTTATTCAATAAAACAATCACTGCAATTTACAATATCCAACAAAACAATCATATAATATACATGTTCAATTCAAAATCTCAAAATGTCATATTATATCTTATTTTACTACACATTTACAAATAAAACAGCAGGATATCTATATCTAATAAAACCATACAATTATCATTTAGAAATTCATTGTTAAAAACGGAGAGTCTGTTTGTATATTTACAATATGTATAGAAATAGCTGCAGACATTGGTCTTAACCACTAGACCACCAACCCACACGATATTTTAAACCAGAACACTAACCTATAAATGGTAAGCATTGTGGTGTTCTACATTGTTTACTGGTAAATTTCTCTGCTGTCTAATGTTGTTCTGTTCATGTGAAGTGTAATTTAAGAGATATTTTTACGTTGAATATGATTTTATTGTTTATACAAATTATCTATCAAATAGACAACGCATTAGGAGATTTAAGATGTTTATAATATTCACTTATTATGAGATACATAATCATGAATATTATATTTTAAAGTCTACTGAAGAGTGAGATGTTATGCTTCATAGCCCAGAGACATATGATATATATGATTATAAATTGTAGTTATTCCCCTTTGCCAATATTTTTGTTACGTGTAATGTAATTTATTATTTGGTGCTATATTGATAGATTGTTGGTTGCTTAACGCCAAGTGGTAAACCTTTCTTGCATCTTCAGAACAAATGTGTAAATATATGTTATAGGGTAAATATGTTTGTGTATTGAAAGAATAACCCGTTACACAAACGTTTGTTGTGTTTGACCCAACACCCAGTTATATTTACATGAATAACTAAGATGAGACTAAAACGTTTGTTGGTCCGATATAGTTTCGCAAACACTGCATTGCACTCATGAACAAAAGGAGGTATACACTATTGAGACAGTACCGACTGTATCAAATAAAGTAAACAACCAAACGACATGTATAAAACAAATAAAATGAGTGTGTACAGGGTATACATTATTGATACACTGCCATCAACCCAACAAAAAAACCTAAAAGACAGCTATACAATACAATTTCAGTCTTTAATATTTGAAAGGTGTATTTCAATTCTCCATGCTCTAACTTATCATGGGTTTGTCAAAATGGAGAAGAAACAATCCGGAGATCTGTCATTAACACGAAATTCTCCAAATGAGGACAATCATTAAAAGACTACTGACGATTTCCTGACTTGGAACAGGCTGATGAAAATGGGGTTAAATGTTAAAAGTATATTATTTTAATTGTAATCGTTGCAATTGATTTGACACTCACCATTCATGTTTTGTGGGAAGACATTTTTTGAATATAAAGATACACCAATAACTTTTATCAAACTATATGCAGGAAACAGTTCTTTTTTTAAATCCATATTGTTTAAACTTTATTTATTACTAAATTTTAATATAAACACACTGTAATTTTCACTTCTCTTCTGGAACAATTTTTAAAGAAATGAATAGTCGGTGATGTGCCTTTTGAAACAATGAAATACTTCTTCGTCCAAAAACTCACAACCATTTATAATACAAAAAGAATATTAACCTGTCCAATCATCATCATCATTGTTTAGAAGCGTTTCAATTTATTTTGTTAATTGCAAAACTCTTTTTTCATAAAATTACAATATTGCATCATATATTTCATACACAGTGTAATAAACTAGTCACGTGATCTTAGCCGGATACACCTCTTCGCAGGATAGGCATCACCATATGCGTGCTTTAAATATGGTCATGTATGAAAGTTATAGCAAAAAAAATCGAATAGCAATGTCTCATGCTATATTCATTCATTGCCATGACATTGTCAGTCTGATATCGACTCATGAGTTTGAATATTCCTTTGGTATCTTTCGCCTCTCTTTTAGAAAAAAAATTACGTTGTTGCGAAAAACGTGATAACTGTATGATGGTTTATGCACGTATCTCTTCGCATACTATGCAATACACGCATGTGAAAATATATTCGAAAAATGCATGTTAAGAACATGCAATTTGCGCAAAATACAGATATCGCATATCTCACACATGTCTTTGTCATATATTGACATTTGTGTATAATTTATGCAATAAAGCAAGCTTAGATAATGCCATTTACGCGTATTACAGATGTTCCATGATTCGTGCATGAATCCCTTATGACTTTTGTATTTTTTTTTTTTGCAATCGTTTACCTTTGCACCTGTAAATGTAAAATTGATTACAACTCTTTTGCATTTTGATATTTTCTTTAAATGTTTGTTTTATGAAGCGTTGTAAATGCAGTATCAATACTCGATAATGAAAATAATTAACAAAAAACAAGCAATTTTTTTCTAGGGATCCATTGTCTACTTTATTGCAGTTTCGAGTCAAATATACCTGACACGTGCCATGTGCGAGGTTCGAACTCACCACCTCAATAATGAAATACTAGTGATACAGTTATTGAATTAATATACGAGTTTCTCAAACATCTGTCCCAACTTAGATTATTTTGGCATCTTTTGAAGGAACGAAACTAGAGGCTATAAAGACCCTGTGTCGTTCATCTAGGCGTATGTGCATCTTCAACAATAGACAACATCGTAGACTAGAACATAATTCGTTCTTAAATCTCTCTTTTAGTTAAACCTGTATTGCAGATAATTTGTTACAATTTACAGTCTCTCTCTATTTTCTACAATATATAGTTTTTGCCTAAACTACGAGAAGACTAAAACCGTCATTTTAGGACAGGAAGACAACTGACAGTGTCATCTATTGCTTACTTATTTGCAGATCTTGTTTCTGTCTTTCAATATAGTTTTCACTATAATACAAAAATAAGGAGATGTGCTTTGATTGCAATGAGACAACTATCCACCAAAGTATAAATGAAGTAAATGTAAGCAATTATAGGCAATCGTACGACCTTTAACAATGCCAAAAACACATACCGTATAGTCGGCTATAACAGGCACCGACATGAAAAATATGAAACAATTCAATTATGAAAACTCACGGCCTAATTTTTAACAAAACAATTTATGAAAGCTATGACAGACACGAACCAACGACAACCACTGAACTACATGCTCCTGACTTGGGACAGGCACATACATAATGTGGCGGGGTTAAACATGTTTGCTGTGGCTAAATCCTCCCCTTAATCTGGGACATTTTTTAACAATACAACATAAAGCAATCAGGCAAAACATTGCTATGCATTGACATTTAAGAACACTAAATCCTATACAAAGTTGACCAACGATTGCAGCAAAGTGGATTTATTCGTAGATCTTGCATTGTGTATCATGTTTGCTATTTAACGTTTCTCTATCTATTTAAGCTTAAAATGATTGACAATGACACACAAAAATAGTGAAATGGGTAATACATGTAACTCCTATTAGGAGTTGACTGACAATTTCGGCATTTTTACTTATTTGTAGAGTCTTTATGATCTTGCCTTGTTTATTAATTATTTTTAACTAGGTACAGCCATTCTATTAAACCCTTTTTTCAAAAAAACCTACTGCCAGTTTGTTTCAACTTTATGTGTAGATTATCCGGAAAGAAATGAAACAAAACCCACAATTCCCACAAAGTCAATTGCTGCCCTTAACCACGGTGCTTACTCAAACCATAGCATTACGTTAAGAATGTCCTGTTAGTTAAATGCATAAAACTTTATCACAAAAAAAAAAAAAAAAATAGAGGCGAAAGATAACAAAGGGATATTCAAACTCATATGTCGAAAACAAACTAACAATGCCTTTCCATGAAACGAAAAACGAACAAACGACAAACAACAGTACACACAACACAACATAAAAACCTAATGACTCAGCAGCAAGAACACCACCAGAAACAGCGGTAAATCTCAGGTGCTCCTGAAAGATGGGCAGATTCCGCTCCACATGTGTCACCCGTCAAGCATAACAATTTAGAGCTATACAGTTCAAGTTCTATTCATATCTCCCTCACAAATTTAGTATTGTCTCGGTAAAGTTTATCTATATAAGCAATAATGATATATATTTTGAAAAGTTCAAATCGCAATTACAAAAATAATGTTCATCATATTATACTTTGATGTCATATTTAATAGAGATATTAAAATGACAAAAAATTAACCCATAATTCTTTATTTTCAATCTTGAAAGGTTTGTACTTGTATAATACAGACACGTCAATACAGAATATCAAGGAAAACAAACAATTTTACATCAATAAGATTGTAAATCATTGATCTGTTTTAATAATATATTCTATATTGTCTAACATGTTGGATAAAGTACCCATATTTTCATCTATAAATATAATAAGGTATTTTAGCTCAGAAATAGAGCTACGGTCACCATAGTAAGAAAACGGTTGACTTGTGAATTTTAGGATCGATGAGATGAAATATTCGTTCCTTGTTGGTGTTCAAATAACATGCAATAACATGTTCAACCTTTGAAATAATCGTGTTCTATTCACTTAATATTCAAATATGATTATATTTGTTGTTATAATTTACAGGGTAAAAATATACTTTTTAATGTTCAACATCGTTTTCCTGGGCAGTGTCAATGCAGGAAGATATTTTTCTCCTGTCTTTAACTGTTTTCCAAAAAATTGTTTGTTCTGCTGACCTCATTTGGAATAAAACACATATTAGAATTGTTTAACAAAAGTTGCAATGCCAAATGTTTGCAATGCAAATGTTGCAGTTTTGGTTTGGGTTAAGTATACTGCTGATGATATTGTGCAATTCCTACGTGAGACATTTATGCGACAGCTCGCTTCTTAGAACATGTAGTAACATGATTCAGGATGTTAGAATGTAGGAGGCCTCTTTGGACAGTATGATGATTTCAAGATGGCATGGCCCATTATGTTTGTTCTGGCTGTGGTAAAGAAGGACTACAACGACGTAAACTGTCATTAAGGGGTGAAAAATCTAATCAGGAACGTTTATTTAATCTCAGTTTGATTGTTTTGGTGTACTTATAACTGACTAATAGCTGTCCATACGGGCGTCGTAATAAAACCTTGTGATGTATAACCTGGCAATGAAGCAACTATGCAGTAGGGTACAAATGACGTTGATTTAAACAAATATAGATTGCATCACGGCCTTCAATAATGAACAAAACCAATATCGTGTGGTCAGCCATAAAAGTTCCAGATATGACAAATTGAAACGATTTAACCGAAAAAAATAATGATTTCTTACTAATTAACAAACAAAAAAACAAATAAAACAGACAACTAATAACGACCTCTGAAATACAGGCTTCTGACTTGGGACAGGCACGCATATATTGTAGTTGGGTTTTACATGTTGATGAGCCCTCTCTTTAAACTGTGACAGCGGTGTAACAGCAAAACATAAAAACGAACTACTACAATCAGTTGGAAATTGCTTGATCAATCAGATTTGGACGAAGAAAAAAACTAACATAAAAATAAATTGGAGTACTTCTACTTTTGCCGACCCCACAATTAGTACTGAAACTACAGTAAATACTAGTACATAAGGATCGGCCGCGCCAACAATTTAAAAACAAAGATAGGCCCCCGAAACTAAAAAAAAAAAAAAAATTTGGTAAAAATCGAAATCTCCAGTTGAAGTTGTTTTAAACAGTTTTTTTTCAATAAGAGTTACACAATCTAGCAAGTGTACAAAATGTCTATCTTCCGTTACTCAGGTAGGTATATCACGTGATAAAAATCCCATTATCTGTGACCCATATTCATTAAATACGTGACGTCATTCACAACCGTAACGTAAAATCAGCTATGTTTAGAAATATTCAATTGTACGGACATGCTGATGTAGTTGAAATATTTATTTGATATTTGTGAGAGTATTGAGAAAAAGATCCAGTTTTCGTATTTCTTTAGGATTATTTTTTTATTAGTCTGGAGTGGTATGTAAAATATGTAGCCATAGACAGTTTGATAAAGGAAAGATAGTTAATTTTCAAGCGAGATTTTATATTGGAAATGAAGTAATAAAAAATACAGTAAAAAGTTTAATCCAATACGGATCCTGGTTTTAATTGAACTCTTGTAAATATATTATTTATAACATATTGTTGGATTTACAAAATAAAAAAAGAATTTGTAGGCAGGAACTTTTAACACGTAATCAAACATTCTTAGATAGGTACAATTGTTGCCGAGAAGTCTGTATCAAAGTTTTGGAAATAGATGTTGAAAATAGGAGGTGATAGTGTTATAGTGGAAATAGTCGAAAGTAAAATTTGGAAAAGGAAAATACCACTAAGAGCGTCAGGTAGAAGGAAATGAGTGTTCGGCGGTATTGAAAGAGACAACAAGAAAAGTTTTACCGCCACACTAGACAATCGTAATAATTAAACATTATTGAAATTAATTAAGACAATATAAAACCGAAAACTTTGATAATACGTGACTTTTGGAAGGCGTATGATTGTTTAGGTTCAGAACAGTAATATCTCTATATGATACATATTTAACTCAATCATGTGTACGAAAAAAATATATAATAGGCTCTGACGATCAATTTTTTAGCACTCATAAACCATAATAAAAAGTGTGCAATCCAGAGGAATAAAACCAGACATTGATTTCGACGGAAATTATCACAATCGGTGAATCTCGTCCTACTAATTATAAACAAAAGAACCCCAGCGTACTGCACGAAACTACAAACACTTTAAATTCTAGTATGAATGATTTCAAACTTAAATGGGTGAGTACACTAAGTTATGATTTATTGTCTTTTTTCAGCTCTATGAGTTAAAAACGATATTCATACATCAGTTGGAAAATTGTCTTTTGAAACGGTAAAACAATGGCCGCTGTATATTTCTTGCCTAGCAACATTATATTGGGTTACCGGTCATGCCCGTTAATTGTGCATTTCCCAGCTTCTGGAGGCCCCCCAAAGCAGATTCTATTAGATAAAATACACAGCTTACCGACCTAAGAGTACTATCAGCATACCGATCTAAGAGTACTGAAAGCTAGTGCAAAGCGAATAACAACTAATACATAAATCATGTTTCCGCAGACCTGAGTTTGTAAATAATTGTTGTTCGCAAAAGTCATCTTGCATAGTACTACACTCTATTAAGCACATGTATATCATATATCATATAGTATCACGACTTTAAGCACAATTGAGCTATCTTCAACTTAGAGAACATCATGTTTTTGTATGATGTTTGCATCTGAAAAAAAATGTGATGATTGATAATTTTATTTTCATTATTTACATTTTTTAAAACCACTTTTCTGAGTATTAAGCTTCATCCATTTTTATTTTGCAAAAGTTTTATTCATTTTTTTTCTCCACGTTTCTGAGAGATGCGAAAAATTTCATACATTTTTTCCACTTTTCTGAGAAGGTGCAAAAAGCTCCATCTATTTTTTTCTCCACTTGACTGAGACGGTGCAAAAAGCTTCATCCATTTTTGTCTCCCCTTTTTTGAGAAGGTGCGAAAAATGTCATCCATTTTTTCCACTTTTCTGAGAAGGTGCAAAAAGCTTCATCCAATTTTTCCCAACTATTCTGAGAAGGTGAAAAAAGCTTCATCCATTTTTTCTCTACTTTTCTGAGAAGGTGCAAAAAGCTCCATCCATTTTACTGAGAAGGTGCAAAAGGCTGTATTCATTTTTTTTCTCCACTTTTCTGAGAAGGCGCAAAAATCTGCATATATTACAACATATTCATTTCGACAGTTTTCATCTAATGACGATTTGTACACCTCTGGAATTTCCGGTAGATTGGACACTTCCGTATAATAGAATCTATACATAAAATATGTTAAATATAATACAACTTTGTTAGTGTAGAGCTTCTGCTAGTGAAGCAAAGTTGTTTATGTGTTCGTACATTTCCATGTCATCTTTTTGAAAATTATTAGTTTGTTATTCATCTATCATTCATAACTCATGGATGTTTGTTCTTTTCGTTTTTTTTTTTTTGCGCTATGCGTATTGTTTTCACATTCAGTATATGGTGATAAACAGTACATATCAATTTAAAGTCGCTTCACTTTAAATCAGATATATAATCTAACGTTATTTTTATAAGAGATCACTAGAACACGCCAGCGACATTGTGAGTCCGTGACTGAATTAAAGTACCTACGCCTTATTTTTAGCCTGGATTTTTAATATTCGTATTGACATTTGATAAAGTCATGCTGGTTTTAAGGTGCACAGTTTTCTCTGCTTTCAAAATCTTTCTGTTTGAACCCGTCCTTGTTTTCTTACAACAACCGAACACTACCGATGATATATACTATTGGTACCGGTATCGGATTTGACCCAGAACTTGTTAATTATTGGTAAAATCATTTAAGTGGAAAACAAAAGGGCCTGGAATTGTGTAATGTTTAATCAACAACATTGTCCTATTTTAGCAATATAAAAGTTAAATTCTTTAATTCACAGTTTTTACGTCATGCCGGCTAACAAATTGGACCCTCGTTGTTTTAGTAATATAGAAATGGCGGTGTTGTATTCTATATACTATTTTTGGTAATTCCTGATGTCTTATTAATTAAATAATCATCATGTCATTTCCGCACTTGGAGTTTTAATGAATGTAGATCATTTAGTTATTGTAGATAACTCAAAATGTATTCGCAACAGAGAGCTGCATATCACAACACAAAATATGCAAATAATAATAAGGCTGGTTGCATAAATGCTTAATTTGACTGCAATCTAAGACAATATTAGAAACAGTAATTGATTTTCTGATTAGAAATTTGTTTCATTGAAATTTATTCTTTAGATTTAACTTTGCTCATTTCGTACGAGTATGTGTCATGCTACTGTGTTGTGCAAGTTGATTAGCTTATAGTATCATATTACCAAGAAATCGTATGAAAAAAGTAAAAAAACAAAAATACCGACCTGCAAGGAAAATTCAAAAACGGAAAGTCCCTTATCAAATGGCATAATCATAAGCTCAAACTCATCAAACGAATAGAAAAAAAAATTCTGACTTGGTACAGCCATTTTCTTATGTAGAAAATGGTAGATAACACCTGGTTTTATAGCTGGCTAAACCTCTCCCTTGATAAGAAAGATCAGAACTCTTAAAATCAAGACAACAAAAACTAGGTTGATTACTTGCAGAGCGTTTAAAGGACACAATGTTTATTTATATCAAGAAATATATTGCCGAATTTGAATTACACAATTTGTCTGTAATTCTAATTTAATAAAACCATTAAAATGTTCTAAATCTTAAGTTTACACTCCTTTTTACGTCACATTCTGACTGTGACATCGAGAATAATTAAACAAATTTTAGTGATTGCTAAAAACAATCCGATTTATCTGATAATGTTCCGGTTCTTTACAACTGCATTAGTTGTCACATACTTAGATCATTGACATATAAAGATTTCGTGTATCAAAATTTTACAGTTTACATGTCAGAAACTTTTCTCTTCTTTTATCTGCAGTGAAAAAAAATCACATAAAAAAATAATATTCATTCATGAGATTCATGGCAATCATTTTCACTAATTGTAATCTAATCCTGATTAAAACTAAACACTCTATAATTCATCAAACCTTGATAACGTTGACATATGCTTTGCTTTTTTGGTAGGTTTTGTTCTCATAGTATCGGTTTGTTGTTCCGCAGAGGTTAACATAACATTAAATAGTCATACACAAATAAGAACGTTCAACTTTACAAATTTGTATCAGTATGTAATTCAATATCCAAAGGGCATCTAATTGATTAATCCAAATGTTGTTGAACTTCCTTCCGTTTTGTTGAAAAAGATATCATTCGTCCAGGAAGTTCTGAGCTGTATATAGGTTTAAAGTCATACTAACTCAATTTCTACAAATAATAATGTTAAGGAAATCACTGAACCAATGCATGTATATATATGTACTAAACTAAGTCCAATATGCATTAATTTTACATTTTTTTACGAATCCATAACATATAATCGACAAAAAAATATGTCAAGCATTGACAATTTTGCCTGCTTATAAACTTTTGTGTTTTGTTGCCCACGTTTACCGAACGTGACCTTAAAAAACAATGAACACAGAATAAAATTGAGAATGGAAATGGGGAATGTGTCAAAGAGACAACAACCCGACCACAGAACAGACAACAACAGAAGGTCACCAATAGGTCTTCAATGCAGCGAGAAATTCCCGCACCCGGAGGCGTCCTTAAGCTGGCCCTAAACAAATATATATACTAGTTCAGTGATAATGGACGTCATACTAAACTCAAATTATACACAAGAAACTAAAAGTAAAATAATACAAGACTAACAAAGGCCAGAGGCTCCTGACTTGGGACAGGCGCAAAATGCGGCGGGTTAAACATGTTTATGAGATCTCAACCTCCCCTATACCTCTAGCCAATGTAGAAAAGTAAACGCATAACAATACGCACATTGAAAGTCAGTTAAAGAGAAGTCCGAGTCCGATGTCAGAAGATGTAACAAAAGAAAATAAACAAAATGACAATAATACATAAATAACAACAGACTACTAGCAGTTAACTGACATGCCAGCTCCAGACCTCAATTAAACTGATTGAATGATTATGTCTTCATCATATGAATATCAGGCACAATCCCTCCCGTTAGGGTTTAGTATCATACCATCATAAAATATATGAGAAGAGCATAACCCATGTCATGCCAACAACTGGTTTTAAATAAATGTGTTTAGTTACGATGCAAAGACCCTATAAGTGAATCAATATTAAAGCCAAAATATGCAATCTTTAATGACCTGACAACAGTATCGTAACTATATCCCTTCTTAATAAGTCTATTTAAAGGTTTTGTCAGCTTCTGAGGTGAATACTGACATTTTAGTGCTTTATAAAGAATATTACCATAAAAGATTGGATGAAATACCTGAACATATAAGAAGTCTGCATGTTGAGCTATATTTACGAATGATGTCTTGTACCGATGATAAAATTTAGTAAATGTTTTGACTAGTTTGTGATATCGAAAACCCTGGTGTAATAATTTTCAGTAATACATAAATTTCTTTCGTTAAAATCTGAAACGTTGTTACATACACGAGCGAATCGTACAAGTTGAGATATATAAACACCGTAAGATGGTGACAAGGAACGTCACCATCTAAAATGGATAATTAACGATAGGAAATGAAAATCATCTCTTTTATCATAAATTTTGTATTAAGCTTTCCGTTAATGATATAGATATCAAGATCGAGGAAAGGGCAGTGGTCATTGTTAGTATTAGCTTTATTTAAAGTAAGTTCAACAGGATAAATTTCTTTAGTATACATACTGAAGTCGTCATTATTGAGAGCCAATATATCATCCAAATATCTAAAAGTATTATTAAATTTTGTATCAGATGTTGTTTCGATGGGTCTTTGCTGATTTTAGTCATACATTGTAACTCATATCAATACAAAACAGGTCCGTAATAAGTGGTGCACAGTTAGTCCCCATTGGAATTCCGATAACCTGACGATATACGGAATCTCCAAAGCGAACAAAAATATTATCTAGTAAAATTCAAGGGCAGATATAGTATCAAAGCATGTCCAATTGACATAGTTCTTTTGTTTATTGCTACTAAAAATGACCTGAAAGAGTTAGAACATATGTATTCACATTCTGACTTTTAAATGCCCATTTAATTAGGTGTGTGAATTTTTCTTAATGAGAATGTGAGGCAATGTGGTATACAGGGTAGAAAAATCAAAACTTTGAACAGATTCAAAATCACCAATATAAGCATGCAATTTATCAAGTACTTCCAACGAGTTTTGACACTCCAAAAGTAATTAATTCCACTATTTTCAAAGGCCTTATTTGAACAATTTATTATCAGGTTTTGATTGTACCAAGTGAACTGGTAAGAAGAATAGACAATTTAGTAGTGGAACAATGGCTTGAAGACGAAATAAATCTATATTTGTAAGGTGTTTTATGTAGCTTCGGAAGCCAGTACATAGTTGGGACTTTCATTGTATTTGGTTCTGCTTGTAAAGAGGTAGCTAAAAGTTTATGTTTGTTACAGATGTCGTTTTCTGAAAATGGAGTCAGTTGGAATGTTGGTGAATTGGTGATTTCTTTTTCAGAACCTCAATGTAAAATTTACGTCAAACAATAATGATATTATTAGCAGCTTTATCGGCCGGGACAAAACAAATTCCTTGGCTAGTTCTTTAAGTTTATGTTTGATACGAGAAATAGGTTTATTATGGTTGTTGTTAAGAGTTAAATGTTCTTTAAAATGTTGAATACGTATATCAACTATGTTCATTACTGAATTAAAAAGAGCCCAAAGATTTTTGTCAGCTTTTTCCCGTTTTATCCATTTTAAACAGTAAGTACAGGTGAGTCGTGGATGATATTACGACACTCATTCCAATTAATGATTGACGGGGGACGATATTTAGGTCCTTTACTGAGGAATGATTTTAACTCTCAGTCTTTAACGATGTTAAGATCTCCTGTTATAACATGTGAAATGGGTCCATAAATGTATTCGGAATTACTGCAATTACATGAAGTAGGTGTATTTTCACTGATATTAACATCTTTACACAATTGGCTATAATTAAACACATATTTCCGGGTAGATTTCTTGTAAATATAACAAATAAGAGGGAGCTCAGTATTATCAAAATATCCAGGAATTTGTTCTTTAACAGAATGGTCGTTAAAAATACCGGCAATATTTACAAAATCAAAACCTTTATTGACATACTTTATTTTAATAAAATGTTTCTTATGATCTTCAGGGCGATCAATTTTGGGAAACAGTTTAGAATAACAATATGCCATTATAATTTGAACGATTTCATACTTAGGACTGCTATATGAAATTGTGTTGCAATCCTCTAAAATTTTATTTAACTTATTAACCGGTAATGAACAGAGCTTTGTTAACAGATAATGTCTGCCGTTGTTTTTGAAATAGAAATTAGGTCCGAAATATTGGTATGATTGGTCCGAAATTTTCTTTGATTGCGATTTTTTCTACGACCATGAGAACGGTTTTTACGAACAGTTTTAGAAACTATAAGCATGGAACACGTAAAAATAATTGAGATAATAGACATGCAATTGAACAACGTTTATTTGTGCATATATTTTCCATGCGTTTTTCAATGTTCAATTTATTTGTTCTTGCTTCTCTTATCGTTACATTTCTGTTGTCAGATTTTCTTCTTCCTGGATATCTTTTGAGTGAACTGTTTTAAATAATTGCAATGTATTTCAGACTGAACCACTAAATTGTTTTTTTTTTTTTTTTAGTTTTTTAGACATGAAATTGAATATGACCAAAAGCCGTTAGTAAGAGTATGATATAATCCCCCTATAATAAATACAAACATTGTTCCTTAGTAAATGTACAAACTTTTCATTGTAATTGTACCAAGATTAAATCAAAATACACTACCAAGAACATTCTTAAGTGATATCCATTCGACTACAAATGTCCATAGCGGAAAACGTCATCTGGTCGTCTTGGTTCTATTTTCGATTTTAACAATTAATCTAATCACTTCACAATACGCATATTAACACAATATTATACTCTAAGATGCTGATGATGCTGAATTAACAATTAACAAGTTCGTTGACCGTTATGGAATATCTGTTTCAATGATGACAACGGATATGTTACAATTGTCGTCCCCTTTTCCCAAAATGTGACCTACCGAATTAGATTTATCACCGGGTTTGTACTAAGGCCACGCCAAATTAATACCTCGTTCGTCGGATTCCCCGCAAGTTGTGATGGTCGACCAGAAAAAAGTACTTTTATTTAATACCCGCGTCCAGTACGGAGCCGCGCGCGTCTGTCTTTAAATTTATGAAACAAAAATTTTAATCAGTTATGCGTTTGAAAGTAACGCTATACAGACACAGAAATTGACATAAAAAACGATCTAGATCTAACATTCACAACGTTGTTGTTACAATAGTATTGCCAAATTTAGTATGATAAACATTCCTAACGTTAGACATGAGTGGAATATTTGTTGTTACAGTAGTTACGCAGGCAAACACATCAGTAGAATATGATTTGGACAATTATTTTACCGATTTGTAAGAAGTGCGCCGTGCAAGACCACAAACGTTCATAACATCAAACTACAATTACGACCCAGGAAATATGACAGGAATTTTTAGACCAGCTGCAACTACCGTCCCTAAAAGATCGTCGAACCCAAAACAGACTTATCCTCTTCTGCAAAGGCATACACGGTCAAGCAAACTTACCATCTGATAAACTGAAGAAAAAAAAATAAGATCTAGGGCAACCAAGAACATGCATTATGTCCAACATTTTCAGAGATTGAAACAAAACCAGACACATTAAAATTCTGCTTCATACCAAACACAATTAAAGATTGGAAGCCTACTACCATCGGATATTTTCACCAAGACTGAAACAACAGAAGAACCATCTAAAATGTTCAATGATATTGTAAGGGGTGTCCCACTTAATTGAATTACTTGACTCACACACGGTGTAGTAATATCCTTGAATGATTCACCGTATACCTATCAAGATCAAACGACAAAGCAACGATGCCACCGAATTGAAAGATTGAAAGAAAGTTATGACAATATAACATGCATAAAAATAAAAGATGATCCCAAACGTAATGGTACATGAATTGAAATGGCACCGCAAATGAAATGTATTATAGTGTTTACATTTTTTTATATGCTATAAAAAAATTTCAGCGGCTTTGAAATTTTTGAATCTTTTATTTATATTTGCTAGTATCATAAGAAAGTTATATTGAAATAAAATTGAGAATAGAAATGGGAAATGTGTCAAAGAGACAACAACCCGACCAAAGAGCAGAAAACAGCCCAAGGCCACTAATGGGTCTTTCACAGCGAGAAAATAACGCACCCAGAGGCTGGCTTCAGCTGACCCCTACACAATAAGGTATACTAGTTAAAAGCATGCAATTTGACTAGAATGTTTATGTGGTAATTGAATTTAGCACATTTGATAATCAATCTTTACAATTTACAAAATCTTCTAAAAATTAGAATTTGTATGATTGTCAATGACACAACCTTCCACCAGAAACCAAATTTGTTGAGGTTTGCCATTAGTTCACATTATGGCCTTCAACACAGAGCAATATCAACATGCATATATATATACATATATATACATATATATAAATTTGATTGTCATAAAATCTCACAGGAAAGCATTGACTTAAGTAGAATGTGTTGAAATGTTCCTTTTGTTTAGTTAGTATATAGCGTCTGAGAGGTTCATTTGAATGTTATAAATTGGTGTGGTTTTTGGAGGACAGTCCTTTATTTATTTTCAGCTTGTTGTATACACAAATATTTAAGGTTGTATATACAAGCTTTATACATGAATTTATGTTTTCATTGTTTGTTTTAAACAACATACAATGCATCAATTATAACTTACATTAAACATGGATGCATGGCTGATCAAAGCTGTTGTACTTTTTCATGTTCAGCAGGGTCCTATTTGTTTGATCAGTCTACACAAAGTTGTAGGTTTTGCTACAAGTTAAGTATTTTATACTTGGAAATGTTGTGAAAAGATTAAACTGGGTGTCAGAGAACAAATTGATAGGCAAAGTAGGGTAATATAAGAACTAGGATATGAGATATATAAAATATCGAGCACTAAAACTATGTAAATTTCTAATCGCTCGCTTGCTTCAAACTCTTTTCATAGATTTTGTTTTTAAATATTTCAAACATAATATCGCTCGCTAGTAAAAATATCTTTCGCCTGCCAAAAATCAAACTTGGAAAAAAAAACAAATGAAAAAATGTCGCTCTCTCCTACCCTTTTTCAAAGGAAAGAATCCGAAGAACTAGAAATTAATTTGGTGTGGCCTAACATTATCAACACGACGGGCGCCACATGTGGAGCAGGATCTGCTTACCCTTTCGGAGCACCTGAGATCAATCCCAGTTTTGGTGGGGTTTATGTTGCTCAGTCTCTCAGTCTTTGGTTTTCTATGTTGTGTTTTGTGTACTGTTGTGTGTCTGTTTGCCTTTTTCCTGTTTAGCTATGGAGTTGTCCGTTTATTTTCGACGTATGAGTTTGAATGTCCCTTTGGTATCTTTCGCTTCGCCTCTCTTTAACAACAAAACTATAAATAGAACTACATGTGCAAATATGAGTCAGAGATTAAAAGTGCAATAAATTTCAGAATAACAAAACTCCCCACTGCATTATATATACTTAAATTGCATTGAAAATACCTAGATCACGTCAGAATAGTTTTATGATAATAAATATTATTATGAACGAAAAAGTGGATAAACAAAAAAGAATGTGCATGTAGCTGAAGTCTCTTTCAACAAAATGTGTACAAATCATTGACTGTTTACGCAAATTAAATATTCAAGCAAATCGATGTCTTGATTTTATTAATAAAAAGGCATATTTAAACTGCTCTAACGGTTCAAATACTTAGAAGCGCTACTAGTCGTTATAAAAAGGAGATCCAGTAAAACTTCTACCACTGAAACTTATTATATACACAAAATATGTTATCCTTAATAATTTATAGAAATATACAAGAAACAGCTTACTAGCATTATTGTAAAATTACAGTATGGTTTGTATATTTCCTTTTGCCATTGTTTTGTTTATCTTATAAAATCGTCTTTAATATATGAAAATGCCGATTAAGTTTTGTTTTCAGGACCATCTGGATTTACCCTAGTTAAACAGTGCATTGTAAGCTATTATATCTAAATGGAGCTTGAATTAGTACACTATAAAATTATTTGGAAAAAAGTTATTTTCCTAAAAAAGTGCGATTTAATTTATTTTACCTTTTGGTGTTTCTGTATTAACGATGTTTCCATTTGTGACAGTTTGTCTTATATCTTGTTCAAGAAACACATGTTCTGCTGGCATAAAACTGACCTTCGATCTTTTTTCTTCTAATTTTTTTACCGAGATATGTCTACATCCTTAATCTGATCACGATTTTTACATACCTTGCTATCAGGGGATACATTACCGTTCAGGCTAATACAATATGTTCGTAAAAAATGACAGGTTTGTGACAGTGAACATTCACTTCTGGCTGAAAAAAAACAAAAAATAAAAACTAATATCAAAAACTTATAATGAAATATTTTTTTCCAACATACTGGCAGGCAGTAGTTTTTATTTTTTGTTTTTTTTTAGCCACGCCAAAATACATCACAACATTGTGTAAGTGTGTTATAGTCATTGTTTGTATTCTCATCTTTCATTTTTTTTTCATGTGTTCAAATGCATATGTATTGTAGAACATAGGGGCTTAAGTGTTTGGATGTGTTTCTCGAATGATAGCGTTTGGAACACCAGGAGGATGGAATCAAAGGACAATAAAACAAAATATTTAAAAAGGTATTTTTAGTGAATAAATGTATGTCTTCAAGGACAGCCCGTCTAAGGAAGAGCTTTCAAGATAACAACACTAGTTAACCAATTTTGATCTGAAACGGTCATTTTGATCTGAACAGCTCTTAAAACACTGAACAATAAATTGTCACGTTATTTTCAGGTTTGCAATCAATGTTTAGACTTATCCACTGCAGTAAATTCGGTACTATTCAGATATTTTGCTTGCAGTCAATTAAGATCTGATAAGTCTATGTTCAGACTGTTTAGTAGCTGCTATTTACCTGTACACATCAACATCATACTGAATTGTCTGAAATACTACTGAACAGTACTGAATTGACTTCACGCAAACTGTCTAAACAGTACTGATTTTACTGCGGTGGATAAGTCTGATAATTTACTGAAAAGCTGAACATGACTGAATAATTTACTGTTCAGACTTTTCAGATCCTGTTTAGATCAAAATGACCGTTTCAGACTAAAATGCATTTACTAGTGCAATAAAGACCTGTGCTCTTAACACTGATGGGTGAATAATGTTTTGATTTGATGGAGAAAAAAACTAGTGTTATCAAAATTTTAAAATACTTGCTTGCAAACGCTCAATCCTCACCTTACCTGTACCAGCATTATATAAGAACAAACTGTAAAACTCATTCTTTCCTAGATTGGAGTATCGATCAGTACACATCCAATAAATTTTGGTGTCAAGATGTCATTAGCAGTCCTACCCGGCACATGCTTGAACTACTTACCATTGGAAGTTAAGCAACCAACAATCAATCAATCATCAGCAGTCAGAAAAATACTTGTGTCATGTAAACATGAATATATCGACAGGATGAAAAATATATAGGAACTCGTATTAAGTTATGTTTTAAGTTATAATTAAGTTTCAACAAGATGACAAAATTAATGTTGGTACCGATGTAGACAATATTTTCAAAGATCTATATGATGGTGATCATAGTGTTAAATTGACTACCTTTAAGAACCAATTCGGAAGGTCATTATGTTTACATGGATCTTATCTGAATTTACGGACTATATATTATATATTGATCACCGTAAACATTAGGATGTGATATCCCGTTTTCAATCGGTTTTACAGAGGGACAGCCAAACTTCCATACCGAATCTTTGTATCTATGGAAGAGTTTATGAGAAGTTTAATGTGGATTATGGTTAGGTATCGAAATCCCTGCTTTTTAATTTTCAGTGATACATACATAACGTTCATTGAACCTAATTACTTAACTTCGGACACGAGCAAAGAAAACCAGAAAGAATAAAGAAACACATTCAGATTTGTTTATTTCAATGTATTTTAATCCCTCAGTTTTTATATTGAAATTTGAAAGTACATTGATCCAGAAGTCTTTTGCAGAAGTTTTAGTAAAATCTATCGTCGAACATTTCATGCATTTAGACACCCCAGCTATCTTAAAACACACCATACCAATCCCAGAGTGTTTGCAATTACTGAAAATAACAAAAATATCGAACTCCAAGGAAAATTCAAAACGGAAAGTCCATTTTCAAAGATAGTTCATAGCCAATTACAACTAATAATAAATCATGTTTCCTAGATCATGTAGATTAAGATATTCATCAGTACACATAAAATTAATTTATTGTAAAGAAGACATAGCAGTCAGTGAAAAATATCCATGTACAATGCTACCATAAACATGTTAAAGGTATCGACAAGATGTATTTTGTCATGTGGTCATAACTGTATAGGAATTCAATAAAGTTATATTTTTATTTACGAATAATTGTTTGATTCTATTGAAAAAATAGTATTACTACAGTGCTGATATAAACAATTTTCAACGAACTATAGAAGTGTAAAAGTGCTAAATTTATTACCTTTTAGAACAAATTTCTTTCAAAAGGTTAATGAATTTACATCGATCGTACTTAAATTTAGGGCTCCACATAAAGATCACCGTAAAAATGAGGATGTGATATTCCGTTTTTTCTAAAATTTTCTAAAGAGACAGCCAAACTTCAATACTGAATACTTGTTTCTATAGAGAAAAATATAGTTAGGTTTTAAGTAATATATGGTTAGGTCACGAAATCCCCGACTGTACGTTGAAACTAATAACGTCATCTCAAACACGAGCAGAGTGATCCAGACCGAATGCACAAACACATTTAGATTAGGCCAAAGATACACCCCCGTAAACAAAAACAAAAGGAACTAAAAATTATCCTTTTTTTCAAATTTTCGATACCATGTTACAGTAAACATACACGCATATTCACCATAAATCGGTGCAAACTCGTCATGTATGTGGGTAGACATGCTGATAGCTATACACATGGATTTTGTTCTCTACTTATATTTTTTGACATCAAAATTGTAATTTTACATATTGTGTTATATATCATGTAACTAATTAATATGGGTAAATAGCTAACGTGCATGAAAAAATGTATTTATATTGATTATTTGATTGTTAATATTTGTTTATAAATAAACACAAATATTTCTCAATCAACTGTTTTCGTAATATCATATGCAATCTTACCATGTAACTTAGGCAATCTAATACATTATGATTTAATACACTTTTTAGGCTTGGTTCATTTTTGTCATAATTTTGAAATTTAATAAAATTGTTAGAAAGTTACAAAAAAAAAATTTGTAAGGGTTAAGTGGAAATTTTATATTACCTGTTTTCAGGAGTGAAATTGTAACATATAGACCCTTAGTATGTTTCTTTTTTCTGTGCTATTGTGTAATTAAAGCAGGATATTAGGAAAACACGACTATAAAAAGACATCGATAAACACGCATACTGTCTTAAAGTACAAACGTTGGTATGTACTTATATTGATCATATTGATGAACAAGCATAGATTTGTCCATCAATCATGATTTGTCTATTTTTAATAGCAATTTGATTGGTTCATAAGGAAATGTGCCGCATTGCTATCATTCTTTCGACTATATTACTATTATATGATTGCTCTGTGAATACCTTGTGTTGAAGAACTACAGGATAGCAAGATGTCTAAATATTACCAGGTGTGTATTTCAACGTATAACTTAAAAGATATTTGTTAACTTTATTATTTGTTGTGCAATTTTATGAATTTGGATTTACCAGCAATAAATGCAAATACGGTAAATCATATTTTAAACCAGAAATCCGTTTCAGTATTTAAAAAGGTAACATGGGGTTTAAATTATAAATATTTACCTCTCTTTCTTTTTTGCATCATGGTTTAATTGCTCAAAGTCATCAGTCAAATCCCGTTCAACTAATATTTGGCACATTCTACTACATATAGATACATGATAGTTTATTATTGACTCCGTTGACTCTGTTGACGATTTTAATTATATTAAACATTTGTGTGTAATAAATAGAGAATACCATATGGTTTTTCAATACAACAGCCGTATCAACCCGATACATCAATATAATCCAAAGAGCTCTGGTGAACATTCCTATCAACCTTTTATCAGCATCTGCATATGGATTTTACCTGTGAATCATTGAATTTTTGTTTCTTTTATATTATGATAGAAAATCTCAATGATACGAGGAAATACATCTTGCTGAGTCAGGTGGTTTTACATTTTATCTTGATTATAACTACTTTTATAATGATATTTATGATACACTTGAAACTAGTCATGAAGGAAAATACAGCTTCGTACCCTTTACCTACTAAGTATGGCTGATCGAACTGTCCATACATCAGTATACAAAATGTAACAATAATGTCCATTATCCTGCCGATTTCACCTTCGTTCATAATGATGGTTGATTTTTTTGTTGGTATTTGCTTGTGTACCACATAAACGGATTTTCCTGAAACTGAAACCATGTTCCACATGAACGCATGCGTGCCACCTGAACTCATGTGTGTCATTTGAACGAATATGTGCCATTTGAACGAATGTCTGCCACGTAATGACATTTTCAAAGGGATATTTTTGCTGTTTATTTGTGTGTGTGTTTTTTTTTTGTTAGTTTCTGTTTCATTTGAATATACGGGTTTTTTTTATGAATATGCATGCATGATACATTTAGCCTCGATAATCTAAAATCCGAAACTCAATTACTAACAAATATCTGATGTAATTAACCCACTTATTAAAATGTGTTAAATGTGATCAAATATTTATCTTACGTCTTATTTATATTTACAGCTATACATGGTAGTGTTGACTGTGGTATTCGTATTTCACAGTACATGTGTAGGACGGATCTTACCACAACAGATACCTGGACAAGTAATACAAAGACAGATAATACCAGTACCGATAATACTGGAACAAGATCAAATAGAACTGCAACAAAATTTTTTTCTCATTGATGAACGTGGAACTTCAGGTAACATTGGTTTTTTTTGGTGCAAGAATATTTAATAGCTATGCCACTAACATTAAACACCATTATAGAATTTCATAATGAATGTCTACTGGATTTCAAAAGTGGCCAATATGTTATGCTCCCGTCTTATTAAAAATTCGTTTTTAATAAACATGAGACTTGAATGATTTCAAATTACGACTTATTTATGTTTTTGTCCATTAATATTTTATAAAATATTGAGGTTTCGGAATACAATAGTAGTGCAATTTGATTTGATATTAATTATACAATGCTTAATCTGAGAATTCAAACAACAGCAATCGTTTGTGCATCACCAGAACCAAACCTCAAAAACTGGTTGCAACAAAAATCTTAAAAAACCCTTTCCAAAATAATTGTATTCATAACTTTATTTTGTTACAAGCGGACATTATTAGATATGAAATTCAACTAGTTGAACATTTATTTACTCCTTCGTTTGTAAACATATGATCATAGATCTGAATGTCAAAACTACAGCTATTTCCACTTTTTCTGGAATATTTTATCAGCGAATGCGACTTAACGCCGTATTGTTAATGTTTTGCAGTGAGTACATTCGAACCACCACGAGTGAAACTAGCGTCAGTAACTTTCTTGAACACAATGGTTTACTCCTAGTGTCAGTGTCAGTGTTTCCTTATATTTAGATTTCTGTGAAGTGTTTGGTTGTTTTTTTCTGTTTTTGTCATTGTGCTGTCTTTTTTGAGCAACACGACGGATGCCACATGTGAAGCAGGATCTGCTTACCCTTCCGGAGCATCTGAGATCACCCCCGTTTTCTTGGTTGGGTTCATGTAGTTCAGTCGCTAGTCTTTATATGTTGTTTTTGTGTACAGTTGTTTATCTTTTTGGTCTTTTTCTTTTTGTGCCATGGCGTTGCAAGTTTTTTCCCCCTTTTTGAGTTTGAATGTTCCTTTGGTATCTTTTGCCTCTCCTTTATAATTTTTTATTTCCCCTTTTGTATCTTCACTTTCTTTTCATAAAATGTAGATTAATTGATAAGTTGTATGGTATGTTATTATATATATATTAAACAGAGTTATCGTGTGCAAAGTATACGCCGAACCGTTACAGTTTGATTTCTATCGTGAAGTAATAAATGCATGATGTTGTAATTTGAAAAAGCTCGTAGATCAAACTTAGGCATATACTTTTTCTCATACAACAAAAACAAAAAGGGTATATCAAATTCGTCTGTTGTATTTGTCAGTTCAAGAATTTGGTACTGATGGCAGTTTTTGAAGTAACTGTTAAATATTGTTTTGTCAACGCTTAATACTTTTGTTGACTCTTATATCTCCTTTAGGGAGAGGGGAGGGGAAGTCGATTCAACATTCTAAAGCTGCCCAATTGATTGTCCTCTTTTTTAACAATATAAATTTAATTATAATCAAACAATTTGACTGTATGCACAAAAAAAAAAAAAAAAAAATACACACACCATTTAGTTACCTGATTCTGAAATGACCATTGATGTTTTTGCTCAAGGGGTTGCATAACACCTAATGGAGTTAACTCTTTAAAAATAAACTGAACGTTTTTAATCACATACTAACGGTAACGGGTATTCAAGCTTATCTATTATCAAAATTAGTGTTTGTTAAACTGCTATATATCCAATGAAATAATTCCTGTAAAATGTGTGATTCAAATTTCTGGAAAGTTTTGTATTTTAGTCAACAGGTCAAAGTTAATATTCTGTCAAACTTTATGAATATCAAACGTCCCAAATCTATTTGAGTCAAAGTGTTTGGTACTCCCGAAAATGATTGATTTCTTTTTTTTTCTTAAGAATATGATACTGTTTGATTTTATTTCCACATATTCTTAACACTCCGATCGATTCTTATCAAATTTTTAAAATTCTAAATCTGTCTAGATAACTCAGATTCTTTTTTCAATGAATCTATTTATATAGAAAGGAAAATATACTATAATTTAAATAACTGCCATTTGATGTGATATACAAATAACACAATTCAATAGGGTATAACAAATAACATTCCAGCAATAGTTCATACATAGTCTCTTCAAAGACTGTTTAATTGAGAAAAAACAATTTTAATTTGTTCACACCTTGGGTACTTTTTATACTTCTTTAAATAGAACAAACTTGACTTTAAATATTCAAAATTATATTTCATTGTTTAATGACGCCATTATTTCGTTTTTTTTTCTATATACATGTCTGAATGTTAGTATCGGAATTTTTTAAATGTAAGTTTTTTCTTTACTGCAGTTAATGTGACTTGATTACTTAATTTCCAAGATTTCAATTTACTTTAAACTTGATTTCAAAGATCTCAGTTTACACTAAACCTGATTTCAAAGATATCAAGTCACACTTAACTTGATTTCCAAGATCTCAGTTCACACTAAACTTGATTTTCAAGATCTCAGTTTACACTAAATATTCATTGATCAACATATGAAAGTACAAATGTATGGTGGACTTAATGTTATTTCCTTTAATTTTCCAAATAAAACATATATTTCTTCATTCGTTTGTAATTTTCAAAAGACAAAAGTTCGATTAGTAGACTGTCATGAAATTAAATTTTTTGGTCATACTTTTGATTTTATTTACCTCCTTTCAGTCTTTGTCGAATTCCATGCGGAATTATTAATATGCCTTGTGTTTGCTTCGATCAACGCCCTGTTTTTAAATGTATAAATTTTTGCTGTTCATTATCCCAAATATAAAGTGTTATTGAACACATCATATCTGTGATTATGCATACAACCGTAATGAAAACAAAGAGAATCACTCGAAATCTAAAGAGCGGGTGCATCGAATCACGAGACCCTTTCTTACAAGCCTTCATTACAAGCTGATATATAGCAATTAGTCGCTATCATTGATAAGAGGTCGTTTTTAACTTATAATTTAGTGAGGTCAGAGTGTTTTGCTCCATGTTGAAGGCCTCATTGTGACCTTCAGTTGAAGAACAACAATAAAAGCGTTGTTTCTTTGCGTTTTGTGCACATACTGATTTTCTGTCATGGATGGATACCCCATATTCTTTCTTGTCTATCATGTACGTGAATTTCAAATTGCCTTTCAAAATCACATCTGTTTAAATTATACCCTTTAACCTAAAAGGATTGCGCATACACAATGAATGTATCCTTCCTTTAAAACAATAACATACTTTTTTCAACATTCTTAAAGGACTGAAATGATTATAAATACTTCTTTGTATTACATTAAATCATAAATTGATCCATTTTTTTCTGAAACTACTCTAGTGGATGGTACTGGAATTGGCACAAGATCAGGTTTGCAATTGTTGCCTTTACCTCTTATAACACTGGCGGTACCTATGATGTCAATGGCAATGGCGATGATGATGACGAGTACTGTTACTAGTGGAACAACTGTTGCGCCCACAACTGTTCCGGCTACAACACAAACAGCTGCACAAACAAGTAAGTATCGATTAATAAATAACGTTTACCTTCAAATGTTTTCAGTAGATAAACACATATCATTGTTCGTCGGCTTCAAGTCAAAGCTACTGAGAATATATACAGCCTGTTATTAATCAAAACATTCACTAAAAATAATCCACCATTTTCTGCTAAAGAAATGCCTGAACCGAGTCAGGAATATGACAGTTGTTTTCCATTCATTTGATGTGTTTGAGCTTTTGTTCTTGCTATTTAATAAGGGACCTTCCGTTTTGAATTGACTTGGAGTTCGGTATTTTTGTTAATTTACTTTCCCCACTGAAATCTTTAATAACAGTAATTAAGAGAACCGACTGTTATAGATTCTAAACTATTAATATATTTCCTACAAAATGTTTATTCAAATCATCATGGATGTTAACATTAATCATCCTTCCTTACCAGTAGCAGTATGTTAGTTTCACAACTTAAATTGGAAGATACATCAATTTATTCTCTGCAATTGTCTTTGCAAAATCAGTTATGTATATTGTATCACAAAGTAGCTTAAATAAGCTCTTTATCAATCATAGTCAAGTAATGCTTTATACAGGATAGGAAAATTCCATAATGTTAAGCGTTTGTTCATACTACAATGGCAATCAAAAATAAAATAACAAAAATACCGAACTCCAAGGAAAATTCGAAACGGAAAGTCCCTTATCAAATGGCAAAATTAAAAGCTCAAACACATCAAACGAATGGAAAACAACTGTCATATTCCTGACTTGGTACAGGCATTTCCTTACAAAATGGTGGATGCACATGCTTCGTAGTCTGATAAAAATGTTACTTTTCTCGAACATTTTAACACAGTTGGCTGATAAAAAGAGTTGACAATCTTACTTGCATCTGAATAACTCAAGATGAAAGCATTTCAAAGCAATATACATCTTTTGTGACTGAAACTAGGACGAAATAATGCAAATATAACCGATATGTACTATTGAGATTTAGGTATAAACACAATTTATTTTTATCGGTGTTGCTGTACAAATTCGCATTGAAAATGTTGTTATCACACTTTGTAAGTGCTATGAAATACTACTAAAAAATGCATTGATGTTCAGTAGTTGTCGTTTGTTGATGTGGTTCATAAGTGTTTCTCGTTTCTCGTTTTTATATAGATTAGACCGTTGGTTTTCCGTTTGAATGGTTTTACACTAGTAATTTTGGGGCCCTTTATAGCTTACTGTTCGGTGTGAGCCAAGGCTCCGTGTTGAAGACCGTACTGACCTATAATGGTTTACTTTATAAATTTTGACTTGGATGGAGAGTTGATCCATTGGCACTCATACCACATTTCTTATATCTATTGAAGATACATTGAAGAAATGTAATATGGAAAACAAACAAAAAACGAAACAAAAATACATCAGCAAAGTATATGTCGACTCGCAAATAGTCTGACGATTATGTACATCTTTATTTCAATGCTTACCATATGGCATTGTTATTTTGACTTTTCCTAATCACTTTATTGGGACAGTTTTGTGTAAGGAGCACACCACTGATTACGAAGTCCGTATAATGTGAACATGCACAAGCATGAAACATACTGAGATAGAAATGTAAACGCATAACGACTTTGCACAACTTTTTGAAAATTTCGGATTTTTTTAATACTCTTCAACTTCGTATTTGATTTGATCATCCAGCTGTTTTGATTCAAGCGTCACTAATTAGTCTTATGTAGGCGAAACGTTTGTCTGGCACACACAATAAACAGACTTATGAAGACGAACGACTGAAAACGATACTACATCATTTTACGGTCATCACCCATTCGTATTTTTATATTTTTGATATAGATGGGTACAGTTCAAACCTGTTCAGCAAGAAGTTAACTTGATAACTAATCATTTGAGTGATCAAAGTTAACCTGAGATAGGTTAAGGGATTGCTTCGACCGGTTCTAAAACCAAAATCAATTCAGAGATAGGGTCAGTCCTAAACTGTACCGATAGTTAACTTAATGACAAGATTTTATGACTGGCGAAAGTGAACTTAAGACAGGATTTATGACTGCCTCGACCGGTCTTAGGACAGAATTCATGTCAACTTTAAAAAAAAAAACAGAATTGGTCTTAGGATTGTCTTTCTACTGCCCGAAAAGTTAACTTTATGACAGGTCCAATATTAAAGTTAACTCTGGACAAAATTTCCTTTGCCACAACCAGTCCTACACACAAGTTAACTTGTGACCAGGTCTGCTCATAAAAACAGTCATGGATCTAGACTGCTCTGTCCGAAACCAGACCTGTTGTAAAAAAAGTTAACTTTGGTCTGCTCTGCTCCAGGATAAAGCTAACATGATCCGAAGTTAAAAAGTAATCATGACCGCTTTAATTAATGAGTATCATTTGAGTATCATCACATACATGTATCAACAAGTTTGGTAAATAAAGATATATTCATAGGACCGATTCAAGAGCAGACTTGTTCCCAAGACTGGCATCACTAATCTGTCAAATGTCAGACTTGTCCACAGCAGAGGTAAAGAGCAAACCTGTCACTGACGACGTGCTGACTTTGAAAATGTACATAAATCAGTTGCAAGTAGTGGTCCGTCATACCAACCATTCTATTATAATCGCAAGCAGTTGCCTTAAAGGCAACATTCTTTGTTAGTTAACTTTGTTTTTAAAAAGACATTAAAATTCAATGACAATTCCCAATCAGAATATGTGAAACATTTTTTATCCGTTCGTGGCAAGATAAAGTCTAATTAATGAAGTCACAAAGTCTATGGTTACTTTCAACAGTATTTTTTTTTCTCTTAATAATAACAAGATAAAAGTACGATTTTACATAGCAGTTAAATATGGGATTCGGAAACAAGTTTTGGAAAACTTTTATAAATCCGTCTCCCAAATAGTATATAGTTGCACATATTTTTGTTGGTTTATTATCAATATAATCAATTGTATGTTATATTGAAGACAAGCCATTAAATTAGTTTTAATGAGTAGAGAGTTGCGGTTCCAGTCGACGGATTAATGCGTTCACGCTACCTCCTTTATAAAAGAGTGTGATTATACTGCTGTATTTTTTCCCGTCTGATACAGTGCACTTTTCCCAGAAAATCGTCTCTTCCTGACATCTCCTGTGTTATGACGTCAAACAAGGAATATGAAATACTCATTGTAGAATGACAAGTTCTCTTGTTTACAAATTAAGATGGTTTGGCCGTAGTCATGCTTGATGCTATTTGGTGCTATAGATGAAATAGTCATAAGTTAAAAGAAAAACAGGAAAAATAGAAGAAAAATGCAAGATATTTAATGTCTAACAGTATTATAATATTGTAAAAACACAAAAATGACCCAACTTAAACCAAATCATTCTTAAAAGAGGGACGAAAGATACCAGAGGGACAGTCAAACTCATAGATTGAAAATAAACTGACAACGCCATGGCTAAAAATAAAAAGGTGCTCCGGAAGGGTAAGCAGATCCTGCTCCACATGTGGTACCCGTCGTGTTGCTTATGTTATTACAAATCCGGTAAATAGTCTTATTCGGTAGGTCACATTCGTGAAAAGGGAAGGGTAAGGGTCTTAACAATTTAGACTGCAAACATGCATTGTACTTTACAAAAAGCGATAATGTTGCCACAAATAATTGGGAAAAAAGTATAATAACAAAAATACCGAACTCCAATGAAAATTCAAAACGCAAAGTCTCTTATCAAATAAACAAATCAAAAGCTCCAATACATCAAACTAGTGGGAACAGGCATTTTCTTATGTAGAAAATGGTGGAATAATACTTACACTCAGAACAACTAGATATTATATTTTACAATGTACGTGTATTGTTTATCTAAAACTATGTATGTCCTCATTCGGGTACTATCTTATAACGCATTGTTACGACCTTGCATCATGGCAATGTCTAATTCTTTTTGCTTATTTGAAAATAATTAATCCATGTTGTGTCATATTAGTAGCACCATGTGTTCCAACAAATTGCCCGGATGGATATGCGTTGTTAAATAACCAAGCTGTTAGTCCTAATTGTTACTTCTATAGTGGAACTGCCATGGCAATGTGGTCTACTGCTCAGGTGAGTATGTATGCTTGAACCATATCAGATTTATTTATTAGTTGTCAACAATGTATATGACTTTGTTTTCCTTCACGGAGACGCCTGAATAATTTTGCTATTTAATAATTGTGACTGTTTTGCTTCGGCTAGAAAGTGAAAGAATAATGGCTTTGCATTTCGAATGACTAACTTGACCATTTGGTTTAATTTAACAGATGCATCATGTTCAGGAGGAGTATAAGTAAAAAATAACAGTCTTGAGATGACATTTCCTACGCATAGTATACTTTCTGTCATTTTTTTTTTGGAAACATCTCTACTGAACATGATGTGCCTGTATAAAATTACATACCTTGAAAATTTGTAATATTGAAAAGAATTTAGGAAACAATATGAAGTTATTACTTATTCATTATCTTGAACAGAATTTCCATTTAAGAAATTAACCTTTCAAGACGAAATTAAAGAAACATGCAGAGAGCCCTAACGAAGGGTACACAACGGAATAAAACGTAGAAATGGAAAAAAAAAAAAAAAAAAAAAAAAAAAAAAAAAGTAAGAAACATGCATACACAATATATTGTATACATTAAACCAAGTATTTTTAGAATATTGATTAAATATCTATTCATTTAACAATGCCATTTCAGTTGATAACGTTAACGTTACAAATTTGCGCGGAATTTTAGATGGTTCTATATTCAAAACTAACCCTTCCGTGCCTCATTAACTCTAAATAGGAGTCAATGACGATTTGCATAGGATACTTTCAATATTGTAATAATTCTACTGATTAGTTAATGAAAATCTTCAGAAAAAGAGTATATCAGGCAAATGAAATTAATTCAATTCGAATACTTAAATGAACTTAAAGTTAATAATAGATACTTTGGGAACACGTGTTTCAAGAAAGCCTAGGTCATCGCTCGTGGCGTGAGAGTACATTCTTGCATAAATAGTGAGCTCTGATCTAACGAATGACCAACTGAAATAGAGTTGTTGCTTTTAATTACATTCATTAAAGTCCCTAAAATGACACAAATCCGCAGGTTATTGCAGTGTGAATTAAAAGAGATATGATCTTTACGTCAATAAGACCACAAATAACTATAGAAAATGTTTAAGCTAAAATATAAACAAATAACTGAAAGACATGATTAACAGTACTCGCAACACCGATACTTTAAAAGCTCAGTTGTTTTTGATAATGTTTTTACAATGTTACGGCATAACATACAAGTATCATTTTTTGTATTATCTGCAAATATGTGATACAGGAGGATACTGCATCTGTGTCTTGTTCTAAAATTTTAGAAGACATGTACCCTGAAAGGTGCCTATCTATGGAGGCCAAAAAGTGAAGCAGAAGCTAATGCTGTCAAAGATGAGTTTAAATTTGGTAACTTATGAGTAAAATATTTATTTTTTTTTTTGTATCGTTGAAATTTTAAACAAAAGCGACTATTTGTTGACAAACATTCCCATTTACTTGTTCTCAGTAAATATGAAGAAAAAAATCATGTTTGAATTTTATACATCTATCAGTTAAATAACATGTATCTATCCAGATGAAGATTGTATTTTCCAATCCTATGTTGTTGATAGAAGATGCCAAACAAGCCAATGGCAACAAGGTGCAATCTTTTGCAAAGTTTCACGAATTTTGACGAATTAAAAACTAGAAGAAGTTGTTTACACAAAATAGGTACAGTCTTTTGTGAACTTTGATGCTACATTATTTAGTTTTCAAATCTGGCAAAATAGGGTAACTGCAAACAGTTCCATAATAGACGGGGTAAAACACTAATATATGTGCAATGTAAATGTAAGGTGTCAAGGATCTTGCCGGAAAATGGAGTTTATTTCAACAATACTAGAACACACCCGCGGATTCAGCTTAAGCGGGGGAGTGTGTTGGTCATCAAGGCAACCCTACACTGTAAGCATTACTTTTCAGTTCAACTGAGTTCGACTTAAAAAAGTTTTTCCAGAACGTTCAACTCACATGTTATTTTGTGATGCGACCGGAAGCTATATGTTACATATACTATTGGTATCGGTGTCGGACTCGTCCCGGAACTTCTTAATTATTGGCAATATTAATTACGTGGAAAACAAATGGGCCTGGAGGGGTGTAATTTTGAATCAACACCATTGTACTATATTAGTTATATATAAAATTGAATTCTTTGATTCATCGTTTTTACGTCATGACGGCTGACAAATTGGACCTCGTTATTTTAGTATTATAGATGTATTAACTTAACAACGCCAGCCCGCACTCCCTAACCCGGCCAATAACAAGTTCAAATTTGAAACTGTACCATTTTGTCCTTTTTGTATGAATAAATTGTATAGATAACGCTTACATTATCGTAAAAGGGTGGGGTGATTCTCACTACTTCATAATTATATATATATACTATGCAAAGCCCTGTCTGCTTTTGGAAACCCAAACAACCTTTCGGATCAAAACCAACAATGCAACTAGCTACTAAATAATCCCTGAACATTTCATTCAACACCAATAATTTGTTTGATAGGAGTTTAAGACGGGTGATCCATACACCTTTTAAAACAAATTATATAAAAGAATAACTTAGTCCATCAAGTAATTTCGGTCAATTAAAAGTTCAAATTGTAATTTCACCCAGTTGGTCCCATTTTGAATAAATGAAGTTAATAGATAAGATTACTTTTATCTAAAAAGGAGTTTTGCAGCTACTTCATTTAGGATGTTCGCTACTCTGTTTCAAAATAACAAGCTTTTTAATTTGAAAGTATATGAATAAGGGAACTTAAAAAGCAGGAAAAATGAAGGGTCCGTGTGTTTGTTTTCGAGATATAAGCCATTGCGCATTTGGCGGGGAAGTTATTCTCTCAAGATTTTTCATATATTTAACATTGGCACCTTTTTCTTTCAAAAACTATGACAAAATAACAAGGATTTTATAAGATTTTCAAAAATGGCTTTTGAAACTATATATAATAAAATCATGAAAAGAAAAGTAGGGGTTTGGGGGCATAATTTTTTATGGCACTACGTGTATAAAACCAGATGATTCCAAATATCTGACAAAAATTAAAAAAACAAGAGGAGCGAACATCCTTAATGAGTATTCCCGAACAAGGTCATATAATATAGTACATGTACATGTAATTAATATATTGTTTTTTATAAGATTCGGAAAAGCTTGTAATGAAAATACTACTTAGACTTAAGACCCATTTCAATTCATGAAATTAAACTGAATATCTGAATAAACAGTGCATATGTAAGATTTTTAAACTTTACACACGCGGATAGTCAAACATGAGCCATTCTATATTGTTAACATACATCTACGAGTTAGTTTTTAGGTATAAAAAGGGCATCTGAGATGCAAAGATACGTCAACGTGGCAAAATTAGCTGGCTTATTTACATTATTACCATATTTCAACGCTCACATTCTATGCTATGAAAACATTACGTTTGTTTGATATGTTGCAAAATCCAAAAAAAAAAAAAACACTTCAAACGCAAAAAGTTTATAAAATGTACAGATTAGACGACTTGTTTCAATGGATCTAAGACTGCGACAACTTGTGGCTAGTGAGTTGATAAATATAGAATAATGGCATTTTTGTTTTTGATACTGACTTTATCAGCAAGAATATCAAGCGAGCCCGTTAGGGCGAGCTGATATTCGAGCTGATGAAGTCAGTATCAAAAAATAAAATGCCATTATTCTGTTTATCGGCAATTTGTCATAACTGTACTTTTTTTGGTTGAGAATATGAAGTAAAATGAAATAGTTAGTAAAACTACATTTTCGCGTACAAAACGTTGGGATAGTTGTTCGGTTGTATGAATGAAGTCGCGTGCATTTCATTGATAAATTGACGCGGATGGACTTGAGCACGCGACGTTCTGCACTGATACATGACATCATTGCCTAATATTTTCGAGTATCAAGTCCTGTCCATGATATTGAAAATATTAGGCAGTAAGATCAAAGGGAAAATGTACAAATTGCCGATAAACATATCGTAATGGTCAACCAAAGTGTGATGGTTACCGTAACACTTATATAGTGTCGATCCATTCGTCTTCCTCATTATTCTGTTGGATGAGTTTTAGATAAGACTAAGACAAAAAACATTGTGTACCTGACTTAAATAAAGAATATTCCTATGATACTAATTATAATTTAATTCTGCTCAAGGGAGAGACGAAGATATATGGACTGGAGCAAATAGTCCTACCCATGACGAAAATTTTTTATTTGTCGGAGACAATAGTGCTTTTTCGTTCACTAATCTTCCATTTGGAATACGTAAGTTTGGTCGTCTATATAATTATGTCAAATATTTGTGTAGTTGAATATGTTCTGTTTATAATATTACTTTCCTGGTGTTATCAGGAAATATTTCAATATTTAAAAAGATTAAGTCGAATTATCCTGAGTTCATAACTTACGAAATATGTTTAAAAGAGATGTGAGATTTACGTCAATTTGACAGTGACCAAACAGAACAAAACAAAAGACATAACAAAATCAACATAATAATCGTCCTGTGTCTAGAAAAGGAAAACCTATTATCTTACCTTTGGAAATCAAAGATCTGTAAATACCACCATCTTACCAATTTGAAAAAATACACAACGACAGTATGTATTCCTGAAAACCACTTACGAACAAGTTTACTGGCAAATGAACGTTTCGCGAAAAAAATTGTCCACAAAGATAATGGCTTAAATTTTGAAGGTCGGACGCGCTTGCCGTCTACTGCTCGACATTGTTTTGTAATCATATAAAGCAGAATTCATTCAAAACTTCTTAAATATTAAGAGAGAAACATCGTGCAAAGTTCTTCAATTTCGCTTTCAGGTATAAGAATAATATCATTCAATAACTACCATTTTAGTAAGTGTTTGCATCTCATATATTCAAATTATTTGAGGTTAAGAATACATACGACCGAAACTAGTATGTATGCTTTATATTACAATCTTTTCCCTCAATATTGACAAGAAATAAATGACACTAAACTAGAACCTGTGAAACCTTTATGATCTTAAATTTCCGATCGTCGACTTTCCATTTCGCAGCTGTAACATACCCTTTGCCTCATCGTATGTCGTTTACATATGTCAATTGGTACGTTAACTTGAGCATGTTCTACCCATACTGACCTCATTTGCAGGTGTGTTTTTTACACAAAATCTGCTTTAACTGAGGTTTCATGAAGAAAGACTGACATTGACACGTCATACGCTCCACGGTCTCCATCAAGAATTGATTGACCGATAGGATATGTCAGTGTTTCAAGTTACTAGCGACATGTTTTCGTAGTCTTGGATCTTTATATAACATACTAGTCGTCTTTACTTTCCCAATGTGACATTTTGAGCGGGTAAATTCAGCATTTATGTAAACAGAAATTAATAAGAAAATTCCAATTCCTCCAAGCAAAACGTACCTCAGACTGATTAGATTTTCCTTTTGACTCCGGTTATTTTGTTTAATCTTTCTCATGAACGTACACATTTATACACGTATGGCTCGAGCGTTCCCAATGAATATTAATCCAGATAACAATGCGATGACGCACAATATCTTTAAAGTGTTACCATGTATATCCATAGTCACCAACTTGATTCATGATGAACACTTTATAGCAGGATCTGCTTGACATTGCGGATCACCACAGGTAACACCAGGTATTTTTGGCAGGATCTGCTAGCCCTTCCGAAGCAGCTGAGATCACCTTCGGATTTTGATGGAGTTCGTGTTGCTAAGTCTTTAGTTTTTAAGTTTTGTTCTTGTTTTTCTTGTCGTTGTCTATCGTTTTATTTCATTGCGTTTGTCAGTTTGTCTTTGCAATAAGACAATTAATGTCCCTTTAGTATTATGCGTCTTATTAGAGATTTCCAATAAAATGACATTACTCAACATAACCAACATATCTGAACGTATCTCTGCTAATTGCATTGAAGCATGGCAGAGGGGAGTTATAGACTGCTTTAATTTTTTTGCTCGTTGAATACACATACTTTGTTGGAATAGATGTTATTTAAAAGTTAACCTAATTTGCCATTTTAAATCTTTACATATTTTGTTGTTAAATTCTGAATGAATTAATTGACAGCAACCTTTTAAGCGAATTATTAATCCCGTTACTGGTAATCAAATGCACCGATCATAACTTGGTCACTTAACTTGACCCATCTATTTATTTCTCACAGGATGAATTTTTAAAACTACTCAATCAAAATTGAGTTTGAAGAAGTAAAATAATGAAATCTGATATGATTAAAACAGGAGTTCCAAAACACGCCGGAATGTAAAAGGAGTACACGACTTCCTTCGTTTTAAACATATTTCTGTAAAATATTTCACGATACCTTGTCGGAGGCAGAAATCTAGATCACTGATGCACCTTTCTGATAGGACTTTTTCATCGTCTGTAGAATTTTATCAAATGGAATTTATGAAGAAAAAAATTATTACTCTTTACTAAATCAGTTTATTTTTCACTTCTTCTGTTTGATTATAATAATGCATGGTTTCTATGAAGAGTCTGTACAAATGTGTGTGTAATTTAACGTCATTGCTTACAAATTGTTTTTAGAAAATGTTTGGTATTTAACTTATACAAATATGACTGAAAAACGGACATATATGAAATATTTGAATTCAGTTTTGTAAAGTAGGATGATCCTTTAACTTTTATGACCAACTTATGATAGCAAGGGGGTATTATATTTTCTTGTCTGTGCGTCAGACCGTTCGTCTGTCCCGTCCAATATATATAACTTTAAAAATAATATACATGTACCAAATTAGAGTTGACCCGAATTGAATGGTTCACTGAAATGGAAATGTGATAATGCGAGGGGGCACGGTATCTTATGTCCACATATTTTTGTTTCAAATGTACATGTGTGTACATATCTTCTATATCCATAAAATCCTCGGTGGTCTTGTGCCACGACAGTAGAGTAGCTTGAACTTTATTTCTAGTGAGACAAAAATTTGAGTCTCGGCTGTCAAAGCCTCGACATGGTTAAAAGACAGCATTGTCCATAGGGAGCGGATAATGGAAAGTCAGAACGAAAAAAAGGCTATCAGTATTTACAAATGCAAAAAAGAAATCAAATTTAAGCATGTTGCTTTGATTTATTGTTGTTGCCACAAGTGACAAAAACTACATGCATTTGAGGACAAGAAAAATAGATATGTAGAGTGGGTGGACCAGGAACAGCATGAATTTCTACTGCAACTGGAAAAGAAAAACATGCTAGACAGGGACAGACATTTTGTCTAGTATTAATGGTTGCAGTTTCCCTACATCAGATTGAATGTCCGTATTCCTACTGGACGTGTCTGTATATTTGTACATCCTGCACAACCAAATATTTGGCCCTTTAAACATGGATTTTATTGTTGGATAAGGTCTTGTATAGAGTACATACTGGTACATCCCGTAACGCTAACTCCACTTCCCCTCCCCCACCAAAACCACTGGAATGGGGGATGGTTCGTGACCATGGTTGATTGATCATACACTGGCACAAATATCCTGAGGCTGTTTTTAAAAATTCAGATTTGTGGATCTTTAACATGGAATAAGGGTAAGTGTGCATTAAATCAATACATTGCAATGAAACTGATATTCAATATCTAATCCTCAGTATTCAATTACAGATAGGTCCTGGTCAAAACAAAATTACTGACAAAATTATATGTAAGACCTCCTCTAAAATTCTTGTGTACAGATTTAGTGATATTAAAGGTTAAGCTCCATTTTATTTTGTAACTTTATACGTTATGTAGGTTTTGACAAGATGCATGAATTATAATAACTGGGAAAACTATAAAGTCTGGCATATATTAATCAAGGAACATGTCAGTGGAAGAAGAGCACAGTTTGTCCCATAGGTATGCCAAGCGTCTGTTGAAAACTGCGTCCACCAAAAGTAACAAGTTCGTTGTCAAGAAAAAAACAAAAATGTCAGTTTCACAGTTATGACCTCTTGTTTGAATAATTTTTTTACAATGTATACTTTGTCCGTTCCAGAAACAAAATAGTTGTATTTACTGTGTTCATATTATCGAATGAAAGTTTAATGACTTATATTTTTTAAGTTATTAATGAAGAATGAGTGTGTAAAAGGGTAAAGATGTAAACGTTAGAACCGTCTTCACTCTCTACTCTATACGGCTTGAAATACACGTTATATATTTTCTCTGTATCTCTCTTCTTTTAATAGTCAACAATTTGATGGGGATGTTGCCTCATTGCCGCAATGGAAGCTACTCCACTGTTCGAGTGTGGGAGGTCTTAGGTTCAATCTACTACCGGTTCAAATAAACAAATTGCTGCATTTATGTTAAGCACACTATATTTAGGAGTGAGAGCAAATATTGGTCGGTCCAGAGTCATAAAAAAGACTATAATTAAATGTATTACAAGGGAAGTAAAATATATTGCCTGGAAATGTCTTTTGAACGTTAGACTCGTATAGCATTTTAAACTGTCATTCCCGTTGAACAAAACAGCACAAAACAATCCTTTATCGAACACATGCTAAAATACAACCTATATAGAGAACTTTGTTTATCTATAAATTTTTAATAAACGGAAAATACTTTTATTTAGGAATTAAATACAAGTGAACATTTTTTTTTTTTTTGATTTTCAACTTTTATCAAGGGACAAATTCTAAAAAACATTGATTTCTACATTTCTGAATTTGCCAGAAAATAACTTTCTAAAATATATTTTTCTACAAAAATGTAAATAAATAGTTAGATATATATTAAAAGAAAGAACATCGAATAAAGAAAAAATAAGTATGTTAAATATAAAAATAATTGAGCGTTCATCTGCAACGTATATTGAAAAAATAATTGTCATAATCAAAACCAGGAAGGATAACTCAAATCGAGCGTATGATTGGGAGGGATATACGTGTGTCACTGAAAAATAAGGCGGGAATCTAGATAACCACGTGGAAAATAAAATTCATGATTTCTATCATTTTTCATCATTCAAAAATTATTTGATGTAGACGAAAATTCCAGTGTATGAACTTAAAAGTCTTTGAACACTTTGCTTAAACTTGAGCGACGTATTAAGCAAATACGAAGTTTGGCAATAACCGTTCCCGTTAGGTAAGTACGCTGAGTTAATTACGTTTGTCATTTTATTGGAAATCTCTAGCTAGTGTGCAAGACATCTAACCTTTAAAGGTAAACATATACTTAGGAACTGATTATAAATTTTCAAAGTTGTTTCGTGATAGTTTTTATATCGACAATATAACTGTACCGATATGTTGATTATTCCGACACAAGCTTCGTCTATCAAAACTGTAATTTTTGACCGGATCGAAAGGTTTGTTTTCTTTCATTTTGTTTTTTTTTTTTTTTTTTTTATTTTCCATTGTGTTGTTTTTGTACGTTTTTAAACATTCATTTTAAAATAAATAATTTATCAGCTGATCAACTATCCAACGATGGCTGTGTTGAAATAGAAGTAAACATGGGCGGTAATTGGGAATGGGATGACGATCCCTGTAGTGAAAACCATCGATATATTTGCGAATTTCCGACGGTAAGTATGACCATTTTTTTGAATTATTTGAGAATATTGAATATCTTTTGAATCGCACTGGATTATAAAGACTATTCGTGTACATTCAGAATTAAGTACGTGTATAATCAATAATCACTCTTAGTGTAATATTGTTTGTATCACACTAGAACAAGATTACTCGTGTTTGTTCAGAATCAGGTACGTTTATAAACACTATTCATTCTTAGCGTAATATTGTTTGTCTATTTGTAAAAAAAAATATTTTGGAAATAGCAAAATGAAATGGACAATAATATATAACTGAAATTAAGTTTTTATGATATAGACATGATAGAGTCTTTGATCAATAGTAAAACATAGATCAAGAAAGTTATTTGAGGAAAATCTTACGATACTATATATCCGCATTAGCAAAACGTACCGAAGGTATTTCCCGAATGACACCTATCACATAATATGCACTTAAATAAGTAACACAACGGATGCCAAATTTGGAGCAGGATATGTTTACCCACTCCGGAGCACCTGGGGTTATTATTAGTTTGCGATGGAGCTCCTGTAACTTTAGTTTTCTGTGTTATTTTGGTAAATTGTCTTTTTGTTTTTTTTCTATTTTTGCAAAAGTGTTGACAGTTTGTCTTTAATTTTTTTGTTTAAATATCACATTGGTATCTCTGGTCTTTCTTTTAAATAATAATTTGTATTCACGAATCCAAAATAAAATATAGCTTTTCAAAATATGCACTTAACAAGCATTTTCTCTTGAGTCAGATAAATTCTAATGAGTCAAAGTGAAATTTAACTATTCCAAACATAGTTTAGTATTTAGAAGGCCGAAGAAACTGGCAAAAATATGGCCAAAATAAACGACGAAAGATAAACAAAAAATACATAGAACGGAGAAACATGAACACCACCAAAAACCAGGGATAATATAAGATGCTTCTGAAGGGTAAGCAGATCCTGCTTAGCATATGACACCTATCATGTTGATCATGGTAAGGTAGTTTCGAATGATTTGTTCTATTAACTTGACCAAGTTTTCTTGTAACATTACATTTCAGTTTTACTACGTTCACAAAGCATCGCTGTACAATTCAATTTCAATTTGATTTTGTTGACCAAGTATTGTCATATCTTTAAAGGTAAATGTGTTTATTTGAATTAGTGCTATACATTTTCATTTATCTATAAAACACTATATCATTTTCTTTTTTTTCCAGAAAACTTGTCCATGAAAGCGTATGTGGCCATCATAATACTTCAATGGACGAATATGTCTGATGCCTTGTGCAATGAAATGATATCTTAGAATCACATTCGTTATTCTTTCTTTTGCTTTGTCCTTAAAAATCCATTGCGGTTATTCCTTCACTTTCTTATATTTTTGTAAGATGGGGAATGAAATATGATTTTTATAATTTAAGAAATATTGATTATACAATATAGCGGAGAATTCCTTTCACGAAAAACAACCAGAATCATGTGAAACAACATGATTAAACAGAAACAACACACAATCACTTAATTCAGAGAGACACGTGTCTACTATGTTACTCTGAGACATCACTTAACTACCAGATTAAAACACACACAAATTACGTAAAAAAATACCCAAGCTTTGAATAAGGTGAGATAAGGCGCTTCGATAGGGTATATATACATCACAAACCTGGCAAGTGTCAAGTGTACGAACAGGAATTGAAAATATCGTTAATACACATAAATGGACAAAACAACTATGCATAATTATCTCAAATAGTTAATATATCAAAGACAGATCAGACAATAACACAAACAATTCTTTGCGTGAAGATTTCTTTTGGACTTTATTTAGCACAGTTTAGAGCATAAAGTATAACCCTAACACATGAGAGAAAACAAAGTCACAAAGGAGGTTCCAAAATCCTCTAGTAAAAAAAAAAAAAAAAAACAACACTGTCAAAAGACCAGCAATAGTCGAGACAACACATCAATAATTGAATTGTTGATGCCTTCAGCTTGTAATCATAGTCTACATATAGCACAGTTGGTTTCTTAATGCACTTGCTATCTTTTGTTCCTTTCGTTGGATAGCACCTTCTTTTGATATAAACTACAAAGTCACATGCTTCCATGTTCAATATCAACTTATTTCATCAGCACAAAAATCTTACGCATTTCATTACATATGTGTGTATATCTATTAATAGGTTATATGCCCCACGGTATGAGAACGGGAGCATTATACGTTCTTGTTTTTGCATCAACATATTAGTCAATCTGTCCGTTTGTTAGTCTTGAATTAAGCTAAAGTTTCGGATAAGGGTAGTTCTCCGTGAGTTTGAAGTGGCATCAAATTATAATTGGCATGCATGTTCATTGTGACTCTATAAACATAAGCCAAATTTCGATACTATACAATATTTTTGAGGTTCACAAACTTAAGAACTGTGACAGGCATTTTGTTCAATGGACACGCTTTTCTTTTTTAAAATTTTTGTTAAGTTCTACTTTCCTATATCCTACAATATTACGTATGCTATACATATATCAGAGTACTACAACGTTATTCATTGTGATAGGATGAATGTTGATGTATATTGAAATTAAACACACGATAAAAAATTAGTACATTAATGCAACTATCATAATTTAAAAATCAGTGTTAAAATGTGCGCAATATTATAGGAGGTTAGCTAAGTAACCATAGCTGTTAGGTGAACTTTAACAATGAAGAAAACCAAATCAAATACAATACAATACTCCTAACAGGCCGAAAGTCTCATGATAAAATGAACAAGTAATCGACAGTATAAAGGAGATTGTAGAGAGTTTATAAAGAAAAGTAAAACAAAAATACCGAATTCCAAGGCAATAATACAATTATCAAACCGCCCAACGAAATAATCATATTAAACTAATCCAATGAATATTCTCAAATTAGAAACTTCTTAGACCTCGTCATATATTGCAATGAACGTTTATCATAGATGAAAATATTTGTGTTTTCAATTTGAGATCCTGGTTTTGTTTCTAAAATGATAGAGAAACATATGCAAGATATAAAAAATTAAAACAACTTTTTATACATTCCATGCGTCCGCAGCGCTTTACTGAGTTAATCCTCATCAGGAACGCTCAAAGCCGTATATTGAAAAAGTCTAGGATGTGAAAGAACCGAAACAGAGCTGCATGTATGTAACCAAGAAGGACCTAAAAACAATTGCCTATAATCTTTAAATTTATAAACGGAAAATTTAAGAAGGATTTGTTAGACAACATGTACAATGCATTTTGTTTTTGATTGCTAAGAAACTGGACTTTTCAACGCTGGTCCACTTTTTTATGACAACTGCAGAACGTTTTGAAAAAAGGTAAAAAGGCCAACAAAAAAAACGTTAAAATAAACTAATCATATATGCCAGGCTTACAAGTTTGTACGCCACAAAAGACTAATCACTTACGATCGAATACAAAGAGTTAGAAAGGCCAAATAAAGTACGAAGTTAAAGAGCATTGAGGACTCAAAATTCCCAAAGGGTTTCCAAATAGTTAATCTATTCCTGAAGAAGAAAAACTCTGTTCTATTTTTGTAAAATTTTAAATTTATTTGTTTGACCATGTCTGACGGTCTTCGATAATTCATGTCAACACAATAGTGCTATCTATTGGGCTGAAGGAAAAATTAAAAGTTTTTTTTTTTTAAATTTCTCTTTCTTTTATTTGATTTTCTAGTTTAATCTTTTTGTCATGGCCTTATAAAAAAAACACATCTTTTTTTGTATTCAAATGAATGAGAATTTATGCAAAACCTTCTCAAAGACAAAAAAAAAAACATCTTCATACAAACTGGCTTCGGTGAATGCTTTTACACCAAAATAGATTTACAAAAAGAAGTATTCAATTCTTTATTGTGTTTTTAAACAGGAAATATCAAATGTAATAGACAAAATCGAAACAGAGGATATCATATGTATTACAAACTTCATTACAGTAGGGAATTTCACATGATATAAAACATCATAGGAAGGTTAGAAGTCATTGTGTTTGCCTTTTGTAGTTTCTGTATTAATCATGATTCCATTTGTATCAGTTTGTTAAATAACTTATTCAAGAAACATATGACGTTTTGCAGGCGTAAACATGACCTCTGCTCTTTCCTTTTCCTATTTGTTACCGAGAAATGTCAACATCCTTAATCTGATCACGAGTTATATATACCTTGAACCCAGAGGATAAATAATCGTTCAGGCTAATTTAATCTATTTATCAATTATAAAACGTCTGCGAATGTGAGCCTTTACTTCTGGCAAATTACAAGCTACGGTCTGACATAATGTTAGACACATGTATATTTTGATATGAATTTGTAAGTTTTGATATCAGTTTGTTTTATTTAATTGTTTTTATGTTTTTAAATTTTATGAATGTCTAATTTTGTTTTGGTTATTATGATAACGTTTTGAGTTGTATTTGTTTCAGTTGCGATAATGTTTTTTGTAACTTTGATGAGTTTATACTTGAGTTTTTGACAATTACATTTGATAAACTATGACTAACGAATATAACATCCCTTTGGCATCTCTTTAACGAAGATTCGAGTTCAAAAAATGACAAAATACCATAAACTACGCTTTCTTGATATTTATGCATAATTTTGAATAGTAATAACATTCCAATACATTGAAAATGTGCGTTCTGTTAAACAGTTAATAAGACCTTTCAAATATGTCTAAGTCCCTTTGAAAGAGCAGGAATAGTCTCAAACAGCTGAAATTACTTTTTGCCCATACATAATAAAAAACTGCCCCTAAAAACTGCAACACAAGCTTGTGAGGCATGGGGCTTTCATCTTCCTTAGCCAATGGTGACTATCCGATCCTATCCGCTCCACATGGAGAGGAGGTAATGGGATATTAATTGACCACTATAAATGTGGGATCCTTATTTCCTGCATTTTCTGAAATGTCTTTATGAAAACATATTGATTATTGGAACTTTAAAAATGTATTCATTCGAGCCCGAAATTTCCCTTTTAATTCTTTATTGTTTGTGAAGAGTTTCAAAAGTAAATATATAAAATTTTAACTAACAACATTTTTTTGGGAAAGACAGGGACTGAAAAAGCCTCCCACATATATAATTTGCATATATACAATAAAACTTCAACCTTTAGCAATTTAGACTTATTACAAATGCGAGAAATATCCCTTCTTGCGAAAAATAGGTAACAGGCCATAATCATAAATGAACGACTCTATCTTTTCTCCTCCTTTGCTTCTCTGACCATTTGAATATACCTATAATTTTAAGGATCTTTAAACTTGCTATAAACAGTGAAGCGAATGGAGACAATTGTCATATTCAATAATTGGTACAGGAATTTCAGACGAAAATTGTGTGTTAGACCTTGTTTTATAGACAGCCAAGCCTCCCACTTGTATGCCAGTTGTTTACTATGATGGGGTTATTTATACTTCCATTGAATTGACAAAACTTAGTATGCAGACCAAACAGATATATTTAGGTTATTGGGACAATAATTGGCAGCCAAAACTGTGTAAATACACATCACAGACATACAACAAAACTTTCTATAACATTTAAACAAACATACAAATAAGTTTAACAAATACGTCAACAAAAAGGTTTTTTTTATGATTTATAGTAAATTTGACACATATTCAAATCAAGAAAGCTTGAAATTGATAGTAAATACGATATATAGTATACACTTTCTCCATGAAGAACAATTAAGTAAATAATAAATACAAGGCTAAACAAAATGAAAATATCTCTGTCAAAACCTCTTGCGTACGAATCGCACATCTGAAAACTCCTGCTTTTTTCAGTACACATTAACGTAACGTTATACCTTAACTAATGTAAATTCTACAAACACAATCGTAAGTAGTAAAATAGAAAATTAAGGGAGCATTATTTGTCTTCGCATTCTCAAATCGTGTTGTAGTAACGATGCATTTATACTGATATTACCAAGGCGATGTGATATGATTGAATTTATATACTATGTACGGTTTATTGTGTTTTTGCTCTTGTTTATTAAAACAGGATGGTAGCAACAACAAAATAACGACTTATAAAAGTTAACGATATAAACGCATCATGTCTGAAAGTACTAGCCTAGATACGAATTGATATTGACAAGCAAGTATTCATTCATCATTTAAGACATGATGTCTTGTTTATCTGTCTAGTTCTAGTAGCTAAATGATTGGTTCATGAGGATATCTGCCGCATGGCCAACCGTTCATTCAACCCCTTAAATACTTCATAAGCGCTTCGAAGTTGTCAATACCTTCTACTGAAGAACCACATGATAGCAAGATGGCTAATTTTTACCAGGTGTGTATTTCAAAATATCACTTAAAATATATGTGTTAACGAACATATATATGTAGGGGACGTCGAATCCACGAATTTTTCAAAGTTTGATAATTATGTTTATTGCATCTAGTTCATTGAAATTGTAAAGTTATCGGCTTCAAACATTATTTTAGGACACACGTTTAAATGCTCTAATTGTGAGCATTCGGTGGTTTTATTCATTATTGTGTTAATTCCAGGAATAATGTGAAAATACAGTTGCGTACAATTGCTTATACTGAAGGGTCGATCGGACTATGTTCGTACACCAATATGCAAAATGAGTTTACATGTACAAAATGTGGAACGTTTGAATAGGCTAAGATGTTCATTGTTTGACGTTTCTAACGAACTTTTCAAATTCTCTTATTCAGTCTGAAATATGTCTACTAGTTTTGCTTTGTTAATTGCCATTGTTGTTTAGACATCAAATTGACTCAGAGTGTCTTTTGCTGGAATGAGTTAAGAACATGACATAAACAGCTCATTCAGAATACGTGATTTTACATCTATCGACAATTATGCCTTATGCAGACAAAGCTCTATTCAAGAAAATAAGGATGCATGTCAAGAAGATCATAAAAACGACCAAATTGAATCGAGCGGAACAAAAATTTAATTTTAAAAGTGAATGTTTGCCAATTAATGAGATTGATGATAACAATTATATTGTTGCCAACTTGCAACTAGAGGAATTTTACCGCTGGATATGTCAACTGAGAACATTTATGGCACATGGACGCAAGCGTGCAAACTTTACCCATGTGTGCCACTTGAACAAATATTTGTCACCTGAACGCATGTGTGCCACTTAATGACATTTTCCGATGGTTATTGTTGTGTATTCTTTTAGCTTTCTTTTTCTTTTATGAGTATGATTCTGTGCGACGTGAACACAAAGATGTCTTTTGCATAATTGTGTATAAATTTGTTTTGTTCTTTGTTCTAATAATTCAAAACTTTCAATGTAGTCAATGTTATGTAACATGCATCCGCAGCAAAAATAGGCATCCGATTCATCACCATTATGTGCACATTATCGACGCTTGAATTGTTTTGAGGTAAGAATGTTGTCACCACAGAGTTTCTTTTGCATAATTGAAAACAAATAGTTCTATCCTCGACAGTTAATTTTCCGAAAAAATGACTTGAGAAGGATTTGTTTTAGGTCTTTTTATAAAGCTCTTCAACTGTTTCGATTCGTATTCATCCGTGGATTTCAAATACTCCGCTTTGAGTGTTCCTGGTGAAGGTAAATCCAGAGAAGCGCGTCGGACGCATGCAATTTATAAAGTGTTCTCTTTTTGTTTTTTTAAATATTTTTCTAACGTAATGTTTATATTTAACAGCTATCCATGGTAGTTCTGACTGTGGTATTTATTTCTCAAAGTTCATGCGTAGCACAGAACTTTCCTGGACAGATACCTGAACAGATAATACCTAGACAGGTAATAACGAGCCAAGATCAAGTAGAACAACAACAGGACTTTTTCCTTATTGATGAAGGTGGAACTACAGGTAACTTTATTTTCAAATGGTACAATTTAAATACATCGAATCTTAGATATCAAGGTCAATGAAATATATTATGATTATAACAGTTCATAATATATGTCTTCTAGATTACAAACGTTAGTATTATGTTATGTCAAAAGCATTCGTGATTGATAAAAATGACTTGAATTATTTATGTTCTTTTTTCAGGATTTTTTTTTAATTATTTAATTTATTAGCTTAAAATAAATGCAGTAATGTTTAAGGATTTGTTTAAGTTTCTTAAAACGTACAATGTGCATAAACATTATATGTGATATCAATTATAGAATACGTTATATAAAGACAAAAAACTGTTTGTGCATTACGAGATTAAACCCAACACAATAGTGCGTGCATCACAAATTATCAAAGCACTCGCAACATAACTTTATTCATAAGTCTATTAACCCTGTAACGAGCAGATATTTTAAAACAGATTATAGAAATACTTTCCTAATATGGTCACATTGGGTCAAGAACAATTTTGAAAGATACGTATGGTCTTGTCAGTAAGAAGATGTGATCTGTACATGTACCGATACAACAGGATTTTTTTCACCATCAATTAATATTAAAATGATCATAAATACTTCTTTGTGTTACATAAGTTCATTCTCTGATTCATATTTTCTGAAATCACTATAGTGGATGGGACTGGAATTGGCACAGGATCAGCTTTGCAAACAGCTTTGCAATTGTTTCCCATTGCTCTTTTAACATTGGCTGTACCCATGATGGCAATGGCGAGGACGAGTATCAGTGGAACAACTGTTGCGCCAACAACTGCTACGGTTACTGTTCCAACAACACAAACAGCTACACAAACAAGTAAGTATCGTTCGAAAATTAACCTTTATCTTCAATTGGTTTGAGGAGATGACAAAATAACAATGTTCGTCGGTTTCAACGTCAAAACTACCAAGAATGTATACAGCCTGTAATTGATGATAATACGGTCAAACTCGTCACTGAAGTCTCCAAAAGCAGTACGTGAGAAGCCCGATTGAAAGAAATTCTTAAACATAAATATATTTCCAACAAAATGTTTATCCATATTATGTAAGCATCTCGCCCATGATGGATGATAACATTAATCTTCCTTCCAAAGCAGGAATGTTTGTGTTAGTTTCCAAACTTTAATGGATAGAAATAACAAGTTATTATCTCCAATTGTCTTCAAAACATCAATTATTTATATTGTCTTGCAAAATTTCAAAATGTTTTGAATCATTAGGTAAGTAAGTATACTGCCTTGATACTAGGTTGGACACTTACGCAATGTGCAGCGTTTCTTTCACACTTCATGTGTAAACCCTCGGTTTTAGTTTGTAACCCGGATTTGTTTTCTCTCAATCGATTTATGACTTTTGAACAGCAGTATACTCCTGTTGCCCTTATTTAAATGGCGACTAAATCACATACTTCGCGGTAAGTCTGCATTTTTTCTACTGATCACGTAGTAGATTGTTGTGCAAAGTACTTTTCCACATGATACTTTTCGACTTATGTTATCAAATTCCCATAACAATGTTACCTTCCACAAATATATCAACAAAGTTGCCTGATAAACGTTGCTGGTCACACGTGCATCCAGAATACTTCAGGTGAAATCATTTTCAAAGCAATTTGTGACAGAAACTTGGGCGAAATAATGCAAATATTATCTTTACCGATATGATCTTGCGATTTAGCCATCCATGCAATTTATGTTAATCAATATTGCTGCACATACTCACATTTACACTATTGTTCACCACATTTTTCAAATTGCTTTGAAATATTGCTAAAATACTGCATTGAAATACTGAACAAATGTAATGCAGAAAACTAAAAAAACGAAATATCAACAGTTCAGCAAAGTGTTTTTCTTCTGGCAAATTGTCTGACGCAGGTTAAGGGTTATGTTCACCTTGTGTAAATGCAATACATTATATTAACTCTTTGTCATCACTCTGCTCGGACAGTTTTTGTGTAAGGAGCACAACACTGATGACGAAGTCCGCATAATTGGAACATGAAGAAGCGTGAACGAAACTGAGAAATGTGATCAACGTTGGCATAACTGCTTGGAAATTTCGGGTTTATAAATGCCCTTCAACTTCGTGTTTGGTTTTGCCTTCCAACTGTTTTGATTAATGAGTCACTAATTAGTCTTATGTAGACAAAATATATGTATGGCGTACACATTTATCAGCCTAGTATCTTTAATGAGTTGGGGGCCTCGGTGGCCGAGTGGTCTAAGTAGTCGAACTACTGTATCACTAGCCAGTCAACACTTAGGTTGTGAGTTCTAATCCCGCACGGGGCAGGTGCACTCGACTCCAATCTTAGTTGACTAGGATTGTCAGTTTTCCTACCAAGGGTCGGTGGTTCTTTCCGGGAACTCCGGCTTCCTCTACCAATAAAAACTGACCGCCACGAAATAGCACAATAGTGTTTAAAGAGGCGTTAAACACCAATCAATCAATCTTTGCTGAGTTTATATGACGGATCAGAATGTATGTTACTGCTGAACACTGGGACGCTGACATTTGGATAGTTGAAATCAAAACGTTTGCCATAGATTCTAGCTTGCAAAAAACTAGTCCTTTTGTTATAGCAGTTTATTAATAAAAAGACCTTAAAGACATGAGGAGGCACCACAGTGCTTCAAAACAAACATCTGTCAATATTTTAGCTCTGTATCGTCCTAGAGTGTACACAGTCACATGATAATTATTTAAACACCAAATGTAAAAAATCTGTTATTAATTTCAATTTCTCCGAATAACAAAGGATTTGTGTATGATACAAGAATATCACTGACGTTGTAATGACTTGCACATATTCCAATAGCAAGTAGTGATTCGTAATACCAACCGTTTTATTTTATTCACGAGCAGTCACCTCGAAGGTGACATTCTTTGTACGTTAATTTTTAATTCAAATCATAATCAGAATCTGTCAAACATTTTTTTATCCATCTTGTCAAGATAGGGTAGAATCAATGTATTCACCATGTTTATGGTTGCATATATCTTCGTTGGGTTATTATCATAAATAATTGTATGTTATATTGACAAAAGCCATCAAATTGGTTTTAAAGGTAGAGTGTTGAGGAACTGGGCACCGGATTCACGTCTTCACGCTATCTCCTTGATATAAGGGTCTATATATATTCCTGTATTTTTCTTGCTTCTAATGCGATGCACATGCTATAAATAAATCACCCTTTCTTGACATCTCCTTTATTATTGCGTCAAACGAGCAAAGGGTAATATGCATTGTAGAATAACAAGTGCTCAAGCTTAGAATCCTTGGGATAGTTTGGCTCTAGTAATACTTGATGTTATTTGTTGCTATAAATAATGGAGTTGTAATTTTAAAAATAAGAATCCTTAACCTTAAAGAAAACAGCAAGATATTTAATTTAAACCATATAATAATAAACAATAAACTAATAATAAAAAAAAACAATGAATCAATGATTTGAATGATTTATGATATGCCAATTTAAAATACTGTAAAGAAACAAAATTTGTCAAATTTGAATTTAATCACTTTTTTTGTTGTTGTTGTAAAAACATTAAAATATCCCAACTTTAATCATATCATTTTGTTTACTATTTTCTTTTAACTACATTGTACTACACAAATGGCAATATTTTTGACACAACTAATTTAGAAATAGTACTTAAGCTAAGAACAACTAGATATTATATTTTGCGACGATGTAAGTGTATTGTTTATTTATCATTTCAAAAAATTCAACAAAAATACCGACCCCCAAGACAAATTCAAAAAGGGGAAGTTCATACAAACTGACATAAATTGAACGCTATCAGTTAACGAAACAAGTAAAAAACAACTGCCACACCCCTGTCTTGGTACAGGATTTTCCTAAGAAAATGGAGAGTATTACCTGGTTTTATGACAAGCTTAACCTCCCACTTGTATGAAAGTGGTTTATAGTTTCGTTTTAATTACAAAATTGGGTGAGCAGCACAAACAGACATAAAAGGTTAATGTGACAATAATTGGGATCCAGCAGCAAAAACTGTGTAAATAGATATAAGAAGATGTGGTATGAGTGCCAATGAGACAACTCTCCATCCAAGTCAAAATTTATAAATGTAAACCATTATAGGTCAAAGTACGGTCTTCAACACGGAGCCTAGGCTCACACCGAACAGTAAGCTATAAAGGGCCCCAAAAATTACTAGTGTAAAACCATTCAAACGGGAAAACCAACGGTCTAATCTATATAAAAACGAGAAACGAGAAACACTTATGAACCACATCAACAAACGACAACTACTGAACATCAGATATACATCACAGACCTACAACACAACTGATTTTAAAATTCAAACAAACTTACAAATCAGGCCAATACTTTTTCTCCTTTTCTCGTTGCGGTAATATCGTAGCCTCCTTAATGAATTGCTACGAACTTGCACAATGGTAATGTCGTATATTTCATCTTTTATTGTTTGTTTATTTGTAAATAAATAACTCATATTGTGTCATATGAATAGCACCATGTGTTCCAACAAATTGCCCGGACGGATATGTGTTATTAAATGACCAAGCTGTTAGTCCTAATTGTTACCTCTACAGTGGAACATCTAAGGGAAAGTGGTATTATGCAATGGTGAGTATGTTTGATACTGTATCAGATTCAATTACGTTGCCAAAACTGTATAAGACTTTGCTATCCTTCACAGAGACGCAATGTTCTGTTTTGCCATTTATCGAATGTGGCTGTTTTGCTACGGTTGGAATGCGAAAATGATGGCATTGCATTAATAATGTGTAAATTAAATATATCTCTTGATATTTGGTGTAATTCAACAGAAGCGTCTTGTTCAGGCGAAATATTTGTAAAAAACAAAGTTTTGAGATGAAATTTTCTACTCATAGTATTCTTTCTCTGGACTTATTTGTTTTGCAAACATCTGTATTGAACATGATGTTTTTCATTAAAATTTTGTACCTTGAACATTTTTTAATATTGAAAAGACTTTAGGTATCACTATAAAGTTATAACTTATTCAGAATCATGCAAATAATGTTCTTCAGTGGCATTTAACTATCAAGACGAAGTTCAGAAACATGGCTCCAGAATTATCTGATATTAATGGTAATACAATAGAAAAATACTTATCCATTAATAGTCGCTTCCATTTGAAAATACTTTCATATTAATAAACATTTTCAATTAACCATATTTAGCAATATTCGCAGAACCGATACTTTAAAAGATATGTAATTCTTGATCATGCTTTATAAAAGTAAAGGCATATAACAAATGTATCATATGTTGTATTATATAGAAACATGCTATGAATTTAGATACTGCATCTGTGTCTTGTTTCAAATTTTAGAAGAAATGTACCATGAAAGGTGCCTACCTATGGAGGCCAAATAGTGAAGCAGAAGCTAATGCTGTCAAGGATAATTTTCAATTTGGTAAGTTATGAATAAAGTAGTAATTATTATTATTCTTTGTAATAAAAATAAAATTAAAAAAAATAGCGACTGTTCATTGACAAACATCCCCATTTACTTGGTCTCAGTAGATAGGAAAAAAATCCTGTACGAGTTATAAACTTCTATCAGTATCAAGATACAAAAATGTTTATTTTCGATTGTACTGCCATGCTTTCACTTAAAAGATGGAGAGATCAAAGACTGAGAAAGCTCTATTTCTTCTTTACAAAAATTGAAATTTGCTGCCACTTCAGATATCTATTGTTTTTCCAAAGCCTCTAAACTTAGTGTTCAGTGTTTTTATCCTCGAATCAACGGTATTTAATCACCAGGCAAGAGCAAAGAGATTCAATATATCTGTGAAGAATAAAAGATCTTGCTTAAAAACTAGTAGATTATCAAAGGAGTAGGGGCATTAAGGTCCGGTTTTTGCCCAAGAAATCAAAGTTTTTGAGAAGTATTTCAAACTCGCACATAATTTTTGGAAATTCATAAAATCAAGAAATATATTGCCATTATCTAAGATGTTAAAACATAACGCACGCTGTTAGTCAAACAGTAGCCATTCTACATAGTTAACATATACGAGTTACATTCCTTAGGTATTTACAATTAAAGATGCGGCAAAAAATCACGGCTTGTTTTACATTATTAACATATTTCTACGATCAAATTCTATACTAAGAAAAGATAACGTTTTTCGGTATGACTACTAATGATGTTGCTACATCCATTAACGCGCTTTATAAAATACAACATACAGATAAGATGACTTTTGTGGTATCATAGGATCGAGGATTGCGAAAACTTATTACTAGTGAGTTGAGACATATACATATTGTTAGGGTCAATCAATCTGTAGATTACCGTGATATTTGCAGTGTCTATTTATATCGTCTTCCTCATAACTCTGATGGATGAGTTTTGCATAAGACTAAAGCATGATTATGTATCTGAATTGAATAACGAATCTTCATATGACACTAATAGGAATTCAATTCTTCTTAAGGAACAGACGATAAGATATGGACTGGTGCAAATAGTCCTGGCCATGACGGAAATTTTGTATTTGCTGTAGAAAATAGTGCTTTTTCATTGACTAGTCTTCCATTTGGAGAATGTAAGTTTAACCTTTTCAGATAATTAAGTACAAATGTGAGGTTTAATAAAATGACCTGTTTGTAATATTAATTTCTTAATGTTGTTGCATGTGATATCAACAGATTCTTCAATATTTATAATGAAAAAGTCGAAGCATTTTTAGTTCAAAACTCATAAAATATGTATAAAAGAGATGTGAGATTTTCTTCAAGATGAGAGTGACCAAATAACAAAAAAGATAACTAAGTCATCATATTGTCTTCAACGGTAGATATTCTTAAAATTGAGACGAAAGATGCCTCAAACTAATAAGTCGAGCACACACTGACAAGGCCATGGAAAGAAACGTTAAAGGACCAAAAATCGTCCAGAGTCTAGAAAAGAAAACTAGTAAATCATTTTGGAAAATCAAAGATCTATAAATACCACCAAATTATTAAGCATCTTAGACTACGAAAACATGTCAGGTACAAGTAATTACTTTCAGTTATTTCATCACTGGACGTCTTCTGGACCACATTTGATAATACTTATCTTTTTGGGTATCTATGGGTGCATTCATTTCGCCTGCCAACCACTAAGAATAAAACATAGTGATAGAATATAAGTCGTGTCTATAACCTTGTTAACCAATATAAAATAGAAAACCTCACAGTGCTAGAAATCTGTAGAATATCAAGGTTTGTAGATCTAACCCCACTGTCTATTTAGACCTGTTTTCTCAGAAGACTCGTCATGGGTGTGAATACCCATAAATGATATTTGTTATAACTGTAAATGATACAATTGATCAGCAGGACACTCACTATCTGCATGATCCACAAACAGATCAAAAGACAAAAGTCTACCGTGAACTCTTTTTCGGAGTTAAAGCCCTTGAATGAAGGTTTTCACTTTTTTTGTTTTCCCGAAACCATAACAGAAAAAAAGAAACTGTAAAAAATTTTAAAAAATGAGTCAAATGACCGAAGTTATCTTGAATGATGAATTTAATCTATTACTTACTTTTCACCAGAAGCCTTTTTGATATATTTGTATTAAATTGTATCAATTTTATACATACATGACATATGAGCGATACAGGCCCTCAGGAGTCTTTTTTTCTATAACAAAAATTAAAGCTTGACAAAAAGAGAAAACAATCTGACCGTGAACTTTTAAACTATAATTAGCCTTGGCAAGACAACATGTCAGTTTATTAAACAAAAATTGAAAACCAACGGCCTGATTTAAATTATATCAATAAATGAAAAATATGTGTATGACAGACAGCAATCAATAAGAAAAACTGAATTACAGGCTCTTGACGGTACATTAAAACAAAAACAAGAATCAATATATCTAGGGGCGAACAAAAGCAATAAACCTTTATTAATATGCAGGTACTGGTAACGTATATTGCATTCGACATTTGAACAAGGAAAACTAGAACTTACAAAATGTCAAACGGGAATTATGCATGATCCATGTTTTCGTTTACAACCCTTTGGTGTTTAGTGTACGAATATTATTGTCATGCGTTTTAGAACGCGTGTATGGCATAGTAATTAGTATACAGTCAAACCTCGTTATGTCGAAGTCGAAGGGACTGGACAAAAGTATTCGACTTATCCGAGATCGAACTTTTCGTCATAAATTTGAAATGAATGAAATACGGCAAAAGGTTTTTACATCCTGATATCTTTATTATAATTTTACTTGATCAGTGAATTAGAAGCTTTACAAGTACATTCCAGAAAAAAAGATATCGTTTATGTGAATGTTTCCTAAATTAATTTTAGACATTGCATCGTCGGTCTGCGAGTGTTATTGTATGAATTAATATCTGTTTGCATGTATTAATAATTTACAAACATGAATTTTACTAGAATATTTCAGTACTGTGCTTGATGATTATTACATTGACTTGATAATATTTTATCATTATGAGTTTTCTGCTCTTGATATGCATTATCCTAACTGAAAATTAAGTAAAAATATTTGGTCTTATATGGTAAATTAAATGTTTATAATATCATAGATATTATAAACAACAAGATTACAAAAGTCCATAATTTGATAAGAAGATCAAGAAAAGCACTTCCAACGTACTCAATTTTAAAATTATGCCATTGTCTAGCACTTGATCTATACCACTTTTTGCGGACTGCTGGTTCCTTAGGTAATCAGTAGATCAATAGTCAGTGTTTCGATACTGGCATGATTTATGACATCACTTTTTGTTTTAAATTCCTCATTGATTAATATAGAAAATAAAAAATGTAATAAAAAAAAGTAAGGCTTCAACTACTTTAAGCACAATTCACCTCAGACTGACTTTTTTACTCTTACTTTGTTTATTCTCATTTTTAGTTTGCCTTTCTCACAAATTAAAATACTTTTACACGTTTGGCTTGAGCGTTCACAACGAAGGTAGATCCGTACAAACATCACTACAAAGCACCAAATTTATAGATTGCTAATTTCATTTTCACCTGCTTACTTGATTCATGACCAATACTTTAGAAAAGAATTTACTGACCATGCAGGAGCAGCTTAGATCATCCCCTGCTGCATTTCGTGGGGTTAGTGTTGCTCAATTATTAGTATAATGCCAACACTTAAGAGTAGGATATGCAGACCCTTCCCATGCACCCGAGGTTACCTCCTGTTTGTGGTTGGATTCGTGTTGCTTTAGGTTTTTATGTTTTGTTCTGTAGATGGTTTTTTTTTTTGGTCATCTTTCGTTTTATGAAATGGTGTTGTCATTTTGTCTATGCCTTATAAACTTGGTATCTGCGAAGTCTCATTGAGCATAGTAGACCATCTCACTAACTATACTGTCTTTAACAGTATGACATCGAGACCAACAAAACGCTTTTTGTCGGTGAAAGGTTAACATATACTGGAGGACTGATTGTAAGATTTCAAAGTTGTGTATCGATGTCTTGGTAATCGACGATATGACCGTACTGATTAGTTGAGCATTCCCACACCTGCTTCGTCTATCAAAATAGTCATTTTCAACCGGATTGATAAATTTTCCTTTTTTTTTCAGTTGATAACTTTGACAACAATGACTGTGTTGAAATATCATTAAACAATCAAAATGTATGGAAATGGAATGACGAGGACTGTCTTGAAAACTATCTATATATTTGCGAATTTCCGAGGGTTAGTATGAACATTCTTTTTAATCTAAATCTAAGGAACCTAACATTTGACAATTAAATCTTTTCATGACTTACACTTTAAAAACAGAAAATAATAATAATCAATGAAAAACAAACAACAAATTTCAAAGCACTACAAAGAACTTAGCAACCAAAAATCCACCAAATAATTAGAGATGATAGAAGGTGCCCTGAAGAGTAAGCAGATCCTGCTAAAGATGTAAAACCCATCATGTTGATCATGATAAGGTAAGTTTGGAATGATTAAGACGAAACGTTGCTATGATCTATGAAATTAAATCAGTTTTGTAGTACCACTTATTTCCAGTTTGATTATGTTGATTAAACATTGTTGTAATATTAAATTTCAGTTTTATTATGTTGACCAATCATTGTCCTAACATTAAATTTCAGTTTGATTACGTTTATGAGGCATTGTTGAAACATTATAGTTCAGTTTGATTATGCTGACTAAGCATTGTTGAAACATTAAATTTCAGACTAACCTTTATCATGTTCTCTTTTTTCAGAACACGTGTCCATGAAGGTGTATGTGGCTGTCGTTATAAAGTAATGGAGGATATTTCTGATGCTTAGTGTAAAAAAATAATAAATTAGAATCATCTATTTTGTATTGTTTTATTTCTTTTGGCCTGGAAAGATCCATACCGATTATTCTCTGACTCTCGTTATTCGAGGTTTTTGTATGATGGTGAATGAAATGTGATTTTCCTTAAAGCAATATATTTATCGTCATATAAACATATTTAGTTTGTGACAATACAAAAGAAAACATAATATAGCAAAGAAATAACAATCCTTTATAAATGAACATACGTAAAACAAATATAAAACTTCTGGCCTCGGTTCTAATGACTGTTTTATAATGGAGCTAATATATTTTATTTTTTCCTGACAGAAGGGTTTAGCATTTCTCTTACTTTCTGTTCTTAGATAAAAGACATAAAATTATGAGTAAATAAACAATTTTCTACTACATTATCTCTAAAATGATTTTTGTTAATTTTATAATTCAAAGAGGAAGTGTTTTTCTTCCTTCAGCAGGTGGCTAACGTTAAATATTCTATTGTTTCTAATGATTTTATAACAAGAAAAACCATTTGTAAAATTTTCATAAATGCTGAAAAAGGCGAGAGAAGGCGCTACGATATATGCACTATATACATGAAGTATTGTGTTCAATAACAGAAACTGCAACAATCGGGGATTCACACAAACGAAGAAAAATAACTTATTTATGACTATCTTAATTACATGACTTAATAACGGAGACAGGTTACACTTGAACCACATAGCATTTTTTGAGGTGTTGGTCTCAATTGTTCTCATTTAATGCTTGTTTGGGTAGAACGTATAACCCTATTCATGAAACATCCCTAAAAAAGACAACGATACGAAGCAGGCTTCAAAATCCAGAAGAGGAGACCACACAGAAAACACCACTACCAAAGGCAACAGTTAAAAAAACACACAAAAGTAAATATTTACAACCAATCGTCAGCCAAAATGTGGTGCTGGATCACATTTATATATGTTTATGATTTACATGTTATTCATCCGGAGGTTACCTCCTGTTTGGAGTTGGATTCGTGTTGCTTTAATTTTTTATGTTTTGTTCTATAGATGGTTAGTTGTTTTTGTCATTTTTTGTCTAATGCCGTGGTGTTGTCAGTTTGTCTATGCCTTATAAGCTTGAATATTCCTTTGGTATCTGCACAGTCTCATTGAGTATAGTAGACCATCTAACTAACTATACCGTCTTTAGCAGTATGAATCGAGACCAACAAAACGCTTTTTTCGGTGAAAGGTTAACATATACTGGAGGACTGATTGTAAGATTTCAAAGTTGTTTATCGATGCTTTGGTAATTGATATTATTGCATAGCAATATAATATTTCCCACAGAAAGTAACCAAAAGTTAGCGTGCAATAAATTCTAATATTGCACTAGTGCAATAAATCTTCAAAATTTATGACGTCATCAACGACAAAATCTTAGTTTAAACCAATTTTTACTTTCAAATATTAAATTGCTATACAATAAAAGGGTTATTGCATGAATATTGGGGAATATTGTCCCTCGTAGAACATATATTGCACTCGCAAGCTCGTGCAATATAAAATTCTACTCGGGACAATATTCCCCAATATTCATGCAATAACCCTATAATATAACCGTACTGATTGGTTGAGTATTCCGACACCTGCTTCGTCTATCAAAACTGTCATTTGCAACCGGATTGATAAATTTTTGTTTTATTTACATTTGATAACTTTGACAACGATGACTGTCGAAATATCATTCACGATAAAATAACAGAAACTGCAAAAATCGGGGATTCACACAAACGAAGAAAAATAACATATATGACTATCTTTATTACATGGCTTAATATAACGTAGACAGATTACACTTTAACCACATAACAATTCTTGGATTGTTGGTCTCATTTGTTCTCCTATTATGGTTAATTGGAAAGAAAGTATAACCCTATGCCTGAAACCTCCCTAACAAATAAAACGATACGAAGCATGCGTCAAAATCCAGAAGAGGAGAAGACATGGCAAAAACTGAACGAAAAGACAAACGGTACACAAATCACAACAAATAAAATTATAGACTTAGCAACACGAGCCCTACCCAAAAAACGGGGGTGATCTTAGTTGCTCTGGAAAGGTAAGCAGATCCTATGGTATATTTTTTTAGGGGTGTGAACTACCTCATTTTTATTTCTGCTTATTTGTTTAGTAAAATTTTATACAGTCCACAACAACTCTTTGCCTAATATATATTTTGTCCAGCAAGTTATCTTACTTATATTTCGAAGACAATATTGTCTTAACATTTTATTGTTTCTATATTTATAAGGACAATGTCTGTCACGTCATTGTAGTATATGTTATTTAACGTAATAATGTTCTTTAAGAAAAATTAATCATTGATAAAGTCCTTATTACATACTCCATATAGAGGTTATCCCAAAGTGGATGGGGTTATTAATCATATATAGTATGAATATTTGTGGCGACACAGAATTGCCAATATGTTACCATTGAATAAGTTTCGTATACATGGAATGAGAACAAAACCGATACCGATCAATTCAATTGAAAATGATGTTTATGTAGTTAATGTACACGTTTATTTATAAATGATATCTGGCTCAACGATTTTTAAGAAATCATTAAACTATGGCATTTTGATAGCTTTACATTTGTATGTTTGTTTTAGGGTACGTTCGGATATGTTTTTTAATGACTATGTTTGATCTTGGAACTAATATATTGGTTCAAGGTTTTAATTTGAAGCATTACTATTATTTATTATTTTAGTTATTTAGACATTTTACATTTATTTGGTTTATTTCATATGCTAAATATGATAAAAGATCGATATCCAACTGCTGCAATAACCACTGGGGTAAAGCTGATGACCGTCATTCGATTCACGGTCATCCTAAGATGGCGGACGCAGAATTAGGTCAAAATCGGAATTACCTGTTTAGGTGTTTGTATGATATATTTTATATAAAGCATACATTGTTATGATATAAATTTGAAAAAGGTTCACACGGAAATCACAAATTACTACCGAGAAATGTATATGAAACAGGAAATTCGATTTGAAAAAAATTGCTAAGATGACCGTAATTCATAATCGAGATGACCGTAACAGTACCAGCGATTCAAAACAGGGATCACCGTAATTGGTAAAAGATGACCGTAATTTATAAAGGGAAAAAAAAAAGAAAACTACTAATTTGATATGAAATTCTCCTTTAATGAATATTATAAATAATCAATTATATTATTTAGTTTCATCAGAAATATCAATTATGGACTATTTTTTTTCTAAATAAACGAGATAAATGAAAACTCATGATTAATGAATCAAAAAACAACATTTTAAGGTAGTCAGAAGGTTTATCACTGAGAATGTGGCATATATTATACCTTTGGACTGCTTAAAGTACATTTCCATATAAAATCCAGATGATTTCAAATTATAGTTTGGCTAAATAACAAAGATGTGTTCTGTTCAGGGTTGATGTATGAATTTCCCGAACAATTAAATATTGAAATTTTACAAACTTTTTCATGTAAGGGAACGATCATTTGATTCTGGGGTGAGAGCCGGGCAGATTTGATCGGGTCAGAATATTTATTTTAAAAATTTTGCAAGTCAGAAAATTTATTTCAACCACTTAAGAGCAAGATTCTTTATTTTTCTTAAATTTTTTTTACTAAAATATATACATGGCGGTAGGAATGTTTTTCTATGAAGTTAAGCCAGAATATTTATTTTCAACGTTATCGAGGTTTTGATGAAATATCTGCCAGTTCCCAACTTGAGTTTTACCAAGAACTGTACTTTGCAAGAACAATGTAAATTGCCGAGGATGAAAATACCAATAGAACATCTATCTCGGGAACTTTCACTATGACATGCATGAAAAAAGTTTCATTATAAGACAAAGAGTAGGTCAAAATTTTGCAATGACTCAAATCTTGAAGTTTACATCCTCAGAGTGATACTGAACAATTGATAGCAAAAATAAAATTGCTAAAATTATGAATGGTTCATGTCTTTATATGTGTAAGGGCCTATACACAAAATGTTTTAATTTCAAGTAACTATGGTTTATTTAACTATATATACAATCAATACTGTTCAACGATATATCCTTAGAAAGTAATAATATCTCAATTAAATAGAACAAATCTTTTAAAAACAAATAAGTGTTTTCTTTATGAAAAGGAATACCAATTGATTGCTGTTCAGTTGTCGTGATCCATTGCATACTATTCACAACTTGATTTATAGACAATTAAATAATTTTAAAAGTACACCAAACATGTAAGAATTATTTCAATAAAATGTTTAAGGGGTATCAGCTACGAGATGAAGAAAAAAATTAAATTTTTTGAGTTTTCTTTGTTCAATCATTAATGAAAGTGAAATAATGAAATAATAATTCGTTTTTAGCAGCCAGTTTGGTTCAGTTTTGTCAAAATAAGCAACGAGACATCGTTAATGAATTATTCACTTGCAAGTGAATAATGCGACTTCATTAAATCCGTATTCAGGTGAACTTTAATTGAACAACTTATCTAGGGATTGGTTACGCATGAACTAGGCATGTTCAGCTATTAAATGGACAAAATGTCAACATTGGAAGTGAAACAAGGGTAAACCATATGATGACTGATTCGATCTACTAAAACTCATTTTTACACAGGTAAAAACGATTATTAACATATTGTTTTAACCTATAATATGAAATCAAACAGACCTAGAAAAATCCAATTGCACGAGTTTGATATCTATCTATATCTATGTTTATGTTTATATATTAACAGAACATGTTTTTTTTTCAAAAATACTACGATCAAACTAATGAAGGGGAGCTCCGGCAAAATATTAACAAATTTATAATTTAGTCTACCACTTAGATCCTTTAAATAGTCTTGTACGAATAGCGTATTACAAAGAGGAACCTTGTCAAATTGTATAAAAAATGTTATTCATACATCAAGACAAAGTTCACTTTTAAAGTCATATGAAACTTCAAACTGAAAAAAAGTTGAACATGTTTTATATACTTGAATGGCTAAGTTTTACTCTAAAAGAAGTGAACGTGAATTTTCTTTAAAGAAAATCCTTCGTATTATCAAAATCTTCATAAATGTACCGACATTGAAATTATTGACTTCTTAGACACTTATTCGCCGATATTTTCCCGTATGCAGTGACCTAAACTACGAGACCTCTCGTTTTAACTTCGACCACCGCACAGCGCAAGTGTGAGGGGGAAAACCGTGATGAAAGAATGTAAACACACGTGCTCTTGAAGATAAAAAGAAATAACAGATCCTTAAAAAACAAATTTGATACAACAAATCATTGAACAACTGTTAAGGAATAGTTTAATTAACAAATGGGAACGCATGGAAAATATAAAACGAATGTAATGGCTCTTTCATTTCACTTATCTGTTACGCTTTGCACGTGCTCTGTTTTTATTGTTTATCAATGTAACAATCCGGTAAACTTCAACAACAAACTCGAAAGTTAATAAGCTTACGATCAACATCCACTGAATGAAATATTATTTGTCGATAATACGTTATAAATGTGTAATAAATATAAAAAAAAACGTGCATGCAAGAATTAGTTTAGTATATATGCATACACTGGTTCAATAATTTCGATAACATTAAAATTTCAAGAAACTCGTTTCATATGACTTTAGTTTTCGGTTTTAGTTTGTAACTCGGATTTGTTTTCTCTCAATCGATGTATGAGTTTTGAACACCGGTATACTACTGTTGCCTTTATTTAATCTGCTTCCTGTGGAAACATACACATGGGCTCGGTTAGCGGATATAAATATGTTTAATCTTTTTTTGTTTTAAACTTTTGTCGTATCTCTGTTAATTTGTATTAAAATTTTAATGTTGTTATCAATATTTCATTGTTTACTAGCAATATATGCAATTTACTATCTATGTCCTGTACTTAAAATACGTCAAAAAGTTAAAAAGACATTGATTAAACATATTTATATCCGATAACCGCGCCCCTATTGAGACAAACTCAACATTATCTGTTGCTCGGATTATGGAATCACGGTCATCCTTGTTATATGTTACGGTCATCTTAAAAAAAAAGATGTCATCTTAGCAATTTTTTCAAATCGAATTTCCGGATTCATATACATTTCTCGGTAGTAATTTGTGATTTCCGTGTGAACCTTTTATAAATTTATATCATACCAATGTATGCTTTATATATAATAAATCATAGAAACACTTAAACAGACAATACCGATTCTGACCTGATTCTGCGTCCGCCATCTTGGGATGACTATGTAAGAAGGTCAGTGCGAAATCACGTGTTTCAGCGATCACACAATAAACTACATGAAATCACTGTTCTTACAAAATACTAGATGGCAATATTAATGGATTACTGTTAAACTGACGTTAGTTGTCAAGGACTAGCTTCAATCTGTTTTAAAATAAATTATATTAGCCCATTTCATTATCATCGATTAATTGATGTTTTAGGTCAAACTGTGCTAGATACCGATCCGTTACTGTTTGACAGTAGCAAGTTACTTTCACGTAGAGTAAACTATAAATGACAATATCATACTCAGGACTCAAATACCACAAAGTATGAAAATAGAATTCACAGTTACTTCATGAAGTTCACTTCATGACTGATACTCACGTTAAATGCTTTGTTAAGTAGGCGGGCAGATTATTTAAACCTTACTTTCGACATTTTAGCAGTGGCATCTAACTGTTTTGCCATTTGAAAAATTATCAACACTTGCTTTAACAGAGCATCGGATAACGATTCGTCATTAGTTGGCAAAAAAAATACAACACTGTTAAACAAGGACAAATACATTTGTCAGCTTCTAATGCAGTACAAACCGTAGTCCTTGTCACACAATTTAAACTTTGGGTCGATTGAAGTCAGACTGCTACCCACGCTATACCAGATTGTCTGAATTTGAAATCCGCCAATTAAGCTTTTTCTAAATGTGCAATTACTGTCCTTGACTACAGTTTCAGATATAATTATTTGTATTGTTTTTATCTTTGTTGTTAAAATTTAAGTATTGATGATACATGTTTTTGTTTTGTTTTGTTTTTTATTTTTTAATATTTCATTTTTGAAAATGTGCATTCATATATTTTAAGTCATAATTGCATCGGTTTTGCACTATCATTATCTCGGGATAATTTAATGGGCTCTCGATGCGTTACAAGGGCGGCATTATTTACCTTTCACAAAGTTATTTGCCAGAGTTCTCTTGCAGCTCTGACTTAAAATGGTAAAAAACCCTCTTGTGGGGTAAACGAATCATTTGTTTATCCATTTAAACGTTCTTTCTGGTATATTGTGTACATGTTTAGTGGGTAAATGTTTTTTTTTTTTTTTCATTCGAAGTTATCCGTCTCATGTTGCAAAGTGCAGTCACTGTAAGCATGGGCTGGGCCTTCTACATTCCATAAAAAAATGATATTAATAATAACAAAAAAATTAATAAATAATTGGAGAGTAGATATATTTGAGTTTACCTATTGTTTTTCATGGGAAGCTCGTTATGCTTCGAGGTCTTGTCAATGTCGTCACTTGTATATACTCGTTCGCTTTGCTATCAAATTCACATCAGTTGAGGTTACAATCTATAACCTTCGATTTATGTTTCTGTTTGGTTTATACTTAAGTGACTCATAAATTTCTCCTTAATTGTTATTCAAAGAACAGGTTAAAGTCATTTGAAGTCACAGTACTACATATACATGCAGCCGTCTAGTGCAACTGACACGATATATGCTTGCATAGTGTGAATTCAATGTCTTGTTTGCGATATGTTTTTATTAATCAACATTATTAATTTTTCAATTACATAACACATATATCATATTGCTCGTAAGTCTATTTTTTTGTTTTTTTTTTTTTTTTATTTCTTTCAAAATGAGAAGGTGATTAGCTTGTCCTGATTGGAATAACTTCATTGGTTGTTCTGAATGTACTAGGGACGTTTACTGTAAAGTGGAGATACACGTATCACTTACAGGCATATAATACCACCTGAAGATAGTTCACCGTTCGGTCAATTCTGTGTTGAAATAAACTTCCTATTTTTACGGAGATTTGCCGACAGGCTTAATCTGATCATGATTTTTCGATATTTTGATCTCAGGGGATATCGAACCGTTCAGTTTACTAGAAATTATTCATCAAATTTGGCCCAAATTAAGTCCGTGAACATGCGGCAAATTTTAATCTTATGTCTGACAGACTGTCTGAAAAAATAAATCATAATATAATTTGTTAATTTTTACTATCTTATTGTGTTGAGTTTTATTCAAAATGTGTTTTTGTTGGTTTTTTTTTTTGCTTAAAATTTATCTTTTAATTCTGCATTTCCTAGTTAAATCTTATTTTCATGATTTGATTAATTGCAAAATAGTTATTTTTGTACTCTTATGAAGCAGACTTTACACAAAACTTCTTATAGACAAAAAAGTCAAGATCAAATTAAATAATTTCACTGTGGGACATATTGATGATGTCCCCTCACCCAATAACCCATATTTTAGCGAGCGTTTGTATTTCATATATGCCAGTAAACCTGCAATTATGTTGCCAAAAATAGAAGGTCTGCTCCATATATATAATTCCACAATATTGACACAGATGATCGACTTCAAACGAGAATATATGACAAAGGGGATGAATCCAATTTTTCTATCGTCAACTCCCCATTTTAAAGCAGTAAGATAATGTCTGTCCTTTTGTATAGTGTTTACATGTCTCAATTCATACGGCACGCTCTTGTATGTTCACACTATACGCACCTCATTTGCCGGCGAGTGCTTCTTTAACATACTTATGAGGAGGAACCACTAAAATCAACACTACATATGTTTTAAAGCAATCATAACGAAGTAGTTGACCGATTGAATATGGTTGTAACTCAACTCGATAGTGATATATTTGTGCAGTCCTAATTCTTTAAATGCCAGACTAGAACTTTGTCTAATTTTCAATTATAAGCATTGTGTCCTATTCTAGACTGTGATATTTTGGCTGAGTATTGGTTCGCATGGCGGGTGATGCAGGAGACGCTATTTATCCTGTCGACGCCCCCAGTTTTGCTCTTCTGAAGTCCCTTAGTATTTGTTACCTAGATTTGCTTTTTCAATCAATTTGTAAAATGTTGATCATGTTGATATCGGTAAACTAATTGGTGGTTCATTGGCCGCTCCCGGCGTGTGTGGCTTCGGGGCGTGTTTTAGCGGCGATCGGTGTCTTTCGGAGTTGCTTTGTTTTTATCAATGGTGCCGCTTGGGTCGGCGCTGGGGGCCGTCTTGGCCTTGTTGTAGGGTATGAATGATTTGTTCATTGTTGAAGACCCTACATCAACTGTCAAGATGGGGAACAGGAGTGAAAGCCCTGTTCATTGGTGGTTTTCTATGTTTTCTGTGTGTTGTGTGCGATTTTGTCCCATGTGCATTTGCTCCATGTCCTTTCATTTTCTATTGATTCTAGAGTTTGTCTCTAGTGCTGTGTGGAGGCAGTAGAACGTTTCCCCGTGCTTGATGTGTATGCTCTTATAATATTTACAGTTATGGTGTGCTTGTTCGTGTGAGAATTTCTCATATTAATACACCGTAAAAATTTCATGTTTGGTTAAATTTCTTCAAAATACTGGTCTGGTCATCTGTTTTGTATATTGCCCTTTCATACTATTTTGAACTGCTAGGTTTTCTTACATATATTTCGATGTGCCCCGTGCTGTCTATCATTTGTTGTTCAGTCTGATATGTATTGTCTGTCATTTGTTGTTTCGAAATTATTGGTCTTTTGTTGGGCAATGTGTGACAAATATGTGTTCAAAACCTCGCCCGTGGTTATAGATTGTGTGGTTCATTGGCCGCTCCCGGCGTGTGTGGCTTCGGGGCGTGTTTTAGCGGCGATCGATGTCTTTCGGAGTTGCTTTGTTTTTATCAATGGTGCCGCTTGGGTCGGCGCTGGGGGCCGTCTTGGCCTTGTTGTAGGGTATGAATGATTTGTTCATTGTTGAAGACCCTACATCAACTGTCAAGATGGGGAACAGGAGTGAAAGCCCTGTTCATTGGTGGTTTTTTATGTTTTCTGTGTGTTGTGTGCGATTTTGTCCCATGTGCATTTGCTCCATGTCCTTTCATTTTCTAATATTGCCTTTATTTAATAAAGAACATTTATGTGTTTGTGGTTTGTGTTTTTCTCTAGTAAACACATCATTTATTATATTAACAATATACATGATATATGCGTTAAACCATATTCTTTTTCGAATTCTTCATATCTGATTTTACTATTTTGGTAAAATTAAATGAAACATCTGACACATTGGCATATCATAATCCTCTACATGTTTTCATTATAGAAGACTTTGTCAATTTTACATTAAGTAGTCATTGTGCAATACAACAGAGTATTATTTAAATCTGTTTTTTGTAAATTATGTCATTGACGTATGCGAATTAATATGATTAATGCCATATTACTAGTCAGAGGTCTTCAGTCTCGACTATTCATAACGAATTAATGCACATTCATTAACGTATGTTTCCTGTGTATTATGTGAATATTTTGCGCGAAGTAAGAAAAGAACAAGTTAAAAAATGATTTGCTTGTGGCGTTCTTGATGAAGGTAAATCAAGTAAAGCGCTTTAAAAAATTGTTTTATAATATTATTTTCATTCACTAGCAATGGGTCAATACAACTTCTGGAGGACTGTTAGTCTCGAAATGTGTCAAGAGCGCAGTAGTCAGTGATTCAGTATTGACATAAGTAATAAAATTGTACCTAACTAAATTATTCGTGAATTAAAAATGTATCAAGTAATATGTTTGCCTTGAAATTAAGATGCTGTGAAACCTATATTGATTATTAAACTTTTAGTGCAATTTGTGCACTTAATCATTCTTTCTGCTAACTTTCCGTTTTATTATTTTAGTGGCATGGGAGCATACTATTTGAAACATTTACACTCCGGAAAACGGCTGATATATAATGTCCACTTAAAAAAACAATGTTTGGAACTCTCTGATACTATGATTATTCAAATGATATAATTTCAAATTAATTCAAAAGTCAAACAAACCTAACATAGTACATAAATTCGATTATATAATTGATTACCTTGTGTATATGGTATGAATGCATGGCATGTAACAAAAACAAAGGTCGTATTTGATATCAACCATGAACTACACCTTTACTTTTTAGAAATTGGAGCACTACATTAGCTTTGGTTTTTACCAGGTAGGTCTGTCAATGACTACGAAAGTGTTGCACGATCACACCACCTCATGTCCAATACATTTATAACGACACTAAACAGGTTTTGTTAGTATTCAGTCGTATTGAAATGTATATAACATCAATCATTACAATTTACTCACTTGAAACTGCCTTTTTACCCAATGTCAGCTACATATTTGGTACAAAGCCTTAAAAGAGGAAACAGTACTAAACGGATGTTTAAATCTCGCAAACAAATACAGACATGACGTATACTGTGGAATATTTCATTTTCATGAATACCATTTTTGTGGATTGAGGACAATTTAAATTTCGTAGATTTGCCAATAATCTCTTTTACATTGAATCTTAGAATGAAGTTTCAGTCATTTAAGAAAAAACTTATCACAAAATTTATCAGAAAAATGTCTTCATAATATCTGATAACCTAAAACTTTGAAGATACCACACATCATACAACAATATAAAAACGATAAAACGATAGGCAAAATTATACAAATACACTACACAGAAAATCAAAGATTGAACAACATGAAGCTCGTCAAAAACCTAGGGATCTGGAAGAGTAAGCCGTTCCTGGCTGCCTTGTTGCACCTGTCATGTCGATCATGCTATGCCAGTCTTGAATTCTACATTGTTGATTTCTATAATAACGTAAAGTGAATAACATACTATCAGTATATAAACAAAATCAAGACGATACCAAGGAGTATTCACTGTACATGCTGAATTTGGGCAGGCGACACCGTGACCGAAAAAGGAAAACCCCAAAAAAGGCGACTACCCAAAAATGTTAAACACTACATATAAAACGTATTTTAGGTAACAACAGCATAGACAAATTTTCCTAGATCTGTGTGTCTTTAAATCATTATTTTTCTTCAATTAAAAATATGAAAAATGGATATACCGAAATAAATTTCGAAGACAAACAAACTGTTTTCTACTTCTCCATATAAGAAGTATATGCGAAAATATTAATTAAGTTATGATATAAAATATTACTAAATTATCAAAAAAGCTTTTGCTTTATAATCATGTTTGATATACGTTTGTTCAAGTGTAGAACCTAGTATCTTGTGATAAAAACTAAATAAAAAGATTCAAGTGAGTAACATCAAATCAATGTGAATAATCAATTAAACTGAAATGCTTTCTTTTTTAAATGAGTCGCGTACATTTCTTTCACATTTTTAAAAAATTTTTTCTATAACTTTCTCACTGCTCTCATTCTTATAAAGGCAATCATTGCATTTTGAAAAAGAAAACAAAATGCATAGAATAGCCTGTCAATATGTTTCATTGACCTGCAATTCTGCACAATCACTCTTATATCCCTCCAGCTGTGCAGGTACACAACATTAGGACGTTCACTGAACAAAAACTGCATAAACAGCTTTAGTGAACATTACTCGTTCAGCAATAGCGACTACTGTGATACTTATAGCTGAATGTAAACAAAGGTATTTATTTCAGTTTCTTATCAAAATTCAAACGACACGTGGTTGACAGTCATACACTTTCTTGACCTTCATTGTATATTGCTTTTAAAAGTGTTTTTTGATATTGCATAATACATAAGTTCACAAATTATAATACTGTTTGCTAACGGTTTTATTAATTGACGAGTTAAACAACCAAGGCTAATATGAAGCGTTTTTTTTATAGTTTTTGTCCTTTAAATAATATCTACAAATTTCATAATGAAATTTTTTTTTTTTATTTGGGTAAATATGAGTTTCAGTAGATAAGAAAGAATATAAGGTACCTTCTTGTTATTTCTGTATCTTCTTCCTGTGGTGGGGAGCACACCAATTCAAAAATTACCAAAATAACTTATAAATAAAATGAAATACTAGGAAACAATCACTACATTTAACATGTTAAATAAAGCTTACAACTTATAGAATAATCAACACTCGTCAATATTCATCGATGACAGCTACATAATTTTTCTCTGATTATAAGTCGATTGATACTTTCACCACAAGATTGATTATTTGGTTTTAATAGAAGATAATCAGAGAGCAATTCAAAACCATTTGTTGAATTAAAACATTCATTTTTATGATAAAACTGTATAAAAAGGCGAAACTTATTATAGGAATTATATTATTTCGGGATCAGGTATATTTAAAAGTTGTTAAGGAATTCGCGATTCGTATACTAGTAGTTAAAACGAATGTTGATTAAGGTGCTTTTTTTAAAAGGTAAATGATTTGGTTCGTTTTTTTAATCGACAATCCTTCAAACTATAACACATATATCATTTTAATCGAGTCTTTCGTATATTTCGTGTCTCCGTCTTGACCGTTAGTGGTTGTATTTTTTTTATATTTGTACCCAACAATAGCACTGCTGAGTCAAAAATACATCCCGGAAGAATACACCAGAAAATAATTAAGCGACGCGACTGAGTGTTAGTTTCTATTTACTTTATTCACACTCGGGCCAATAGAACCTTGTCATTTGTTTAGAGAGTTGTTTATTGTGGGAGACTACCATTTTGTTTTCGTTGCTCTCTAGACACCATTTATTTTCATGTGTCGTCAGGTTGATGTCAACATGACGTAAAACCTACGTTTTCTTCTTTATATGATAAAGAAATTCAAAACACAGCCACACTATAATATTTCCACAATGAAATTAAATAACGGTTTATTAATATTAACTTTTAAAGAAAGTCCTCTCTTTCTTTTAATGCTTATTTCTGTGTTATTATTCCGCCTTTGAACCATCCGTATTCAACCCTTCATAGAGCCTGATTTGTTTTTGTTTTAAATGCATTACCTTAGGTAAAGTCTAAACAAAAACTATAAACAATGAAAAGCTCAACCATATGAAACAGTTTATGCACTAAAGAAAGTGTGAAAAAAGTAAACGTATGAATTGAGATATGTAAACGTCGTACGATTGGTCAGAGGGCAATTTACTGCTTTGAAATGGAAAGTTGACAATTGGAAAGTTTGCATCATCACGTTCGTCATATATTTTTGCAAGATGAAGGTCGTGCATTTGTGTCAGTTTCGTGGGAAAGATCAATATATTAAGCAGACCTTCTAGATTTAGCAGAATCATCAATTGCAGGTATATATGAGATGAAATATGAGTTATTGAGTGACAGAACATCATCAAATCATCTTCAAGTGAAATTAAAGAAATTTGGCCGATGTTTTTGTTTTTGTTTTTAAGTAGGGTTTGTTTGCATTCCGCATCCTATGGAAAAAAATGTTATGACTTTATCAAAGACATGTAACTAAGATTGAAAGAAAAATTCAATAAAGATAAAAATAATTTCAAAGCAAGAACAATTAATCTAATTAAAACCCGTCACAAAAAGACAGTAAAAATTAACAAATTCTTTTATGATATATGTTTTTTAGACATTCTATCAGCCAATAGATGTAAATTGCCCGAAGAACCTTTTTACCGCCATAATTGTGTCATATTTGATGAATAGATTGTAGTAGACTGAACGGTTCAATATTCCCTGTCATCAATGTATTTAAAATCGTGTTCAGATTAAGACTGTTGACATATCTCAATAAATTATAGGAAGATGAAAGATCAGATGCCGTTTATATGACCCCACAACAGGTGTTTCCTAAATAAGATACAAGACAAGCTATCCTAAAGCAATCAAGGTTAATATAGAAACAAGAAAAATAACAAACTACTTGTTTATATAAGGAATATTATTTTTTCCTCCAAAGTGTTTTTGTGTGTAATAAGTCAAGGTTTGTGTGAATTTAGAAACTGGCTAATGAAGAAAAATCAAGGTATTCCTTTGAATACTAATTATTAAGCATTTTTATACACCAAGCACAATTTTAAAAGGTCAACAAACTCATTTTAAAGAATCAAACGAACAATAAATCAACTATAAATCAATACTAGTTAGCTACTAGCAGTATATTTCTACAAAGTATTGTGGCTTAAGTTTATTTTTCAATTTGTTTTTATTTCGTTGGTGGAGAAGTTTTTGAAATCAATTTAACATGAGAACTGATGTAAAAAAATGGAGACGACATTCGTATAAATAATTATTAAAAAATTGATCGTTGAAAATTAAAACTCAAGTAAAATGTACAAAAGCCTTCATGATTTTTTTTAATCATACAGTTTATGGCATTAAAAATTACAAAAAAATTACTATCATTTGAAAACAGTCTACAATTTTTGAAAACACGTTATTCATTAGCTTCGTGACTAAGAGTTCAGCAATAAAGAACTCTTTACCAATTGCAAATTGCAGAAAAAAAACAATAAATTCCCAGCTTGATTTCTGTTCAATATTTATGAGAAATACACAAACGGTCCCGATGTTGGTTCTGAGTTTTATTTATAACTTCATATTCGTTTTGATTGAAATAGGTATGATTGCATCAGTTTATTTCATTATAAAGGAAAACAAAATACTTCTTTAATTTTGTCTTTTTTAGTAATCATCTAGTATAATCCAGGGTTATCCTAGTAAAAATCTTCATACCCTAATTTCTACCAGTAGATATTGGAAATGTGATTTGTATTTGATTTTAATGATTATAAATCATATTAACAATGTCTACTAGTACTGCGGTCAGCAGTCAACAATATGCCATCGATGAGTCGAGTTCGCGTTTATTTTACGTCGTCAATCCTTCAGACATAAAAAAAAAATTCCGTTTGACTGATCAAACGGATTGATACGTGACGTTGACTTCTTATAAATTGCTAAATCTTAGTCAGTTTCGTTTCATTAAATCAAAATAGCACCACAGAACAGTGGAAATTGTCTTAGTACAAAGCCAGCCATAGTTTGTTTAATTATGCAGCAACTCAAAGAGAAGGGAAATATGCAGCTAAAACTTTAATTGATTAGCTGATTTGACAGCAACCTCCTGGTTATCCTCCCTTAACTAAACTTTTAACCTGAATTGAGACGCTATCAGAAAAACTGAAGGAAATACTAGTAGGTTGATTGACTAACAAGAAAATAGAATGCTCTATTTCTCACACAGCCACGATATAAAAACTATTGATAGATATCGAAAATTATGGGTTGGTCTTCGTTAGACTTTTTTTATTGATAAAAAATGTTATGATTATACATTGAAGCATGTGGCTTTGTAGTTTATACTGAAACGAATATGTTACCCCAAGAAATGCAAAAGTTGACAAGTGCTTGGAGAAACTAACTATGATACAGGTAAACTTTATTCACAAGCTGAAGACATTAGCAATTCAATTTGTGAGAACTTGAATCAAGGTTGTCATAAATTGTTGTGTTCTGACGTCATGTATGGTCTGTTGATAAGTTTATATATCTGCGGCAAATAAAGATTGAAAGCTGATTTTGAAAAAAAAATATTTCTAGCTGAATACTATATAAGATAAAAGAGAGGCTAAAGATACCAAAGGGACATCCAAACTCATAAGTCTAATATAAACTGACAACGCCATGACTAAAAAAGAAAAAGACCAAAAGACAAACATCAGAATACAAAATACAACATAGAGAACGTGATCTCTGGTGCTCCGGAAGGGTAAGCATGATAACTTGCAATACTGTATATGTACATGAGGTATGTAAAGAAAGTAATTTCATCCATTCATTTACATATAAAAACCGTAAGAAATTTACACTTTGGACGCTTAACCCAGTTGCATGTCTGAATGAAAGAAATCTTTAACCAAAAAAGAATTTGAAGTTCCCCATGATCCCGAACTATGTTCACCTAGATAAATATATACACCAAACAATATCGTTGTAGGTCACTTTTGATTTTTGTGTTAAAATTCCATGCGACAGAATGAATTGTGTTTCATGAAATTCAGAGCTGAAAATTATATGACTACATGTAACACAAGTCTTTTAAAATCACGCAGCTATCATTGATTCTCTAGATGTAAGTCCTCCGTGGTACTTAGGCGAAAAAAAAATCATGTATTTCAAGTTTCAGAAATACGTTATAACATTATTATTCAAATGTACACCGTTTACATGTACAGAATTAAACACATGCATCATGCATATTCATTTTCTATTATAAGGTTGATGTCCATTTATGTTTTTTTTTATCTGATCTTAAGTTGTTTACAATGGAAAACATGGCGATTCATCTAAGCGAAAACTTTAAAATAGTTCTAGTATATACTTCTGTTTTTTTTTTTTCAATTGAATTAGGTGCTCTTTTGTAGTTTTTATGTATATCTGTATAAATTTCTTCTTATTCATTTAAAATTTGGTTATTTGTGAGTTCAGTGCAATGTGTGCAGTTACTTATTGAATCGAATTCATTATAATATAAGCGTATTCTTAACAAAAAAATAATAGATACTCTTTAGTCTGCTCACATCTGAACTTGTAAATACAAGTAACAATATAGGTAAGTTAAGAGGTATTAATTATAAAAGTGAAATTTTACAATCGATAACTCTCCTTGTCGAGGAAGCAACATTTTACCAATAACATTCAATGTCAAATGTGATTCCCAGTTTAGACGACATTGCTGGAAAGAAAGGCTATTTGCTAGGCTTCTTTTGAAACACGGAGTCTCTTTAATATAACTAGCACAATGTCTTTGAAACGATAGCAATCATGAGTAAGATGACTGGTATGGCATAAACATGTCAAAGATGACAATGAGCGTTAACAACTGTGTCAATATCCCTAATGCGCCTCAAATTAAGGAATACAAAAATAGTGTGTATACGAAAAATATCTGCGCAGTGATATTTGACATGTTTTTATTTTTAACAAGTGGCTGAGTTTAACCATTTGTGCTGATTTGGAGAGTAGAAGACCATAGCATAAAGGTGTACAAACTATAGAGTTACTAAATTTTCCAAAGAACTTATTGTGTTAAAAAAAAGGATTTATTACCTCGAGAACCCGCATCACAAAAGGCTTTTTTAGGGTGTGCTAAATTACGGATAAATTAATTTCACTTCGTAACCCGAAAATTTAACCATATATGTAAAAAATCAGCCTCGACACGAGCTATCATACCTTTGAAATGAGTTGCGCATCTTGGTCTAATTTGTGAACTTTATTATAGAAGTTATCAGATTGATTTATGGATGATTGCATCTTTTACACCAAAACATTTTATGAAACCGAAGGTTAGTTCTCTTAAAAAATAACCAGTCATCACCGTTGGTTCTAGCTTAACATTAACATCACAGGCACGGGACTGTATCACCTCTTTTAGGCACAATCAAAATTTTTGTTCCTATGAGACGCGAAAGGCACATGCCATTGACTTATAGAAGGGACTAACATGACATATGTATGCCATTATCATTCAAATCTACACGAATAGCTGATAATGCAAGGGAAATAACATACTTCGTACGAGTATTTGATACATTTGTTGTACACCATAAATTAACAGCTGGTCTTTAGAACAGTTAAATGAACCGATAAAAACATTTTAAGAAATGCTTGAATTGCTGTACTTTAATGCACAGCAACAAATCACAAGATAGTATCTTTTCTCAATGAAAAAGGAGGAGGATCGAAGCTTTTAAAACCACAGTGCTTCAACTATTCAGCTTAAACAGCTGCAAACTGTGCTTAGCAGTATTGTCATAATGTATTAAGAACCAAATGTGCATTTCTCACTGATAAAGAGATTTCAATGAAATACATTTAAAAAAACTTTATTCTAAAGTAGAATCAGGTAAATGGATAAGTAATAAAAATTTCCAATATATTGATCTTTCAATTATTTGATAATATTGACTTTCACAGCAGTTTAGAGTGGTTTCTATGGTTGAAAATATCAGATTTCCAGTGGTAACACTTGTTAAGTATTTTTGGTTGTTTTCTTTTTTTTTTTAAATCTACATTTTTGCATAACTTTTCAGTTGAAAAGTACTTTTTAACATCAGAACACTTCATCAAATGCTTTAATAAGGTCTGTATATTGAAATTGAAGGTTATCATATGTTTCATCCCTATTGTGACCTGTGAAGGTATTCTTGACGAAATCAAGTATACGTACACATTGTATTTAGAATTAATGAATATAGCGATATTAGCATGATTAGGTTCAATGCCTTATAGTGCCGAAACAACTTTATTTTCTTTCAGAAATAGACAAAAATTACAAAGATGTACTCCGAAAGACATACTTAAGTAAATCACATTATAATATTTGGAAAAATCAGAGCTATTGATTTCAATTTGGGTCAATATCTCTAATCCGCCTCAAATTAAGGAACACAAACATAGAGCGTACACAAAACAAATCTCTATGCAATAATATTTGATATGTTTCAAATTTTAACAAGTTACTGAGCTTGACCCTGATTTGGAGAGCAGAGAATCATAGAATAAAGGTGAAAAAACAATGGAATAATTAAATGTATGCTAAGGACTATATTTTCAAAGAACTTATTGTGACAAAAGGGACGTTTTACCCCCGAGAAGCCACATCACAAAAGGTTTTTTGGTATGTGCTTAATTACGAAAAATTAATCTCACTTCGTACCCCGAAACTGTTACTACACATTCTGTGAAAAAGGTCTCAGGTTCGAAACGAGCCATCAGTCTATCAAAGTTTACGATATGGGCAGAAGAATTGAGGAAAAGGCTACCATTTCAGCCTACCTGAGAAGAATTGCGCATCTTGACCCGAATAGCTGGGTTCCCCTTGTGGAGCTGTGAGTAGAACCTGCATTTCTCTCCTGAAAACGTGATTCACCATCGCATTTAGGTTGAGCTCGTTTAGCAATTGTGTTTACATTTGTGTATGTTGTCTGAAATGTTATTGGTTTTTTAGCAGTGCTTTGAATTTTTTCCCTCTACTTGTTGGTTTTGATACTTCCTTTTAATCTTTTTCTTTCTCTTATATTTTTGCGGTTTCACGTAAGGGTTATACTTTATGCTCCAACAAGTGTTAAATGAAGCCAAAAGAAAGCATCACGTCACGAGTTGTTGTGTGTGTCATTGTCTAAACTGTCTTCAATATATTTCACCAATTTAGATGGTTATACATATTTTTTTTTGTCTATTCATGTGAATTACCAATATTTTATTCCTGTTCGTGAATATTAAACCTGCCAGGTTTTGTTGCATATATACCTTATAGAGGCGCCTGGTCTCAACTTGTTCAAAGCCTATGCATTTTTTATGTTATTTGTTTTTGTTTTAATTTGGTAGTCTAGTGATGACTCAGAGTGCCAATATAGAAACTTGTCTTTCTGATTTTAGAGATTGCGTGGTGTTTTTAATTCTAATATGACGACCTATATATCGTCAATCAGTATAATCACAGTATATCTGCTTTAAGCGCAGGCGCATAGATACACAAATTTGACTGTTCTGCATTACGCCCATCTTATTTATACGACCAGGTAAACTCAATTTTTGTAAACACAATTGACATGAACTTCAAACATCTGTCGTAGATGGTGATATATTAAGATTACTTTAAAACCCATAGGCATCGATTTGCTTAATAGTGATAAGTGTGCTCATTATCATGAATATCAATTCTTTGAAAATTTTGATTCAATCGCAACGAATGAAACTTTAACATTTGGCAAGTTAGAGTTTTTTTTATTGCTGTTAGATTTGGTTTTGTTGTTTATTTAATCGGGAGGAACTGTCTTTATGAAGCATGCTTTTTTTTTCAAAAAAATATAATCATAGGAAAATTGGCGGATAGTCTTGGACATTGTCAAGGGTTTATTTTAAAACAAAATAAGATGTGGTGTTTTCGATATATAAAATTTTTATTTTCTAAATTACAATGGAATTAAATGTCCATTTCTTGCAATCGGTGATTGATTTAGAAAAGAGACTCCTATGAGCCTGTATTGCTCACTTGGCATGTATGCATGAAATTGATACATTGTAATACAAATATATCCAAAAGTTTCTGGTTAAAAGCCAGGAATAGATATAATTCATCAATAAAGATAAATTCAGTCATTTAACTCATTTGATAATTTTTGCTATGGTTTCGGGAAACACAAAATGATAAAAAAAGGTTACTTAAGGGCATTAACTCCGAAAAAAAGTCATCGGAAGACTTTTGTCATTTGACGTGTTTGTGGATGGTGTTCTGCTGATCAATTGTATCATTTACAGTTTCCATCTGTCTATTACATTTTTAGGGATTATAGCCACTAGATCGCAATTATATCAAACAAATGTAAAGGACCATCACTCCCATGACGAGTCTTCTGAGCTTATAGGTCTAAATAGAAAGTTGAACTAGATTAATGTATCCTGATATTCTAGACATTTCTGTCCCTGACAGGTTCTCTATTCTATAATGGTTAACAATGTAAATGCCAAAACTTATATTCAACCTTTATGTTCTATTCTGAGCTTTCGTCTTCATATTGGTTGGCAGGCGGGATGAATGAGCACTTTTTTTACTTAGATACCCCAAAGACAATGTTGTGAAATTTGAACATCGGCACAGTACTGTTGCCCTAATTTATGGTATCGGTTTATCGTTCTAATATGACGACCTATATATCGTCAACCAGTATAATCACAGTATATCTACTTTTAGCGCAGGCGCATAGATACACAAATTTGACTGTTCTGCATTACGCCCATCTTATTTATACGACCAGGTAAACTCAATTTTTGACAGTAAATCTCCAGGTTTTACGTAGGCCAAGCTTCGAATACAATACGATTTTCTCTATTCTGATGCAAAATAAACAAATCGGTCCATTCCAGTTATTATTTTGATATAAAATGTCATAAAACGAAAATTTCGCGAAATGATGTTATCGTCGATGGCAACTAAACAAGGTGACGTCATATGTTTGCTTCCGGTGTCAAATGTAAACACCAAACACAAAAAGAACAAATTTAGGTGAAGAATAAGAGTTTTTCATTTATTATTGAATAATATCATATCATTAATATTAGTATATGTGGGGTAAAAACGGAACAGCCAAAACACCATCGTGTGTATAGGGCTTTAACTGTTGATAAAATTACAGAATTTGTCCTATTACAATTGAAATAATTCATGGCAGCCGTAGATTTGTTTTCATTTTACCATGGGTTGGGCATTTATATTCATATTTTAACCTTCGCTGTCACTCGGGATAAGATAATCGAATATAAATGCCCAACCCATGGTTAAATGAAAACAAATGTACGGCTGCCATGAATTATTTCTTAATTAAATTTGCCTGGTTGTTATTCCGTTGAGGTATTTCCGCTGTATCCTATAATCCATATTCATAAATTGTGAAAATCAAAGTTTATTCACCATCTTACAAAAACCTGAGAAATTCAAGGAATAACCAAATCGGAATTTTCCAGGCCAAAACAAAATAAACAATAAAACGGTTATTCTAATTCATTATTTCATTGCACAACGCGTCAGAAATATTCGTCCTTGAAATTTTACGATGGCCACATACACTTTCATGGACAAGTTATCTGAAAACATAACATGATATAAGTTAGTCTAGATATATAGATATGTATAGTTGTAGCTTACATAATCAATTTTATCTTTAAAGGTATAACAATACTCGGTCAACACTCCAGATTGAAATTTAATTGTACAACAACGCTTTGGCAACATAATCAAACTGAAATTTAATAGTACAACAATACCTGGAACCATTTATTCGAAAATACCTTATCATGATCAACATGAAAGGGTGCCACATGTTGAGCAGGATCTTTTGGAACATCTTATATTATCCCTGCATTTTGATGAGGTTTCATGTTTCTCGGTTATATGTATTGTTTTGTAGACTGTTGTTTATCCTTGAAGTTTGGGGTTGGTTTTTTTTTTTTTTTTTTTGTCATAGTTTTGTCATTTTCTTCGGCTTTTTTTTTAAATACTAAAACATGTTTGTAATAGTCGCAAAACACATTACCCCATTAATATTTTCTGTGACTCAAAGACAAAGAAAAATCCTTGTAAAGTGCAAGTTTTAATAGATATAGCTTAGTTTTAGATTTGTGAATAAAATTTCTAGTTAAAAGATAGACAAAAAATACCAAAGGGACTTTCAAACTCATAAGTAGAAGACAAACTGTCAACGACTTAGCAAAACACGAAAAACGACGAAAAGACAATCAACAGTCTGTAAAAAAGAAAACTAAAGACGTCGTTACAGGAACCCAATCAAAAACCTGGGGTGATCGGGCTCCACTTGTGGCACCAGTTGTATTGGTCATGTAAGTACAAGTAATATAAAAGTATATAGTATCGTAAGGGTTTTCCTCAAATGACTTTGTTGAAATATGTTTTACTATAGATCAAAGATTTTTTTCACATTAAAAACAAATTTTCAGAAATATGATAGTATTCGTTTCATTGTGCTACTTGATTTAAAATTATTTATTTTGCAAAAAGGCAAAACAATATTACACTTAGAATGAATATTGCTTATATACGTACTTGTTCTGAATTTACACGAGTTATCTTGTTCAAATGTGCAACAAAAGATATTCTATATTCTCAAATAATTCCGAAAAAGATGTTCATACTTACTCTCGGAAATTCGCAAACATATCGATGAGTGCTCTTACATGCATCGTCATCCCAATTCCAGACATATTCGTTAGTGAATTCTATTTCAACACAGCCTTTTTTGGTAAAGGAATTATCTGAAACATTTTGAAAAGTATTCATTTTAACATGAAAGTTGAAAATGTACAAAAACAACACAATGGAAAATAAGAAAAAAAAACATGAAAGAAAACAAATCTATCAATCCGAACAAATATTACAGATTTGATAGACGAACCATGTGTTGCAATACTAACATTTAAAGAACTGAAATATTAAAAACAAAATTGTAAGTATAAAAATTTAACTGCAATTCAAGGTACGGTTACATTCTATAAAATTACAATACTAAAATGGACTATTTTGTGTAAACCACTAAAAAATTTAGTAAAAAACTATTCATTTAAGGGTTAACACAATTAACATAAACTTCAAACACTGATGAAGTTTTTTTTCCACGCCAAACGACGTATATCTCATTTTGGAGAGGTTTAGCGCTATAAAACCAGGTTCTACATAAAAAAAAATGCCTGTACCAAGTCAGACAGTTGTTGTCCATTCGTTTGATGTGTTTGTGCTTTTGATTTTGCCATTTGATTAGGGACTATCCGTTTTGAATTTTCCTCGGAGTTCAGTATTTTTGTGATTTAACTTGTTACATCTTTTTTATACATATTTTATGAACTCTGAACTCAAAAACTTTCGACCTTTTCTTTATAAATATTGAAATATGTCTTGATTACACAAACAATAACATCGGGAAATCAATATTATAAACAGAACATTTTAAACATTTTTGAATTAATAATATCAAAGTTAAAACTTACGTTCCCCAAAAGGAAGACTACAGAATGATAAATCACCATTGTCTCCGTCAAAAACATAATTTCCATCATGACCAGGGCTATTTGCACCAACCCATATATCTCTGTTTTGTTCTTAAGAATAGTTAAATTATTATTAGTATCATAAAGATATTCCTTATTCCAGTTAGTTACACAATCATGGCTTTGTCTTAACCAAACTCATCCAACAGATTTATGATGAAGACGACAGACATAGACGCTGAAAGTGTTACGGTAACCAACACAGATTGGTCGACCCTTACAATGTCTATGTGTCAACTAACTAGTAACAAGTGTTTGCAGTTTTAGATCATTTGATACCAGAAAAGTCGTCTAATCGGTATGGTTGACGACGTTTTCCTACATATGTTTTCCTGATTGTATTAGTATGTCTGAGCTTCGGTTCTCATGACGGATGCAGCTGGCATACCAGGAGACAATTATCATGTCGACTCACCCAGTCACGTTTCATTAGAGTTGAAGTTTGAATTCTTTTTGAATTAAACATCACCAGGAACGTTTATACCGAAAAACGCTTATTGTTCTTGATATACAATTTGATCTTAGACATATGTTAATAATGTAAGATAAGTCATGATTTTTTTGTCACATTCAAGTCTGTGTGTATCTTAGATTCCTTTTTTATACAGAACTGTAACTCGTAGATGTTAACAATGTTTTACGCCTCCTGTTTAACTATCATCGTTTGTAAATTTTCAACATCTTCGGTATGCACCGTTTATTCGGATAGGCAGGTTGATTTTATTTCATTGAAATGGGTCTTAAGACTTTGTAGAAATATAATATGAAAACTTATCAGAATCGTAGAAAATGCAATTATATCAATTACATGTTTGCAAATAGGAATTTTTTAGTGAATATACAGAAAATCAATGTAAGCAGTATAAAACTAATATATTTGTAAATCAATTCTGGTTACTATTAAGCAGACCACCAACAATTTAACTTAAGAACAGGGAGGGCCAATCGGATTTGTTAAGGTCGAAGTTTCCTTATTGCAGGACTGGTGTCGAAGTTAACTTCAGTGGCAGAATGTCTAAAGTTAACTTTTTCAGTAGACAAAAGAACAATCTTGGGACAAAGTCTGCTTTTTTAGTTAATCAGATTTTGTTCTAGTGCCCGGTCAAAACAGTCCTAAAATTTGTCGCAGGTAAAATTTGACCTGTCAAAATGACCGATCATCACGTTCACTTACTATACAGGTTTAGACTGAACCAATCTGTAGTTTAAAAAAATCTTTCTTGATAGATGTAGTTCTGAACTATAACTTTATCCTCTACAAAAGGAACCAAATGAGGGAAATTCCAATATGACTTTTTATTGACCGGAATGCACGAATTGAAAGCCGGCTTATTGTGTGGTGAATGCAGACAGGCGGGCGATGTTATGGTGGTACCTTTTTTTAAACCAACTCTTTTTCAGCCATGATCCTTGATACATATGGATTGCACACATATTAATGTTGCGCGACCCCTATTATCGATTCGTTCGCAGATCTGCCGTTTTTCCAGATTTAGAAATTTTTCAGCAAAATTAACAAAGGACAGTATCTTTTTGGTACACGACATCTCCTAGCCTTCAACCATGGGTTTTGTTCATAGATAGATTGCATCTTGTTGCCTTTGTCTGGTGATTCGAACACAAAGCTTAGAAGAATGACAGTTTCTATTGATAGCATAGGCTTTGGAAAAACAATCTACATCTGAAGTGGCAGCACATTTCCAATTTTTTCAAAGTAAAATTATTAAGAGCTGCCACAAGTGGAAGTCCTTGATCTCGCCATATTTTAAGGTATCGCATGGCAGTCCAATAAAAAAAAAAACACTACATGTATTTGTCTAGATACATGTATATGATATTTGACTGATGTTTAAACCTCCTACAATATTTTGTTCATAATTACTACGAACAAGTAAATTGTGATTTTTTGTCAATGAATAGTCGCTACTGTTTTCAATTATGAAGATATAAAATGATCGATTACTTTACTCATTACTTACCGATGCCTATTGAAATTCTGACAGCTTCAGCTTCTTCTTCACTATTTGGCCTCCATAGGTAGGCTCCTCGTTGCGTGGAACATATTTTCTAAAATTTAAAAACAAGACACAGATGCAGTATCTACATTTGAAACATAATTCTAGATAGTAACAAAATGATACATTTATGTTATGCCTTACCATTGGAAAAACATGGTCAACAATAACGGAGCTTTTAATGTATCGGTACTGTGAATAATGCTAAATACATTTTTTCAGTATTTCTTTGTATTTTTTTTTTTTTTTTTTTAACTTAAAAAGATGAAAACAATACTTTATAAATTGCATGCGTCCGTGACGTTTGTCAGGATTTATCTTCATTAAGAACGCTCAAAAGCCGAATATTTGAAAGCCATGGATGTAAAGAATAGAAACAGTTGAAGAGCTATCTGAACAAAAATAATAGCCAAATCTATAAGGTTAAATATTTGCTATTGTTATTTGTTATCTCTTTGACGTAAACCACATATCTCTTTCAATTCGTGTTGCAATAACCTACTTGTGTTAAGCCTATACTTTCTAAGTTGGTGACGTAAAAGCTGTGCATTTGAGCAAACCACAAGCATTAAAGGTTTTAGAGTTTCCTAATTACCTACATTATTTCTCTATATTACAACATGTGGTGTAAGGTGTAAGGTCTATTTATTTATTGAATTTTTTTTTTTCGATAAAGCATCTTTTTCATTATTTAAATATAAATGCACAAAAAAATAATTTTCATGATAATGACTAAGCATTTACTTGATATTCATACCTGAACTGTTTTCAATATTAAACATTTTCAAGTTATGGACTTTTATAGACACACATCAAATTCAATAGAGATGTTTGCAAAAAATATACTATGAGTAGGAAATTTCATCTCAAGTCTGATATTTTTTACAAATACTCCTCCTGAACATGATATATCTGTTATATTACAAGTATCAATAGAGATGGTAAAGTGAAACATTCGAAATGCAATGCTAGTATTCTTCCGCCTTTCAATCGTAGAAAAATAGACACATTTGACAAATTGTAAAAATTATAAAACGTCTCTGTGAAGGATAACAAAGTCATATTCATTTTGACAACTTAAAATTAAATCTGACACAGTATCAAACATACTCACCTGAGCTGTAGACCACGTCGCCTCATTATTTCCACTGAAGAAGTAACAATTAGGACTGACAGCTTGGTCTGTTAACAACCTATATCCTGCAGGGCAATTTGTTGGAACACATGGAGCTATGCGTATGACACAGTTTGAGTGAATTATTTACATATAAACCAACAAAATAAGATAAAACGAAGGACATTTAAAATGATGTAAGGTCGCAGAAATTTACTAGTATTATGTCTGCGATAGTAATCTAATAAGAAGATACACCGGTTTAGATTATAAATAAACAATACACTTAAATTGTAAAATATAATGTCTAGTTTTTATTAAAGTATTATTTGAACATTAGTTGTGTGAACTTAATCGCTATTTGTATAGTACAATGTATGTTTGCAGACTAAATAGATAAAAAGGATATGTTTAATTTTGGATGTTTTTGTGTTTTTACAACAACAAAAACCAGTTATTAAACTAAGGTGTGGCAAGTATTTCAGTATTTCAAGTTGGAATTATTGAAATTTATTCAAATCATTGATCATTTTTATTTTATAGTTTATTATAATATAGTTGAAAATGGTATATCTCCCATTTATCTTTCAGGTCATGTTTTATTTTGGGTGGGCTTTTTTTTTAATTATGGCTCTTTTATCTTTACATGTAGCACCAACTAACATTAAGTATGACTATCGCCAAACTGTGCCAATTTACGCCTATAGACAAGAGCACTCGTCATTTAATATGATAACTTCCAATTCCTCGTTCTACGTCATAACAAAGGAGATGTCCAAAGGGGACGATTGATTAGTACTATATGCATCGAACCAGAAGGAAGAAAAATACAGCAGTATATTTAGATCCTTATATAAAGGGGGTAACGTGAAAGTATCAGTATCCGGTTCCGAAACTCTTCACCCCATTGATACCAATTAAATGGTTTGTTGTCTTTATAACGTAAAAATTAATTATATAAACCAACAAAGATGTATGCAACTATACATTTTGTGACCTCATTGATTCGAATTTAACAAAAATGTTTTAAAAACATGTTTTATATATTCTGATTTTGAATTTCCATTAAGTATGTTAAATCCTAATGTTTATTTTATTATTTTTTTTTAAACAAAGTTAACTAATACAATGAAACCTTCAAGTCAACAGATTAAATGTGAAAGGTGATATAACGAGCAACTGCTAGTACTTGCAATTAATTTATGTACATGTTCAAGGTCAGTACGTTGTCAATGATTTTCTTGCGTCATAAACAAATGTGTTATTTGGTGACATTGAAAGTTGTTGAAAGATTTTGACTTTTATAGACTCGGAAACGGTGCAGAGCTAGGATATATACTCATGTTTGTTGTGTAGCAGATTCCCACTACACGCCTTTTGTTTCAATTTATGGTTAAGTTGATATCTCATTGAGGTCTATTTGAATACTAGAATCGTTTGAATGTTGAAAAAAAAAAAACAAACATAACATCAGCTAAACAAATTAATATGTCATTGAAACCTTTATGTAAGTACCATTATAACACCATAGTTTAAATAATAAATAATAGGTCGAAGCGTATAAGTTTCAGCATAGCGATGAAAAAGTGCCCTTTACTTGGCAGATTGTATGAGACACCGATAAACCGTATAGATCAGTTAATTCGGGGTGATAACCGTGATGACCGTCATACTAATGTAGTATCGATTTCAGTCGTTCATCCTCATAACCCTGTTTTTGTGTAAGGAGCAAACTCAGGTAGTGATGTCTTAACAGTGTGAAAAGAGGGTAGGAAACCTACTTCCGTAGGGGGTTTAGCAAACAAAAACACGACAACCTAAACACATTCCTCAGAGTAAGTTGTCTGCATATTTTTCTCGTGGACATTAGTCAATATTGGTATCATACACTAAATTGTTATGCAATGTATTTAACTGCATGTTAGGCATTAAAGTAAAAAAGGACACATTTTTTGCAAGCTAGAACCTATGACAAACGTGATGATTTCAACTTTCAAAATTGTCAGATTCAAATTCAGCAGAAACATACACTCTAAACAGTCGAATAAACTCATCAAAGATAAAAGGCTTATAATTGTGGACGCAAAACACGGGTTTTGTTTACATAAGACAAATGAATTACTTTTGAATCAAAATATTTGGATGGCCAAATCAAATATGCAATTGAAAAGCATTCAAAACCCAAAAAATCAAACAAAATTCCTAACGTTGTATGGCGTTTACCTATCTCAGTTTGTTTCACACTTGTGCAAGTTCTCATTAAGCGAGCTTTGTTGTCAGTGGTGTGCTCCTCACCAAAAAACTATCCCAACAGAATGATGAGGAAGAATGAAAATAACAATGCCATATATTTGGCTTTAAAATAAAGGTGTACATAATCCTTAATCGTGTTTGTTTCTCTATTTTCAATTCAGTTTAGTTGTATTATTTCAAAGCAATTATAAATTATCAAAAAAATAATTGTAATTTAGATGTGTACAGCAACGTTGATAAAAATAAAAAGTGTTTATGGGTAAATAGCCAAGGTTATATATCGGAAACTATGCAATTTGCATTATTTCGCCCAAGCTTCCATCACAATTGATACATACTGCTTTAAAAATGCTTTCATCTGGATTATTTCAAGTGTATGTGTGACCATCAACGCTTCTGTATGAGAAAGGTAAAACTTTTTGTGACTTTAATAACATTACCCGAAAACTATCATGATGTTAAGTACTTTGCACTAGAATATATACATTTTGATAATATACTCAGGTGAAATATGAAGAAAACTTTCAGAGAGGCATGTGTTTTTGTCGCCTTTTGATGTGTATGAAACGCTTTACATTGAGTAGATTTCCTATTCTGTACATAGCAGTGTAATTATTTGAGTACTGATTAAGAACAGGATTATTTTTAAAACTTTGTAAGACAGTTTTTTTACATAAATGATATTACCGATAACAATTGGAGAGAATAAATTGATGTTTCTATCCATTAAAATGGCAAACTAACATAATGATACTAATGAGGAAGGAATCTTAATGTAACCATTAATGGTTGGTGGGATACTTTCATGATTTGGATAACGATTCCGTTGGTAACAAAATAATGTGTGTCTCAGAATCTTTAACAGTCGGTTTTATTACTAATTGTTATTCAAGACTTCCGTGGGGAGTTAGTGAATATTTCCATTAATGACAAGCTGTATATATTCTCGGTTTTTAGAGGTTTGAGCCGACGAACACTTTATGTTGTCATCTCCTCAAAACATTAGATTTGATTTGATTTTTGGTGTTTTAACGCCACTTTTAAGCACCGCTTTTGGGCTATTTCGTGGCGGCCAGTTTTTATTGGTGGAGGAAGCCGGAGTACCCGGAGAAAACCACCGACCTTCGATAGGAAAACTGACAACCCTAGTCAATTTCAAAACATTAGAAAGTAAAGGTTAGTTATCGTACAGTACTTACTTGTTTGTGCAGCTGTTTGTGTTGTTGGAACAGTTACTGAAGTAGTTGTTGACGCAACAGTAGTTCCACTAGTAACAGTACTCATCGTCACCATTCCCATCATGGTTACAGCCAGTGTTAAAAGAGCAAGAGGAAACAATTGCAATATCGATCCTGTGCCCGGTCCAGTTCCATCCACTGGAGTGGTTTCAGAAACATGAATCAAATGATGATTTATTGAACCACAAAGAAGTATTTATGTTCATAACAGTACTTTAAGAATGTTGAAAAAAAATCAGGATATTGTTAGAAAGCAAGGATAAATTAACGTACATGACCTAATAAAGGAATACTCACAACTAACAGCGATATCTGCTTGAAAGGAAGGGTCTGGTTATGCGATGCATCCGGTCTCGCATCTTTATAGTGCGATTGTATACATTTTCAAAAAGAATTCACAAGATACAACAGCCACGTTTAGTCCTTATTTCCGACTTGTTTAAGATTCTGTAATGACCAATCTTTGTTTGAAATAGTATGAATTATAGGCAGAATTGATTTTCCCCAATTTGTCTCAACACAATCTTAACATCCAAAATGCATAACTAACACTTTTTACTCTGTCTAAAATTATGTGGAAACAATAGCCTTAACGATGTCTAAAACAGTCTGGATACGTATATTCCGAATTTTCTGGATGATGGATGTAGTCAAACATGAATGGTCATCAATTTTTGGACCTTCAAGAGTTTGTTTTAATATCTCAAGACCAAATTAATATGGTCTCTACTAGATTTTGAATTATTTGATTTCAAGAATTGTAGGATGATTCTAAAGTTGTATTTTTGTGATTATAATGAGTAAACAATAATAGAAAAACAAAGGATATGGGGTATCCATCCATGACACAAAATCAGTAAATGCACAACAAAAAAAAAGCAAAAGGAACAGCGCTTTTATTGCTGTTCTTCATCTCAAAGTCACAGTGAGACCTCAACACGGAGCAAAAAATCTCTCACCTCACTGCAAGTTTAATGTATATATGAAAATAGAAATAAGCTGCATAGGTTAATTTAATGGTTGAGAATCATAAGCGGTAAAAAGACCAATCTTCCTTTTTTTTAATTTTTACTTATAACATTAATACATGTATATAATGTTTTTCTTTTTGAATTGAATAATTTAAAAAATCAATAAACCAGCCAAAATAAATTGTTTTGTCTGCATGTGTGTCTTACTTTTGTTTTAAATTCATCTTAATACTTATAATCTTAACTCTGATTATTACTTATAATCTTGAATCATTGTGTTGAAGACCCATTGGTGGCCTTGGGCTCTTTTCTGCTCTTTGGTCTGGTTGTTGTCTCTTTGACACATTCTCCGTTTCCATTCTCAATTTTATCTGATTAATACATAATTAATGTAAATATTCTGTGTAGTACCTAATCAAATTACATATCTGCATGACCGCACAACGCATGTTCAGTTAATATATCATGTGCGTTTTACCATATCTACAGTTGGGTGCAGACCAAGCATTACATATAAACAGGCGGAAAATGTTAGCGCGGCGTTTACCTACGTGCACGTCATGTAAATTCCCCCCTTTTTAGTCGGCGTTTACTACAAATTTCAGTAAACATAAAAATAAACCGGCGTTCATTTTTACGTTTACCTCCGCGTTAACATGGAAAGGGATCGTCTTCTAATTTTGTTAGAAGTAAACGCATGTTTACCTTTGGTAGTAAACACGAGTTAACGCAGTTTGTCATTTTATCCTTGATACACTGACTAATCATATCACATGACTAGCTACGTAAAAATGCTCAACTGCCCATTTTCCACAAATAGATAGATTATCAATTACAATGCATAATATGACACGTATTTAATTAATTAAAAATTCAAAACTGTACAAAGGTAACAAAAAATTGTTTCTTCCGGAAGCGGAAACCCTTTTAATTATCGTCATTGGACATGGACTTTAAGAAGAGTCCATGGTCCGAAAACAAAACTTTCAGATTCATGATATTTCTTGAAGCCTGACCAAGATAAATTTGCCGTAAAAAATGTTCTCAACAGTTGACCATTCAATAACTTGCTAACTTGAATATTATTTTCGCATGTACATACAGATTTGTATAACATGTATTTAATTTGGCATGTTTTTTTTTTTTTTTTTTCAAAATGGGTGTGAAACGAATGGATTGTTTGACATGGAAGGGAAGGACTTTTAGTTTAAAATTTCAAAATTCGTTGTCGACATCAATATGATGTGTCAATATTTTCCCTTTTGTTAGAATACTATGAAACCGTATTAAAATTTTGTTTTTGGTACCTCAGAATAGATAGTTTTACACAATATTGTTCTTTTGTACCCTAAGGATGAATAGCTTTACACAAATTAAGAGCTCTATAAGTTTACGGTTACTAAAACTTATGTCGACAACAATAAAAAGTGCCAATATTTCTTCTTTTCCATAATATTAATGTACTGACCTGATAATTGAGTACTTCTTATACTTCCGGATGGTTTGTCATTGGAGGGAAGGAATTTAGATTTAAAATTGCAAAATTTGTTGTAGGCATCAACAAAAGGTGCCAATATTTTCAATTATAATGGAATATTATACAACGGTACTAAAATTCTGTTCTTTTGATACCTCAGGATGAATAGTTTTACACAAATTGAGAGCTTTATAAGTCTACAATTACCAATATGTATGTCGATAACAATTAAAAGTGACAATATTTCTTTTTTTTATTATTAACATTCTTGTACAAGCCTGATAATTGAGTACTTTTGTACATGAAAATGGATTGTTAGACATAAAAGTTTAAGTTTCAAATTGCTACATGTGTTGTATTCATTGATATACAGGATATATGGTGCCAATATTTACCCTGTTGACCACATATAAAACTTTTTTTTAAAGTTGTGCAGTATTTAATTACGTCTTTCCACTGTTTGTGGAAAGACCTATTGTTTTTGTTCTGATTATGTTTTTTTTCCTTCTTCCGCCAAACCCTTTTCTTGCGGTATAAAGTTGTTTCGCAAGATGTCGCTTAGATATTTTGGATATTATACCGAAGTTATTGCGCTTCTAAAACTCATTTTGTTAAGCCGAAGACTTTTTTTATTGTGAGAGTTATCTCCCCAAACACTGTTTTCTTGTTAGTGTATCTCCTCCGTAACCCAAAAAGATAACGACAAAATTCTTTTTCATATATGTTCGTTACATCCTCAGAAATTTTTGGCTGATTTGGATTGAAGCGATCCGGTGAGATCATATAGGAGTTATCTATCTTTACCAAATAAATTAGTCGTGTTTTTGTAACTCATAAACCGTAAGCCGTATAAACCTAGAATCTTTTTATTTGACGTCTTTGGGTCCTAACTTAGAATATGAGGTCGAGGTAAAAGGTCAAGGTCATGTTCTGAATTTTGACATTTGCTTGATTTTGCATTTTTTAAAACACTTTTTCAGATATATATGAAAAAAAACTAGTGCAAAATGTTTGCTTTATTGTGATGAAAATATGATACATTAGGTCTGAAACAATACAATGACATATTATAGGAGTTATTCCCCCTGAAATGTTTTATTTTAGGGTAAACTGATTATTACTTCAAATTGGTACATGATAAAGCCACAAGATCTTTTCAAAATGTTGGATGACATATGACCTTGAAAGATATCAACCTTGAGTGAACCGGAAGTAGTCATTTTTGCACTTATTTCATGGAAAAGTACCTAGAAACCAAATATTTTTCAATGGGCATACATTAACTATCATTTGAGACCGAAAGTGACATTTTATAAACCGGAAGTAGCATATTATCTCCCTTATTACAGGCATAAGTATATACAAACAATTTTTTTTGGAATCAGTGTGAATAAAGCTATCACATGAGACTAGAAGTGACATTTTCAAAACCGGAAGTAGCCAAATATCTCCATTTTTACAGGGAAAAGTATATAGAAACCATATATTTATTGAATCAATATGAAGAAACCTATCATTGGGCGCCAATAGTAACTTTGAGTAAAACAGAAGTAGCTTCTTATGAATTATTTAGAAAATTGATGTGAAAAGACCTTCAATTGTTCTTTGAACAATTGTTTTTTAATTCTTTTTTTTTCCTTCTTCCGCCAAACTCTTTTCTTGTGGACTAAAGTTGTTTCGCAATATGTCGCTTAGATATATTTAATATTATATCGAATGGTATTTGTGTTTTTAAAACTCATCCGTTTTAGCCGAAGACTTTTTTATTGTAAGAGTTATCTCCCCAACACTGTTTTTCTTGTTAGTGTATCTCCTCCGTAACGAAAAAGATAATGACAAAATTCTTTTTCATATTTGTTCGTTACATTCTCGGGAATTTTTGGATGATTTGGATCCAAGCGGTCCGGTGAAAACTTGTAGGAGTTATCTACCTTTACCAAATAATTTTGTCGTTATGTTTTTGTAACTCAAAACCATAAGCTGTATAAACCTAGAGTCTTTTTATTTGAGGTCTTGGATCGTAACTAAGAAAATGAGGTCAAGGTCAAAAGTCGAGGTCATGTTCTCAACTTTGACATTTGATTGTTTTTGCATTTTCTCTTGACACTTTTTAAGATATATATGAAAAAACTAGTCCAAAATGTTTGCCTTATTGTGATGAACAATGGCATCTTATAGGAGTTAAATGCCCCTGAAATGCTTTATTTTAATGTAAACTAATTATTATTATTTCAGATTGGTACATGATAAAGCCATAAGATCTTTTGCAAAATGTTAGATGACATATGACATTGAAAAATGACAACCGGAAGCGAACTTGAGTAAACCGGGAGTAGTCATTTTTGCACTTATTTCACAAAAAAGTACCTAGATGCCATATATTTTTTGAATTGGCATACATTAACCTATCTTGTGAGACCAAAAGTGACATTTTATCAACCGGAAGTAGCATATTATCTCCCTTATTACAGGCAAAAGAATATACAAACTATATATTTTTGGAATCATTGTGAATAAAGCTATCATATGAAACAATTTCCGAACCGGAAATTGGCAATTATCTCCATTATTTCAGGCAAACGTATATAGAAACCATATCTTTATTAAATCAGTATGAAGAAACCTATGATTTGACGCCAATAGTAACTTTGAGTAAACCAGAAGTAGCTTCTCATCAATTATTTAGAAAATTGATGTGGAAAGACTTTCAATTGTTCTTTGAAAATTTGGTTTATGATTATCCAATAATTAGGTCTATTTCTTCTTCCGCCACTGTTATTTCTTGCGTGTAACTTCTGTTTCATTAGATGTCGCTTAGATGAATTGTATATGATATCGCAGTTTATGAGCATTTGAAATTGACCTCACTTAATCGTATACTTTTCTTTGTAAGAGTTATCTCTCCGAACACTGTTTTCCATGTGAGTTCATCTCCTCCTTTACAGTAAAAGAAATCTACAAATTTATTTCACCAAATTGTCGTTATATCCTCAGAATGTTTTGTCGAATTTTGACCGAAGCGACACGAAGACTCCATATCAGAGTTATTTCCCCTTCTGTATATGGCATAAGTGATATATTAATGTATAGCATGAATGGTAAGTTATAGAGACCTAATCTATTTTGATTTGAGGTCCTTCACTGAAATGAAATTGAGGTCAAGGTCAAAGGTCAAGGTCTTATTCTAAATTTTGAATTTTACTTGTTTTATGATCTCCTCTGATACTTTTAAAAATGTATGAAGAAGAACTAGTGCAAAATATTTGCTTTATTGTGATGAAGATATGATATATTTGGTCTGAAACAATTCAGTGGCATCTTATAAAAGTTATTGTCCTTGAAATGGTTAAATTTCAGATTAACTAATTATTACTCCAACTTGGTACATTAAAAAGCCATCGGGTCTCTTGCAAAATGTTGGGTGACATATGACCTTGACAATTTCAACCGGAAGTGACCTTGAGTAAACCGGAAGTAGCCATTTTTACACTTGTTTCAGGGAAAAGTAACTAGAAACCATTATTTGTTTTTAAATAGGCATACATAAACCTTTAATTTGAGACCGGAAGTGACCATCAATAAACCAAAAGTAGCTAAATATCTCTCTAACTACAGACAAAAGTATATAGAAACATATACTTTTGGAATCAGTGTAAATGCAGCTATCATATGAGACCAGAAGTGACATTTTTTAAAACGGAAGTTCGCAATTATCTCCCTTATTTATGGCAAAACTATATATAAACCATATATATTTGGAACCAGTGTGAATAAAGCTATCATATGAGACCGGAAGTGTCATTTTCAAAAACCGGATGTAGCAAATTATCTCCCTTATTACAGACAAAAGTATATGGAGACCATTTATTTATTAAATCAATATGTGGAAACCTATGATTGGACGTCAACAGTAACTTATTATAGATCTCCTACGACACTTTTAAAGATATATATAAAAGAACTAGTGCAAAATGTATGCTTTATAGTGACGACGATATAATACATTTGGTCTGAAACAATCCAATGACATCTTAATAGGAGTTATTGCCCCTGAAATGATTTAGTTTAAGGTTAATTGACTATTACTTCAACTTGGTTCATGATAATGTCATAAGGTCTTTTGCAAAATGTTGGATGACATATGACCGTGAAAAATGTCAACCAGAAGTGACCTGGAGTAAACCGGATGTAGTCATTTTTGTATTTATTTCATGGAAAAGTACCGAGAAACCATAAATCTTATCAATAGACATACAAAAGCTTATCATTTGAGACCAGAATTGGCCTTCAATTAACCGGAAGTAGCTAATTACCCCCCTTATTGTAGGCAAAAGTATATAGAAACTGTATGATTTGGGAACCAGGGTAAATGCAGCTATCATATGAGACCGGAAGTGACATTTTCAAAACCGGAAGTTGGCAAATATCTCATTTATTTCAGGGAAAAGTATATACAAACCATATATATTTTTGTAATCAGTGTGAATAAAGCTATAACAAGAGACCAGAAGTGACATTTCTCAATCGGATGTAACATATCATCTCCTTTATTTCAGACAAAAGTATAAAGAAACATTATATTAATTGAATCAGTATGAAGAAACCTATGATTGGACGCCAATAATAACTTTGAGTAAACCTGAAGTAGCTTCTTATCAATTATTTAATAAAATTGATGTGGAAAGACATTCAATTGTTCTCTGAATTTTGTTTATTTCTGAAAATATTTGTTTAGCGATACTTTATCTATTTATCATTTGCAACATATAAATAAGCCATTGTAATTCAAGAAAATGAAACTTTCAAATAATTTTGAAATCAAGATTAACATATTTCATTAGAATCTGATAGAACTTACTTTAAAAATGTATGGTTTTATATTCAAACTTTTAAACTAAACATCATTCTAACAAGAAAAAAAGTTTATTTATAGTTTTTACAAATAGTTAACGAGAAGAGTAAACGCGCGTTTTCTAAGTCCACGTACACCTAAAGATGTAAAGTCTGTCAATAGTAAACGTCCGTTAACTACTGACTGGATGGACACAAAGTAATGGCGCGTTTACACAAGTAAACATTAGAAATTTCCATGTTGACTGCGTTAACGTAATTATAATAAAAGCAAAATTGGAGTTAACAAATGAAATATGTACACGCGGCGCTAACGTGCGTTAGCTTTATGTTAAGCTTGGTCTGCACCCAACTGTATTTAACTGATTTGTCATAAAAATTAACATGTTTTATTATTTATCTCTGTTTAATTTAAATTATAAGCATAACGAAATGATTGAACACAGATGTTTCCAGTGAGAATTTAAAAAACCAAAATCAATACAACTGGTTATCTTTTATTGACATTAATATCTAATGGTCACTGTTTTTGAGCTGTACCAATTGAAAATAAAGTTACCTGTAGTTCCACTTTCATCAATAAGAAAAAAGTCTTGTTGTTGTTGTACTTGATCTTGTCCCGTTATTACCTGTCTAGGTATTATCTGTCGAGGTATCTGTCCAGGTAAGATCTGTCCAACGCATGTACTTTGAGAGATGACTACCGCAGTCAGAACTACCACGTATAGCTGTAAATATAAATATAACGTTATATAAATATTTGATCACATTTTATACGTGGTTTCATTATATCAGATTTGTTATCAAACTTCGAACTGCCGAGGCAAAAGCTATCATGAATTCAATCATACAAAAGAAACTCTGTGATTACAACGTCTTTACCTATAATGTCGATAATGTGCACACAATAATAAAAAATATTTGATGCCCATTTATGTTGCGGGTGCGTGTTACATAACGTTGGCTACATCGAAAGTTTAAACACATTAAACAAAAACAAATGTATACACAATTCTTTGAAAGACAGTTTTTTTTTTTTTTTATTTACGTCGCACATAAACAAACTCCAAAAGGACCAACAAACAGATATACAACAATAAATATCGGAAAATTTCTTTAAGAGACACACATGTGTTCATGTGGGAAATGTTCGTTCAGGTGACACACATGGGTTAAGACGACGGCATTCAAGTGGCATGCTTGCGTTTTTGTGGCACATATGTTTTCACTTGACACAAATGTGTTAAGATTCTGCACTAACAACAAATCAACAATTACCAGTAGTAAATTTCCTCTAGTTGAACACTGTCAACAATATAATTGTTAAAAATTATTAATTTGCAAACAGGCAAACAAAAGCTGCATACTTCCCAAGTAAATTCCTATCTAGCATTGTCTAACTATTATTAACAGAATGAACATTCCACATACATGAACAAATCTCTACAATGTTATATGATTTCAAATAAATAATGTCTCTTTCCAAGAAATATCGTTTGAATTTTGGTTTTTTAATGCGATTTAGATATTTAAAATTGCTTTGCCAAATTAGAGACGAAAGATATATATTGAAGATATAACATTGTAGGGATAAATTTGAGACGAATTATATATATATATATATATTTACATACATAGTGAAGGAATTCAATTTTTAAACTTGAATTTGAGTTCAGTTCGATTCATTTGGTTGCTGTATTTCACTATCTTGACATGGAGCTTCGTCTGCATGAAGCAATATTGGCGATAGATGTAAAATAACGTATAATGAATTGACTGCTTATGTCATGTTCTTGAATTATTCTAGCAAAGAACCCTCTGGGTCAACTTGATGTAGAAAGAAGAATGTCAATTAAGTGAGCAAAACAAGTAGATACTTTATTCTCGTAAACCAGTTAACAAAGGTACAGAGAAGGAAACATAATAATTTAACGTACAATGATTAAGGTTATACATGGAGTCAATTTATACAACAACAAAAAACAATACAAAAACAGAGAACAAATATAAAAATAGACATTTTTCGAACTGCATTAGAATATCTAAAACGTATATAATTAAGTAACGATCCAACCATGAACATCTTAGCAAATTCAAAATTTCAGCAGTATGTACATCTAAAAACAATCTTGTACATTGGTGTTCGAACATAGTCCAATCGACCATTCTGTATTAGTAAATAGAACGTAGCTGTTTTTTCGCAATGAGCATTCAGTGTGTCACTGATATGAACTTAAAAGAAACTAACAGATTATAATAAATAAAACCACCATACTAAGGATATCCTTCACATGTATATGAGGATTCGAAGTTAAAGAACAATACCTTTAATAAATTAAAACGGGTTTCTGATTTTTAAATATGACTTACCATATTTTCATTTATTTACCATAAAACCAAATTCACAAATATGCTGAATAAAAAATAAAAAAATAAAATCTTTAACACATTTTTTTAAGTAATATTTTTAAACACACACCTGATAATATTTCGCCATCTTGCTATCCTGTGGTTCTTCAATACAAGATATTGGTAACCCTCGAAGCAATCATGAAGTATTTAAGGGATGAACGAACTGGTGGTCATGCGGAAGATTTAATGATGGACCAATCATTTAGCTTCTAAAATAAGACAGATAAACAAGACATCATGTTTTTATTGATGAACTTTTACTTGCTCTTCAATATTAATTCGTATCTAGACTAATACTTTTAGACATGATGCGTGTATATCGGTAACTTTTTATAAGTCAACCAATTACCTTAGTGGCAAGGAGGGCATATTTATAGTACATGGGTACATGTGTTACATTTTCATCAATAAAAACAGATTATATAAAATGTCCACTTTACCATTAAAATATATTTTGTTACTTTCTAACACTTTAGGTTATACAAGTTATATAATTTCAAATTAAGGGCATACGATACATTTACAGGGGAGATAATGACGTTGTAAACACAAAATGTTATTTTTCGCGACGTCAAACTGTAAAATATCGGAAAAAGATGCATTTTTCTGCTAATTTTAATCATTAGCTCGAAAACGAGTACATCGACCACTCTTTTTTAAATTTGACATATTGATTGATTGTGTATGAAGATTAGTTGACTAATTTTTACAAAAAAAAAAATCACCGGTGAATTTTTATTTTGAATTAAATAAATATACAGCAAATAATGCCGGTTTGTTCTTAAATCATAAATATTTAATAAAAATGAATTATTTCCAAAGACTTGATACACAAAATTAGAACATTATAATGTAGAAATTATATTTCAAATCCGTTAAAATCCGCTTATGTTTATCTTTTGAAACAAAAAAGTTAGGTATGCCTGTCCAAAGGATAGATATGTCCAAGAATCAGAAATTTTGAGTAAATATCTAAAATTTTGATCTTATTTATCTCTAAAAGTAGCACATGAAGGTATATTTTTTAATACATATTTGAATTGCTAAGGTAAATAATAGCTTTATGCAAATTTTCGTCAAAAATTCACGTTTACAATATTTATATAGCGCATTATCTAATTAAAATTACTCAAAGCGCTTAACATAAAACAATCAATGCAGTTAGAAGATGTGTTAAACATTAAAACAATCAATGCAATAAGAATGAAATAAAATTTTGAACACATATAAAGAGGAAACAAAACAATTAAAAAAATAATAATTATGGTATGCCCTTAAAACAAAAGTCAAACAAACCTAAAATAGAATTTAAGTTCGATCCTATCACATCGCCTTGATTATATAGTATATAAAATGTATAAAGAGAGTTAAAAAACATTTATGGCATTGTTTGGAATGAAATATTATAATGTCTCAATGAAAAAAAAAACAATAATTTCACATGCAAAATAAATCAGATAATTTCATCTAAGACATTGTCGATGCATCGTTGATTTAACACGAATTGAGAATGCGAAGACAGTTCCACTCATTATGATATCAATAAGACTATATTTGATATCTGCATGTCTATCTGAATGAGCCACATGTCTACACCGATTATAAGACATAAAGGTAGTTATTTTGTATGATTTTTTTATGGGGATTATGCGTGCATTATTACTTTAACACTGTTTTCATATGTTAATGTCTGTCATTTGAATATGCTTTTTTCATACTCTAACTGTTGATTTAACCAATTAAAGTGTTAACTATGGCAAATGGTATATAATACAAATGGAAACGTATTTTAAATAAATCTAATAAATATTTTGCATTTCCCAGATAAGCATATAATAATGTCCCAATCAAAACTGTTTACAAAAATTTACAACAAAAAGGAAAACATGTCTTTCCCTTTCTTTTTTTTACGGGGATGTTTGTCCCTTGATCCTACCTAAAGACGTTTCTATTTCTGTTCTGTTTCCCATGCTCAAGTCTGAATTGATGTTATTTATTTCAATGAACGTAAGCTGTGTATCTCTAAAATATCAAAAGTAAGAGATTTCGATACCTGACCATAAATCACTTAAACATTAACTGTATCATTTTATAGATACAACAATTCGGTACCAAAGTTTGACTGTCCCTTCAGAAAACTCATTAACAACGGGATATCAACTCCTCATGTTTACGGTATTCTTTGAAATAGAGCCCTTACATTTAGATACGATCCATGTGAACTGTCTAAAAGGTAATAACTTTGATGCTTTCATATCTATATAGATCATTTAATACTGTTTAACATGTTTATATCGGTAAGCCAAATAATTTATTGTTATTACATTTAATATTTATTGATAGATTAAAGCATAACAATATGAATTCTTATACAATTATAAATACTTACGATTCAATACATTGTCGATACCTTTATATTGGTATTGCACAAGGTTATTTATTTCCCTGACTGCTTATGACGTCTTTACACTAAAGTCATTGGACGTGTACTGATCTATATGTTTCTCTGCGAAACTTCATTTATTATTAGTTATAATTGACTAGGTAAGGGTTTATCGCTTCCAAACCAAGTCACATCATATATGTTCAGTCGCAAGTCGGAGGTCTGTAGTGGTTGTCGTTGGTTGCTGTCTATCATATTTGGGTATAGTGAAATGTACTGTGCATAAATATCTGGCCGGTGTTTTTGTTTTTTTGTTTAAATTGTTTGACTAGTCAACATTATGCCTCAATACCAAGTAAGCGATAAATAATTTTTATGTTTTTTGGTGTTTGATATATCGAAATCGAATCGATCTTTGTTAAAGAGAGACGAAATATAACAAAGGGATGTTATATTCGTTAATCATAGTTTGCAAAATGTATTTGTCAAAAACATCTATATGAATTCATCATAGGTACTAGGCTAAAACATCTGTACGCCAGTCGAACGTTCCGTCTACAAAAGACTCTTGGGTGACGCTCCAATCAAAAAAGGTAAAAGGCCACATAAAGTAGAAAGTTTAAAAACATTGAGGACCCGCAATTCTAAATGTCAGCTCATAACACTAACCGAAAACATTTAAATAACTTTAAATGTAAATAGAATAACGAAAAAAAAAATAAAGAAATAATAATACAAAAACATTAAAACAATTAAATTACTAAAAAATATATGAAAAACTACAAACTTATAATATAATATATATTTTTCTAATATTCTGTCAGACAGTAGCTTGTAATTTGCTAGAAGTAAATGTTCACTGTCGTAATCGTGTCATATTTGATGAATAGATTTATTAGCCTGAACGGTTTAATATATCTTGAGTTCAAGGCATATAAAAAATTGTAATCAGATTAAGGATTTCAACAAATTTCGGTAAACATAGGAAGAGAGCAGATCAGAGGTCACTAATGCACCCACAACATGTGTTTCTTGAATCAGATAGACTGACATAAATGGAAACTTGGTTAATACACAACCACCAAAAGGCTGAAGCAATGAAATCGAACTCTTAGAAAAGTGTTTTATTGTGTAATAATTCGAGCTTCGTTTAAATGTTAAAATCACAATAAAATAGTTAACTAAGGTTAATTCAGAAATTCCTCCGAACATCGCAAAATAGACATTTTCATTATTGAATGATAATAGATAAGACAAACAAAACAAAGGAAAAAGGAATAAATAAGCAAAAAATCATCAATAGAATAATGCTAATAAGCTGTTTCTAATATATTTCTATTATTTATTAGGAATGACATTTAATTTGTTTTATTTCGGCGGAAGTGATTTTACTTGATTTTATTTTTACACCGACGAGAAACTGCTTCTTAGTATTTGAACCATTTGAGCAGCCCAAATATACATTATTAGTAATCGAAGCAAGAAATAATTTACTTCAATATTCAATTTAAATGAACAAGATTTTATTAAGGTACAACTCTCATGTGTCATGGATTTCCCACTTCCGTTTCTGTTTCAACAAACACATCATGTCCAACAACAATGGTTTTTGTGGCTTTCTGCAGATAAGGCCGTCGAGAAAGAAATTTGAAATGTATTACAAATTGGTTTGTAAACACTTGTCGCAGCCATTTTATGCACGTCTGAAATTGAGATACTACAAGTGCTGTTATTTGATTATTGGTCAAGAATGATGTGGTGATAATGATATGGTATATATTTTCCGATCATTCAGTCAAGCAGTATTTTGTAATTTGCCAGAAGTAAATGATCACTGTTGTAAACGTGTCATATTTGATGGATTGACAGTATTTGTCTCAACGATTATTTATCCCATGAGTTCAAGATATGTAAAAATCGTGACCACATTGAGGATATTGACGTGTTGAAGTATTTTTATTCCATTTGAAATGTATATTATGAAGACAAGTTAAAATTCTATTTCATGGCTGACATATCTCGGTAAAACATAGGAAGAGAAAACATCAGAGGTCACTTGAATGACCCCAAAACATGTGTTTCTTAAATAAGATATTAGATAAACTGTCATAAATTGAAACATGGTTAATGAAGAAACACCAAAAGGCAAAATCAATGAAATCTGACCTTCTAATGACGTTTTTATTACGTTTGATATTTCCTGTTCTTTGGAAGTTAATTATATTTGATATCCCCTATTCTTTGGAAGTTCATCCCATTTGATATTCTTCCTTTTTTTTTTTTTTGAGGGGGAGTTCATTATATTTTATATTTCATGTTCTTTGAAGTAGTTCATTATATTTCATCATCCCTGTTCTTGGGAAGTTAATTATAATTGTTATTCCATATTGATAAAACTTTAGTAGGTTTTTCTATATGAATGGGATTTTGAATAAATAAGCATATTCACCTGCGGAAAAAGTATATTCACCGCGCAAAACGTCGCGTGCTTTTACGTGTATAATTTTGGTAAAAAAACGTTTGATGTACATTGGTTTTGGTAAATAACTCCCATTGCATTCATTTCTCTCGGAATATATAATAAAACAATTACTGTCTTTTGTTTCGGTAAATATGTGGTTTAATTGACTTTTGAAAAACTGATATTCACTTCGGCCGTTGGCCTTAGTGAATATCAGTTTTTCAAAAGTCAATAAAACCACATATTTACCTCACCAAAAGACAGTAATTGTATAATATTCCTTATTCTACGGAAGTTCATTATATATGATATTCCCTCTTTTTTAAGGGAAGTACATTATATTTCATATTTCCTGTTCTTGGAAGTTCATTATACATGTTATATTTCATCTTCCCTGTTCTAGGGAAGTTGATATGTTTGACATTCCTTTTTCTTTGGAAGTTCATTATATTTAGTATTACCTGTTCTTGGGAAGTTAATTATATTTAATATTCCCTGTTTTAAGAAGTTTATTTTATTTTATATTCCTTCTTCTTATGACGTTTTTACTACATTTGATATTCCCTATTCCAATGAAGTTTTGATTACATGTGATATCCCCTGTTCCTATTTAGTTTATAACATTTTAAATTGCCTGTTTTTATGATTTTGTCATTGCATTTGATATTCTCTATTGTTATGAAATTTGTAATGCATTTGATAAGAACCCTGTGTTTATGAAATTTGTATTACATGTACGTTTGATGGTCCTTGTTCTAAAGGAGAATATTATTATTGATAATATCATTATTTTTATTACGTGTGTATAACATTTGACATTCACTATGATTAAGACGTTTATTACATTTCATATTCCCTATTCTAGTGTTTTATTATAATAAGCTATCAAAGATTATTACATGGCATTTTCCATATCGGCCCTTATATCAATCCTGGGCTCCCATGTCGGACCGAGGACTTTATCCCAAGGTCCCGATATCGGTAGAGGGATGGTATTAGGGCCGATATGGAAATTGCCATCATAATATATTTAGCAAATGCAATTTGAACGATAAAATAAAAACAAACCAATTGAATAAAGACAATATATTTATCCAATGAGTTTGCTTTTCATTTCTTTTTATTTGTTCGTTCTTGAATTTTTTTCTCCTTATTTCTAAATGTTGTAATGATTCGTCAATAATGTCCGCAAACGTGTCATATTTGATGAATAGATTGTATTTGTCTGAACGGTTATTTATCCCCTGAGTTCAAGGTATGCGAAAATCATGATCAGATAATGGATGTTGACGAACCGAGGTATACTTGGTCCATTTAAAACGTATTATGAAGACAAGTAAAGCTTCTATTTCATGACATACATTTCTCCGTAAAATGTAGGAAGAGAAAAGATCAGGGGTCACATAAATGACCCCATATCATGTGTTTCTTAAATAAGATATTAGATAAACTGTCATAAATGGAAACATGGCACCAAAAGGCAAAAGCAATGAAATCTGACCTTCGTATGACTTATTCATTACATTTGATATTCCCTGTTCTTCGGAAGTTCATTATATTTGATATTCCCTGTTCTTAGGAAGTTCATTATATTTGATATTACCTGTTCTTCGGAAGTTCATTGTATTTGATATTACCTGTTTTGGGAAGTTCATTGTATTTGACATTCACTGTTCTTGGGAAGTTAATTATATTTCATCTTCCCTATTCTTATGGAGTTTATTACTATTCATATTTTAATTATTTCTATTAAGTTTGTATTGTATCTGACATTCCCTATGATTAAGATGTTTATTTCATTTAATATTCCCTATTCTTGTGAAGTTTATTATGATAAGTTTTTGAATATTATGACATGTAATTTTTTATATCAACCCCAATATCAGTATGGGTCTCCCATATTGGACATATGGCTTTAGCCTAACGTCTCGATATGGGTCGATGGATGGTATTAGGGCCGATATGGAAATTGACATGTAATGAAATATTTATCACAGTTTTGACCTTTGGAATTGAAAAGTGAAAATAGGATAAACAAATTGAATAAGGACAATTTATTCGTTTGTTTTTGTTTGTTCGTTCTTTATTTATTCCCTCATTTCTTAATGTTGCAATGGTTCGACAATGATATCCGTAACCATATCTTGTCTTCTCTGACAATCAACAAAAACATAATGTTTCTAGCAACGACGTCAGAAATAAACCAGAGTTTATTTAGTTAGAAAGCTGTGTTTTTCAAACAGTTTCGTAAACGACAGGGTTACATTTTGATAATGCAAGTCTCGAAGATTGTACATGACTCTTCAAACAGAAAAAGGGCCGATATAGATTTTTCACATGAGGGCTGATATGGTTTTCATATTTAAATTGCATTGGAAGCCCATATTGGCCCTGGTTCAGGCCGATTATTTGTCCAGGTCAGAAATATGACTTATGCAATTCTGCGTTTATTACAAAATTTAACCCAATGATAATGTATCAAGCGCACTTCAAACATTCGTAATCAGGCAAGGGTTGAATAACTGATATCATTTTAAACACTCTGCAAACATACTTCAGATAAGTATTCTCCATGTGACGTCGTTTCATTCTCTGTTCATTTGACGGTAATTCCCTTTTTTTTCGTAAGTTACCAATTTCATATGTCAAAAGTGTCATCTCCAGACAAGGTAACTTTTTTAACGTTTCATTCATGGATTTCAGAAATAAATCTTCTTTCTGTTACATTAACTGGTTTTTGTAACTGGCAAATACCATGAAGATCCATGAAACATATTTCGTACGTACAGATTTTGACCAAATGACCTCAAACTAAGTAGACGACAATAGTAGACGACATAGTAGTTTGAATAATCGTGAATCAAAGTAAATCTTCTTCATGTTCTTGGTGTCATTAAAATATAGTTAGGTTGAAATGTAAACCTTAAAATATCGTGCTGTCTACGTTTTAGAAGTTTTAAACAAACACTAATAAGAAAACACTCTTCCCAGTATTAAAAGACATATTGTGTCCACACAATAATTTCACTAGTCCTATTGTGATCTGTTATTAAAATATAAGTCAGTACTCTTTCAGCAAGTCAGCGAAATACAAGTCGGTGATTCTATCAGGGTATTCAAGCTTCCTCCGCCGCCAAAACTAGCCGAGGCCGCTAAATGTGGTTTTGAACAGAAACAAACAAATAGACACAGGGAACCCTGTACATGGCATTTTTTTGGCAGAATAATTATTTATATTTTTCCATTTAATAACATCAAGAACATAACATTATCTGTTCATACAAATTTTAAACTTATTAAGTGAAAATAAAAATCTAATCCTGTCCAATTTATATAATCCGAACCTGAACGAAGAGTTTTAACAGTGATATTTTATATTAATAAGAAGATATGTTACGATTGCCCATGAAACAACTTTCAACCAGAGACCAAATGACGTAGAAGTTATGTCGTTAAGTAATGTGTTTTAAGGTTGATGTTTTGTTGAAGTACATATGTACCCCGTTTCACTTTTTATTCGTAGGTAATTATTTGAACAGATGAAATATGAAAGCATTATGACGAACTCTTTAGGTGCAATTATCCCATACTCCAACGTATCATTTTGGTTGCAGTTGCCTCAACTCTTCATTATAAGCGTGACAGACTGAAAGATTGATTTTGTTTGGATTATTCTCGGTATAAATTGTTTCAGATGATTCTGTTTTTCGTTGTCTGTGATTTTTGTTTAGAGATCAGTTTAAGTAATGATTTAGCACACAAATAAGTTAATCTTTAGAAAAACAAAACATGGTCTATGAATTGTCAAACGCGGGTTGTTCAACGGAGGAAAAGTTTAAAAGATTATTCAGTTACTAGAGAATGGTAAAATGACATTCATATGGAAATTTCGTTATCCAGTTTCATCGTGTATAATATGAAAGTGCGGGTGCAATTTAATTTGTTTTGTCACTTAAAGAATGAAATGTGGGTTTTACGTCATTTGGACACCAACGTAACGACACGTGTAACAAAAATGACATCTAAAGGCCAACATCTACATTATATAATCTACAACACAACTCCTTAACAATATGTCAGGCTCCAATTGGCCTTAATGTGAATACATTTAAAAAAAAACTAACACACAGTCGTGTCGTTTTTCCTTCTAGTCTTTTGTATTAATTGATTATTTATTTTGTTAATTTTTAAATTGATGTGATCCCAACTACAGGAGAAAAATACAGAAATAAGAAGAATTTATGTTATGTTCTTTCTTTTTTACTGATACTCAAATCATTACCCAAATAAAAAAATAATATTCATTTTGCAATTATCAAATATCATTACAAGGACAGAAACTGTAAAAACTGCTTCATGTAATCTTTGGTTGTTTACCTAGTCAACTAATAGGACGATTTACAGATAGAATTGTGAACTAAGATATTACGCAATAACGATGAGAAATTTTGAAAGCAATCTACAATGAAGGTCAAGAAAGCATATGACTATCAAAACACGTGTCGTTCGAATTAAGGCTAGAACTTATATATATACCATGGTTTACATTCAATTAAAAGTATCACAGTAGTCATTATGGATAAGCGAGTAGTATTCACTATTATAGCTGTTTTTGTTCAGTTAGTGTCCTCATGTTGTGGACCTGCACAGTTGGAGGGATATGAAATAAAGGCAATCGTAGTATATCGCTGTTCGAAAGTCATAAATCGATTGAGACAAAAACAAATCCGGGTTACAAACTAAAACCGAGGGAAACACATCAACTATAATAGGAAAACAACGAAACAACAGAAACACTGAAGTAAACAAAAAACAAACGACAATGCAACACACACAGAAACGAACTATAAGATAACAACTGCCATTTTCCTGACTTTGTACAGAACATATTAAGAAAAAAATGGTGGGTTGAACCTGGTTTTGTGGCTAGTCAAACCTCGCACTTTTATGGCAATGTTAAATATAACACTAAGATGACACCATTACATGACAGGAATACAGAACAAATAAATGCAAGAACATTCAGGACAGAGAAATACACAAATAAACAATACAATAGTACATTTCGACATGCTAACCACAGAATAAAAACAAACACGTAAAGCAACATAGGACAGCACACAAAACAGCACAACAGAACCACGAACTGTCTTTCACACGACTGCGTCAACGCAACAAAAGTGACGTCACAGGTAAATTTCTAAAACAAATGATACTGTTCAAGACAGGTTTGTAAATACGTCATTTGATGTATTTTAGAACAATTACAAGAATATTAATATAGAATTGTGTTAGTAATTAGATAATTAATTGTATTATCTAGCTATGTCGGTATTATTTCTAATTCAAACTGTAAAATAAATAAATAGTATACATATAGTTGCTTTAAACTAAAATCTTAGAAATGAACTGGGTGATTAATTATCTTTACTTTACATACGAATAGAAAATAAAAAAGGGGATAGACATTTAACAATATCCGATCAGAATTACAAATACAACATCATAACTAAATACATGAATGTTGGATAACAAATACCGTGACACGTCTTATAGTAATGCAAATTCACACTCAGCAAAACAGTCATCTTCGGGAATAGGTCATGTTCGGTACTTTTTTTGCTTTTTAAAACTATTTTTTAACTCCAGAGTATGTGCAAAATAGTTTTTCTTTCGTTGACTCTCGATTGATTGGCTTCATGTATATGTTCCAGATAGATAGGAGATATTTCTTGGTGATACTAGTACATTTCAACACAATTACATATGTGTGCCCAAAAATGTGAACTTGTTTAAATACACATTAATAGTACATACGATATTTCATGCCATTACTATCAAAATTGAGGTAATACATATTACGCAAATGTATGTGTAACCATTCTTTCAAATGTTTCCTCATACAAGTCATAGCCACGGCAGAAACTAAAAATAATTATCCATGGACATAATGTTGTAGCTGTCATTTCAATAAAGGTCATGGAATTAAATTCGTCTATTTGTTTGATTTTTCTTAAAATCATAAGATATAAAGTAAAATTAAGAAAAATGTCAAAACAGAAATTAATAATAATGGTATTTGACAAATCCGTCATTTTCCAATTGGATAATAGAATACTGTACAACACTAAGTAAAAATCAAAAAAAAAAAATTTAGTAATCTATAATTAGCGCCAATCAGTAGTATGTACATAATGTTTCCAACCGTTCTACAACAAATGGAACAACACACGAAAAGTTCAGTCATACACATCCATATAAGGTGAAACATGATAACTTTATATAAAATGATATTTGGTGTTCCTGATGGTAGCATTACTTTGTGTAGAATACAGATGATGACGACTAATAATGCTGTCTTAACAATAAAACAATAAATCCAAGAATCACCCTTACTATGTATATTTTTGTCTTTAAGTAGTCATTTGATGAATGACTTCTAGATGTAAATATGACAAACAGAATAGAAGAAGTTAAATCTAAATATACTTCAAAATACACTGAAAACATATGTTTTATATAAGTTGAATATTTTGTTGACCTTTATACACAATGTAAATGTTAACATCCGTTTTTAGTCAAGGAAATGGTTTAAGTTTGTAATACGCAGTTTTTACTTTTAAGTAAAATTTGTAAATTATCAAGTTTGTTGATTGTTTTGTAGAAAATGATCTATTACCCTTAAATTGACACAGCAATTTGTTTCAATATAGGCACACAATAGCATCACTTCATTTCTTAACAATTCGATTTATATAACATGTACATGTACTACTGTGGATTCATTTTTAATCGTGGGTTACCAATTTTCATGGATTTCGCGGGTGAAGAGGAACACAAATTTCAAATATTCAAGGTAGTACAAATCTTCTTTAGGCTTGTATGCAGACTTTGCGTTAACCGAGAAATCAAGTCTCCACGAAAGCACGATTGTTCCTGAAGCCATAAATACTGGTACCCACGAAACTAAATGAATCCGCGTTAATATGCTCAATCTATAGATATTTATAATGTTTCAGAAAACACAGTGTTAAATATTGCTGGATAAGGGTAAATATACCTATTTTAGTATTCCTGGACGAGCTAGAAAATCATCTGTCATCGAATGGAGATTGAAAACCTGTCCTATAAATAACAGATTAAATTTTCGAATGCAATCTTTATTGTTTATGTTACATTTTTTCTTATTGGCTATAATTTACAGTCAATTCCACAATTGATATCTCTTGAGACTCCATATTGAAATGCTGGAATATACAAATGTTCGATTGATATGATATAATCGAAAATAAAACAACACCTACCTCACAAACGCCGTTTCAAGGAGATATTATCCAACTTTAAGCGTACAAGAAACGAAATAAACTTCATTTTGAGTGTTTTCATTTATATGACGTCTTGTTTTGTCATGACGTTTATGCGGCAAAGTCCTTCATGAATTTTTGCGGAATTTTATTTTATCTTAAATTTATACATTGGGATTTGACGACGACAACTCTTCCACTACATTAGTGTTTTTCCTTATATGGTACATATCTATTTTCATATATATTGATGAAAATGAACAAAAATCAATCTTACATTTACCATTTATTCCTTCAGTATGTTAGAAATACAGGTGCCAACGTGTCTTAGTCTGACTGGCCAATAAATCACATACGAAACATTTCACAAACGAATATTTACCATTTATTGCTCCTTATGTTAATTATCAATTTGAAAGTCTTTCTGGTCTATAATCTACACAAGGAACGTTATACAAACGGATTTTAACTTCAATATATCAAATATCAAAGTTAAAAAGCGTCTTTAGTCTTCCAGCTCAACTACGAATAAATAGAACGGGGTACAAAACTGACAAAAAAAAAAAGAAAAATGTTATTAGGAAAAGTTTGTTTTCATCTTCATCTTCATCTCCGCTTTCTATTTTCATATAAACCGTTATAAATATTGAAAAAGAATTACATAATACGCCAGAGAGAAATAAAACAATTATCGTTATTGAAAAGTATGTCATTTCCCATTCTGATAATATAAGTGAATAAAACAAGAGATATATGTCGGAAAACAATGTCCCTTAATCTGCCGGCAGCACAAATTAAAAGAGGCTTGTCATCATCCATATCCATATTCCAATCTAAACAAATAATCATGAGTTCACTTAAATTCATCTACACTAAATGCATTATAATGAAAGAAAATAATGCAATGGCAGCTTTTTCATTTATGAATATTTCTCTGTGAATTATACAAAGAGCTGTAAACGCTTATATTTTGAAGATCAATCCTAAAGTGATACAAATAAAGTATGTTTTGCTTTTCCATTCAATGTCTGCTTCCTGGTATGAAAATCTTGTAAACAGCATCAGTAGGACTGATGAGGTCATGTCTGGAAAAAAATCAAAATGCATGTTATCGAACGTTTTCTTTTTCTGTAAATCTACAAATATACGATATGTAATCATCGGTAAGAGATGCTTGTTACGTAGTTAAATGAATCGGATTTCCTTTGATAAAGCTTAAGAGTACGTTATGTACAGTATATGATTTGGTAATACTGATGACGATAATTGTATTATCTTCCAGGTCAAATGCATGGTCTATTTACAGTTTTTGATGTAAAAAGAATAAGAAAGAGATTAGAATTTCCTTCGATGTCAAGAGTCATAAGAATGTTTATTTTCTTTTGCGGTTTTTGTGTATGCGTGTTCTTTAAAGATAGAAACGTTGTATGCATATGCTTCTGAAACTAAACATCACGGTGATGACAAAAAGTATTTTACAATAGATTAAGAACACTTAAAGCAATCTATAAAATGTAAAATGTCTACCTGATTTATGCAAATGAGCATTTTGCATACTATTATATCATAAATAAGGATTATGGAAGTATTCAATTAACAGTAATGGCGGTTTCTATCATTAGAGTATTACAAAAAGTAATGATATCATGTGGTTGATTTTGGTATGTGAGAAATACTAGATCAACAATTCGAGGAATTTTTATTCAAGCGATATCCAATTCTTACTCGTATTGAAACCTATAATAATCTAAATCATTACAAATGTAAAAAAAAACATGACAAAATAGTGAAAACAAGCTAAATCAAACCATGTCAATTTTCAATAACCACAATTTAAATATTGAACGTTGGGTGGGCGTAACACATTGAATCAGACATCTTATTTACTTTGGGGGCCTCGGTGGCCGAGTGGTCTAAGTAGTTACTACTGTAATCACTAGCCAGTCAACACTGAGATTGTGAGTTCGAACCCCGCTTGTGCGGGTGCACTCGACTCCAATCTTAATTGACTAGGATTGTCAGTTTTCTTATCGAAGGTCGGTGGTTTTCTCCGGGCACTCCGGCTTCCGACACCAATAAAACTGGCCGCCACGAAATAGCCCAAAAGCGGTGCTTAAAAGTGGCGTTAAAAACACAAAAAATCAAATCAAATCAAATCTAATTTACTTTGTGTTTGCTGATGTGTTGAGAACTAAAGTAATCGTTAGCTATCGTGACCTCACAAAAGCATGACCAACTGGATCAAAATCATGACAAAAATACTGTCCTAAACGTTCGTTGATATGACGTCGTCACTACCCGTGCAAAACAGATTAACAAATATTCATCGACTGGAGATATATTTAGTAAGGAAGATTCCGCAAGAGCAGGTTTTTGCATCTGTTCAGACTTTTTCGGTACGTCTTGGGTAATAGTTGCTAAGTCTTCAAATGCATCTAACAAATGGTCAAAAAGCGATACAACTTGTGAGAATGCAGGCAATCGACTTTAAGCAAATGAAGCTGAACTAAAAAAAAACAATGCATATGCGGGTGATAGCTTTAGATATGTCTGCTGAAGAATTCTACTGAGTTTAAACATAAGTAAATGTCTGCTGACGGTTAATAAGATGATTTTTTGGCTAAAACAATGCAAATATGGATATGAATTAACCGGAAATTCATATATTGGCGCTTCGAAGTCACACGTGAAATACCAATATGTGGAATATCAACTGTGTTCACTAACTTAATTAAACGGCTCAGTGGTTTTCATATCAACTAGCTGTATGCTTTTAACGGTTTTAAATCGTATCAGGGCGAAGTAAACGTAATTGCAAGCCACTAGCGGAATTAGGGATAAATAACGTGTGTCGTTAGTTATGCGAGTTATCTCGAATTGAGCTCCCTTTCTCCCAAAAAAATGAAAAAATGAGCACACACTCGAGAAATGACTTCATGTTGCTTATCATGAGTCCAAACAAGTATGCCTGTACTATCTCAAAATTTCAAAGAAATGATCAGAAAGATTTCAATCAAAGTTATGCATTTTTAATATTCACTTGTATATAACTCATTAGAAAGATATTACGTTTGACCCATATATTTTATTTTTTAGTACTGTAAGTTTTTAATGTTATTATATCAACTTATAGCCTAAATATATAAGAATAATAGAATCGGAAGCAAGATTATGTATCAAAAAATTTTGTTTTATACGTTTTCAAGACAGAATAGTCAACTCAAACACGCCTGAACATAAAAAGTTGTACTCGACTTTCTCTTTTCGATGAAATTGTTGCCCATTTTGTGGATTTTTCCCAAAAACTGTCGCCGGGGGCAGAGATGCAAATTAATGCTTTAAAAGGGTCAATCTATTATCTTTCTTTGGATTTTCTTTTGGCGAAATTTAAGCTTATGCACAAAAAAAGATCCACATGTATTTGCACCTACCCCAATCGACTTTTTTGTGAAAATTTGTCTATAATTTAAAAGTTTACAAATATCGCAAAGCTCCATACCATAATGTAAGAAAAAACCCATATATAAGATGCATAAAATCCTAAATTATGCACATTCATTAAATTTTTAAAGCCTATAGAAACAATTCAAATTTACAAACCTGGCTTTTCGTACCTTCTCTAATGAAGATTTCCATTTCTTTTGTTTGATTCCAACTGGGTTTCCGCCTGATCATATGCGTATGTGTGTGTTGATCCAAGGAGCATATGTTCGTTTATTATGTCAACAAAAAGCTGAGTATTAGGTAAATGAATGCAATTGGATGGTTTTAAACATATTTCATAGTTTTATAAAAAGGAGGAAGATACAATGGGGGTATTCGAACAGTAGTGCAACATTTACAAGTCGAAGAACATGGACGACAAAAAAGTGACGCCAGAGTCAGTCCTCAAGAAACTGTATATTAACTTGAAATTGAGCACGATCACGAACCCAACCCTAACATTTATCTCATAATAAGAAGAAAAAATCTGTTTTTTTAAAAACCTCTGCTTTCAACTTTATTCAAAAGTACAGAAAAAAATAGGTGTCTTCTATTCTGTCCCAAGTTTTTGGGGACAGTACAATCTAAATTTAGAATCATTGTTGAAACTGAAACTACACAGAAACACATTCATGATAAAACAAGAACATGACATTTCTTCTTAATCGTTATCTTCGAATTCAAGTTCCGAAGGGGAAGCGAGAATTGTTTTCTTTTATTGTGATTTTGTCTATCATCGAGATGTAGTGAATGAAAGTTTTGAAATAGTTTTGTAAAATTGTGAGATTCAAAAAAAAAAATCTGACATTTTTTTTATTGCAATTGTTAACCCCTTCCTGGTAAATGTAGAGTAGTTCATTTGACACTCGGTGGAATGAGAGCTGAAATTTATTCTGACTCTTACAATTTTTAGCTTTTCAAAGACTTACTTTTTTCTTATTTAAAAAAAAACAATTCTTTCAATTTTCATAAACTCTTCTAGAATGCCACCAAATTCAAAATACTCTTCTTTATCGCTTTTGTCAAAATTTTACAAAAAGCTTTATATTAAATGCAATCTATTTTCATCATAGGCACAATTCATATAGCACTACATTAAGTTTACACGTACATCATAAACAATCTCCTTGCATTTACACCAGATACATTTATAGCATTACACTATACGCAATGTTATAGCATAACATTTTTAAGAATGATCTTGTAGTACATGCGCTGGGGATGTCGATCTTAAAGTATTAAAGACATGCCACGGGAAGTTAAACTATATCACTCCGATCGCCTTCTATTTTGTTAAAATTAATATGCGGGTTATTCATTTGACCTCATTACAGCCATACAAAATTTCAGATAAATATGCAGATTTACAGCCTTGCAATTGGATACCAAGGATTTATATAGTACTATATAAATCCTTGTCGATACTGAACAAATAATGGTTCAATAAATATTTTGTTTGTTACTGCGTTCAGCCAACAAACATTTAATTTATATCGTGCTTTGCCATGTAGCTAAAGGAAAAGACAAAGTGATCTAGACAAATAAATTTGTGAAAAAAAGTTACTGAATTGTGTCCTTTGCATGTGTGTGAACCAGTAAAAATGGTTATAGATGTAGACTAGATTGCCAAGAATATCTCGAATGTATACACCGGTAATGGCGAGAATAAAAAGATGAAATAGATGAGGCTTAATTTTGTGAATTAATAAACTGTTATAACTGATTAAAATATATAGGTTTGGTATTCTGTCCACGCCGTGTTAACCGGGACGAAATCAAACTCGATCGGTCACTTTTAGAACTTGATTTGTTAAATTCAGGACAATACAATCCTTGCAAAAAAAGTGCGGCCAACTATTTGATTTAGAAAAGATGAGAGTATAATGGCAAATAAAATTGACTATTGAAAGCCGATAGTGACTTTCTTTCATCACTTGCAGTACATTAATTATGACTATTTGCAGGTTTTATTGAGGTTTTACCGTTGAAAATAATTAGTTTATTTTCTAATTAATTGAATAGTATTCGCTTTTAGATAAGCATTTGTAATAATTTGCAAAATGGATTATACACACTCACGCTTTTCATACGGCATGACACAACAGTGTTATAGCGTGTTATATTATATAAATAACACATAGCTGAGAGGGTGATGGAGCAGATTGTTACACCGATAAACCATTGTCAACTGAGGCGAAGCCAAAGTTGACAATGTCTTTTCAAGGGGTATCAATCTGCTCTATCACCCTCCCAGATATGTGTTATTTAATTTATTATACTGAATCTTCTGTTATTACTGACTATTAAATTTCAAATTCAAAGTAATAAACTATGTCGTCTTGTACATAACAATCATCCGTATTTGTTAAAGCGCACACTTGAGCAAGCGTCTCCATGAAGGGTTATAGAGTATTTGCCATGGGATACAGTAAATTGTCTCCCTCGTATTAACCAATCAAAATCTGGCATTTTGACATGAAGTATAATAAAGTTACTTATATATACAGAGTATAGCGTAGAAGTTGTAGTGACGTCAATGTAGACATCAATAACGTCGCCAAAAATTTGAATAGTTCCGGTAAAGATTAAACTTTCACAGGATATAGCTTAAACACTAGCACGGTTCCTAAGGACTTTCTTTACACCAATCGCTTTGCCATTCATTTCTAAATCGTATATCCTTTTTTAAACTGTGGACTAATGGAATAAAATATCTTAGAAATGTAAAAATACCTGCCGAATTTCCTGATTTTCCCTTTATATTCTATGTATATTTAGCCTATCATGCTGTTAATTTCAGCAGCTCGTATTCTCAAAAACGAAAACTGTTACCCCATTTTTTATCGTATTTCCTAGTGTATTTTTACAAGCAAAATCCATTTGAGAAATCTAAAATATTCTGTGAAGTAGTTAATTACGTGTACTTCGCCTTAATTAAGCATGCCATACCGCACCATTATTACGGGGTGTTCGCTTTCTCGTTTACTTAAGAGGTGACTTAAAACTGCTTTCTTAAGGGTACATCATTCGATATTCCGAAGTTATGGACATTCAATAGAGCCTGGTTTTATTTAAATTGTAGCAAACGCTTAGAAAAGATTTAGATGCTCTGTTTTGGGGTATTTCAATATACATGTACAAACTATAAACAAAATTCTAAGCAAATATAAAACCTTTTAAGGACTGACTGTAATATTTTTTCTGTCTATGAAGAAATAACACCAAATAGGTTATTTCGAATGGGCAGAAAAAAATTTAACATTCATTCCTTATAATTTAATTTTAATTCAATTTTCAAGGAGTGACGTCACGGTCACATGACAAAATTATGTCTATGAACTTATAGACAAAAACTTTCAGCAAATCAGAAGACGTTTTACATCCAAAATTAAATTTTAAAACAGTCACGGATGTGTTTCTTTTTTCAATAAATCTATCGTTTACTGCAGCAAATCTTGGAGAACATATGCGACTGTTTTTAGAGCTAGTATCATCACTTCAACAGAATTTGAGAATTCATGTTGCTAACTTTCTGTCTGGTTTTTATAAAGACCTTCAAAAAAGAGAACAAGAGTGAAATTTCGGTTATCGAGAACAAAAGGCAAACTCGGTATCCTCATTAATATCATTTGTTCATGTATATATGTAGGACTCTAAAATGCGATAGAACTCTAAAGTGCGATGGTCAGCTAAGATGCGATGGTCTACGCTAAAGTACGAAGGTGTCTCACGCTAAAGTGCGATGGTTGTTTGTTTGCTAAAGTACGATGGTATATCACGCTAAAGTGCGATGGACCAATAAGGTAAGGTTCGAGAGCTTTAAACGTTAAAGTACATGGATGTTAAAAAATAGTATTTTTTTCAAAAGCTAGTATGCTCAGGTATAACATATGTGACAGGTTTTATAATTTACCGGTAGGCTTACGTGATTGTTTCTAAATTTAGAAGACCGACCAGGTAATAATTGCAAAAAAGTCATTTAGATGTCAAAAAATACTATATTTCCTGTGAATGTTTTTTTAACAATTCGGGCGTATTTAATATCTAGATAATTTGTATAGCTTTCCGTTCACACAGTCTATCATTAATCTGAACGCCTCCCCTAACAGTCGTCATTGTAAATTACAAATACAAAATTCGTTCATTGTCGGAATATAAGTAACATTTTTTTGTACAAGCTTTAATGAAAATGCTAGAGAAAGGCGAAGTTTGCCGAGTTTCCTCCTTTTTCGTAGCGTGTACAAGTACATTTTATATTTTCCTACAATGTACAAACTATGTAATAATTTACGCTTGAAAACATGTACCTTTATTTTATCGATGTTACTTTTCAATAAAATCGACAATATTTTAACGGGGACCGCAAAGTAAGATGCAAAGTAAACAATGATTTAATCAAATGTATCCGTTCGCTTCCAATAGAAGCAGGATACAGGATACCTATGCGTATACTATTTTGTATCAATATAGTAAAATGGTCGACTGCAGGACACATTGTCAAGTCCTTCTTCCAGCACCCGAAAAAAAAAACATTTGCTTCAGCGGACAAAGCACAGTTAGGTTTGAAATAAAGTCATGGACATTTGGTTTAAAAGTAGTTAATCAAATATTCTAGTTTATCTTCCAGCATATACATTTTTCGTTTGTATAAACGACTGTTAACGTCATAATCCAACAACGTTTGTTACGTCTATACTTTTGCGGAACATCAGACTTTAGGGTATGGAGGCATCGCACTTTAGCGCAGACCATCATACTTTAGCGTGACTATCGTACTTTAGCGTCCCCATCGCACTTTAAATTCCTACATATATATGACCATTCAGTGATTGTCGTTTGTTGCTGGACGTCATATTTGTTTTCCGTTCATTGTGTTGTACATCAATCAGGCGTTAGAGAAAACTAACAGCCTGATTAATATACAACGCAATGAACGGAAAACAAATATGACGTTCAACATCAAACGATAATCACTGAATGGTCATATATATATACATGAGAAAATGATATTAATGACAAATAACATGGCGAATATCACATGCATATATAGGACGATCATACGTATGATCATTTGATCATTTATTCTGAAATAATTTTAGTATTTCTACTAGTCATGTTAAGGTTACAAAATATGACTTAACTTAAGAGGAAAAGGAGATTCTGGAGATGGCTCACTTGGATGTTGAGGAATTAAATTCGTCCAATTTTAATTTAGCAGCTTCTTCTATGTTTGTAATCAGTTGTTATGAACTTGCGTGAAATAAAGTTTTCTTTTTACTTTCTAATGGAATAAAGATATGGATATACGTCAACCAAACAGTAACCTAACGACCCGATAGACCAAATGTCATTAATAATAGCAACAATAGGTTACCGCATGGCCTTTAACGCGGAGCATTGGCTATCACCGCATAGTATTCTAACTTGGACGTATATACTAGCAACTGCAATGTACCCATTACACTTTTTTACAACTATCGTACTTTGAATAAAAAAAGATGAGACACATATATACCCACGACCAAATGTCGTTGATATATGCAACTAATAACTACGGCCTTAAACGTGGAGCCTTAGCCGACGCCGCATAGTAATCTATATATCATCTATACATAGGGTCACCCAATGTCCAGTGTAAAACAAATAGGAAGAGAAAGACAACGGCTTGATTAATAAACATAATAATAAACGAAAAACTACAATAATTGGAACACAGAGAAACAAACGAACACCATTGCCTGAACCCCATTCCTGTTACACCATCGCACTTTAGTGTGTTATACCATCGCACTTTAGCGTGTCATACCATTGTACTTTAGCGTTTGACACCATCGCACTTTAGTGTATACCATTGCACTCTAGCGAGTACCATCGCACATAAGAGTCCTACATTCTATTTTTGCAACATATTTTTTCTATAATAATTACAATTTGATTATGCAAATACTGCAAATAAGTTTTTCTTGATTTACTGCAGTAAGTTGATAAAAGACGGTTCTGGTATATCGATAAGGCAATTTCGCCATTGTATTTACCTCTTACTTTTCAAACTCTTAATCTCGAATACAATTGCATATACAATCTTTTTGAAAAGTAATTTCTGAAGTATAGAATTGGCATGTATTGAAATACATAAGAAAAGTGTTATGCTGCTTTTATCAATTACAAGATCAAAGGTCAACATTTATAAAATTGTTGATATTTTGATATACATTTATTTTGGTGTTATTTTCCCTTTAATATTTGAAACTTATATTGTAGTGGTATAACTTCTGATCTATTCATATAAGAGACCTGGGTTTTTTTATTTATATATTTATTCATTTTTGGAATAAATAACATTTTACTTTATAATTTAGATAAAATGTCAAGGTAAATAATATCAACTCAAAGTAATACTCAGGGAATCAATCTAATAATAAAAGCAATGATTGTCGATTTCTAGATTTTTGGATATTTGAGTTTCACGCGGGAAAATCAAAACAAAAATGTACTACAAAAGAGACGATATATTATGTGGAATACTTTTAAAGTAGAATTGTATTGCGCCCGTGTAATTCAAGCTTCATTTTCTATGTGGATATTGTGTCCGTGTAGTATAAGCCTTGACTTTTAAATCCTTTTGGGTGTGCATTGCCAAGAGGAAGATAAAAAGAAAAAGAAGAAGTATGTTATGGGGATATATCTTTTTCTCCGTTATACAGTTTTCATATTCCACAACTCGTTTTATTTTATTGTTCTATATCTATGTCGTGATATTTTTTTTTTATTGTTGGAAAAAAGAAAATAAAAATATTGCAATAAACCTCAGGCTTCACTAAAAAACCAATATTTCATATACTGATAGCTGATCTCTCACATCTTGCTTCCAGCAACAATGATGATGATGATGAAGATGATGATGATGACAATGACGATGACGATGACGATGATGATGCTGACGATAATGATTTTAAAAAAAATCAACGATCAATGTTTTACCTTCAAATCAAATCAAATATAAACATTTGAAAAAAATAAATAAGGCATTCAATTTTTATATAAATTGAACATTCTTTTTCTGTATCTTCCATCAATCCTCCCTTCGACACTTTAAAAAGAAAGCAGTACATACAAATGAAATTAATTAAGTAGGATAAAAACATTTCCATTTTCTGACATATTTGTAAAATATATAAACATGATAAAAGTACACTTCAAAAATTTATTTCCTGGTATCAATCGAGCTTTCCGTGTCGATAAATATCGCACTTCCACAAGAAAGCAAGTAGAAGGAAACATTTCCGAAACATGTCATATTGACCATTGTGTGAAGTGAGTAAACTTTGGAAATGATATTACTAGTATGCATCGTGGATACATGAAACATCAACATTTGAGGATCGTATAAATCGAAACCTCATTTATTTTTTTTTTTTTTTTTTTTTTTTTTTTTTTTTTTTTTTTTGTAAAAAAATGTTATAGTTCTGTATCAAAATTAACGTATACGTAGGCTGAAAGTATTGTTCACTATTGTGGTATTAAACGTTTAAACATATTACTCATGTAGGGGAAAAAGATAGGGCTTATCCATATTATGTACGTGCAATATATATTTTCATTTCGATCACGAGGGCAAACCGGAAGACAAGAACGAGCAATGTTTAAAATTCGGCCGAAACAATACAGCATAAAACAACATCGAGGTGGACACTTCATCAAAAAACAGTTGATAAGGTCGATCGGAGAATACTAAACTTATATGCAAGAATTCTTACTGAACAACAAGAAAGTCTTAGAACTGATAAAATGAAAAGTATTCAGACTTAAATACCACGTTTAAGATAAGGAGGAATGTTGAATCTATTGCACAGAATACATAAGAAATTAAAATCTTGGATTTATAGAAATATTCATTTTTACCGTAACAAAAATATTTACAAAGTTTCCACTAAGACCAATCAACCAAAATGTATAAAACATTAAAATTCCGATATCGCAAGAAGGCCTGATAAATAAAAGCAACAGTAATATACCGCTATTCGAAATTCATAAATCGATTGAGAAAAAAACAAATCCGGGTTATAAACTAAAACTGAGGGAAACACATCACATATAAGAGGAGAACAACGACACAACAGAAACTCAACACTAAAATGCAACACACACAGAAACGAACTATAATATAACAATGGCCATTTTCCTGACTTGGTACAGGACATTTTAAGAAAAAATGGTGGGTTGAACCTGGTTTTACGGCTAGCCAAACCTCGCACTTTTATGGCAATGTTTAATATAACACTAAAATGACACCATTACATGACAGGAATACGGTACAAATAAATGCAAGAACATTCAGGACAGAGAAGTACACAAATAAACAATACAATATAGTACATTTCGACAACGAAACGACAGAAAAACTGAAGTGAACAAAAAACAAACGACAATGCAACACACACAGAAACAAACTATACGATAACAATTGCCATTTTCCTGACTTGGTACATGACATTTTTTTAGAAAAAAAATGGTGGGTTGAACCTGGTTTTGTGGCTAGCCAAACCTCCCGCTTTTATGGCAATGTTAAATATAACATAAAAATAACAAGATTGCATGACAGGACTACAATACAAATAAATGGGAGAACATACAGGACAGAGACACACACAAATAATAGCTATAAAAAGGTACCAGGCTTATAATTTAATACGCCAGACGCGCGTTTCGTCTACATAACACCAATCAGTGACGCTCAGATCAAAAAAGTTCGAAAGCCAAAACATCATCAAAATATTTCTATCATAATCAAAGAAGTAGATGAGGGAATATCAAAGTAATCAAGGATAAATAAAACTTAAGGGATAACCGGACAGACATCATTAAAGGAAAATAAAAGCTAATATTGATAAACCAACACATGCGGCGAGTTAGACCGATAGATACAGGCCCAAAGATTCCCATACACAGACTAATTATAAAAATGCGAAGATGTGGTATAATTGCCAATGAGACAACTCTCCACAAGAGACCAAATGACACAGAAATCAACAGCTATAGGTTACCGTACGGCCTTCAACAATGAGCAAAGCCTATACCGCATAGTCAACTATAAAAGGCACCGAAATGACAAATGTGAAGCAATTCAAACGATAAACTAACGTCCTGATTTATGTACAAAATAATGAACAAAAAAAAAATATGACATACAGCAACAAACGATAACCACTGAATTACAGGGTCCTGACTAAGCAATTTTTGTAAAATAATTTTGAAACCGCTCTGTCATGGTGTTTCAGGCTTTATTCAAGACGGACTTTTATTTAATCAGTGCGAATACAAATATTCCAAAAAATATACATACTAGGATTGCAAACTGTAGCATCGTAGTTGAATAAATAGGTAGATATGATGAATTATGATTTGTCTTTTTTTTTTTTTTGCGTTTTTAAGAATTCAGGATACAGTATTTATCAGCATATCATTTTTGTTTCATTGAGTTAGAGTTAAGTACGTGATACGTATTAAGTGGTTAATTCATGTTTGCCAGCATACTAATTCTTCAATATAGATAAAGAAATTGAACAAGGTCTTGTATCAAGTCGGACATCACGTTTAAAAAAGTAAGTAACTTGACATTATTAAATCTTTTTTCAGTTTATTAGAATTTTCCGGTATTCAAATATTGTAGACTAATTCTTTTTGCTATTTCTGAGCGATCGACAAAAGCATATAATACATATGTTATTGATAAACGTCTGTATCAGTATACAAGTATAAAAAACACCAATATTTAAAGTAATGAAAACGTTTATACAAGCTTTAATACATATTTCGGATACCAAATATCATTCATCAGTATGATGTAACATAAATATGTGTATCCATGCTGTTAAATGGTTATCTACGTTCCACGACGTGAGGGCAAACTAGCACCTATCTGTCAAACGTATATTATAGACTATATGTTTTGAATTTACTTCTTTTGGTTGCTCTTACTTAACTGAGTACCAGCATGTCCTACAATAGAATACGTAACCTGTCGAAAATATAATCTGGAGTCAAAAGTTGGTAATATAAAGATAGTCTTATTAAAGTACCAATTTAATAGTCATTCACTTCTACTTTGATGACTCAATGTAACATTATCGTCAAATTATGTCATTTTCTATGTGATGCTTAAGCTATGCGTTTAATAGAATACCCAATTGTAATACTATAGAATAAACTAGATTGATATGTGGTTTAAAAGCATCATCGTTGTAGTTAAACATCAAAAGACTTTAGATTGTCGCATGCAAATCGTTAATTGGTACGTTTGTGAGGTAACACAAAGACGTTTAAGAGATTACAATTAACTCAGAAAATTTCCAAACAGAACAACATAAAGGGACGGCCATTTGATATTTTAGGGTGGCTAGGAGGATTTTAGTTTGAATTGACTATTCATGTTCATCTGTTGTTACGCATGATTTTTTTCTTGCTCACTTGCACTTTTGTACATGATTGATTCCTGCATTTTATGTTGAAGGAAATTCATTTTCTTCCTGTCTTATACAAGGTAAATAATTTTCAGAACTTACCAGACCAGGATTTTAAATACTCTCTCCTTATTTCCGGAAAATCAAATGAAAAAAAAAAAAAGATTTGCAACCTTAGATTTTGCAACTGATTACTTAGGAGACAAAATGTATCATTGAAATTATGCCTTTAATTTGTAATAGTGCGACAACTCTTAAGTCTGTATAAACTGTCTGTTGTTTTTCTGTTGGTGTAATTGTTCAATATGTCTTGACAACTTTTTATACTTCCTTGTTGACAGAAGTTTTCATACATTATAATAATAATAACATTTACGGGAAACCAATTACTGCACTAGATGGGCATTTGGACAATTAATTTCTCTTGAGTGAAAAACGAGGCCAAATTTTTGAAAGTTCTAAACTTCAAAAACTCACAAAAATTATCTTTATGATCATAACTGTCAAAACGTTTATTGGATAAAACCTCAACTTTGTAGATTATCTTTTAGACATGCAAAATGTGAGGCGTACATCAAAGCCATTTCCTAAAATGAAGGCTAGTTTGTATAAACCTACGTAAGTTATCATGAACAATTTTTAATAAAAATAAACCAAATTAATATATATTTATATAATGATAATTTTGCAGCGGATCTGAGACATCGAATTTATAAAAACATAAAGATGCCTTCTGTATTCAACTTACATAATTTTATGATTTTGTAGATCAATGGCAGCTGAATTACTTAACGCGTCAGATGAAAATTCTAACATGAATGTATATTTTCAATACATTCCGATGAGGAGTGTACATTCGTATGTTGAGATTGCACAGAGTTAATTTGCGATGATTGTATTAGTACAGAAAATCATGAGGATCATGATATTAAATCCGTCAAGAAGTTTATCAAAGAAGTAGATCTAGAGGACTTAAAGGAATCATGTTAAAAGTTTGACTACTTAAAAATCAAAGCAAAAATATTAGATGAAACAGAGAAGCGGTTCCAAACAGCCATAGATGGAATACATTCGCAAGCATCTAAAATGATATCTGAAAACACTAAAATAAGAGAGAAGAAAATATTATTAGGTAGATTAAGGTCTTTTTATGGTCTTAAGTGTAACCAACAAACAAGTGGTTCAGACCAAAATAGTAGTGTCCTTTGAAAACTTGTCGGTTACAACAGAAACTGATAGTTTGTTTCTATATTGTGACGTCACAAAACAATATAGCAAGTCCGCATCAAAATGATAAGTGACATCGAAAAACAAAAAACAGTGACAGTAAATATTGAAATTAGAAGATACCATACAAGGAATTAAAATCACATATTAAATCAAACGTAGAGCTCTACGTCTGAAGAAAAATGAAATGGTATAAAATGTCATCAAAAACACAACATCCAATTTTCAAATTTACAGAAAAAACATAATATGTCCTTCATGTTTATACATATATATGACAAAGAACTAAAAGATAACAAATCATTGTATCTGAATGTTATCAAACGGCCCTCATTGTTTCTAAGTCAACACATTGCGATTGATAATACAGTGTCAAAATAATATTTTTTTCCGATTCTTCGATTCTCCGATTTGTAATATCTTTAAATTATACTTATATGAGCAATACGATAGGTGCCACATGTTGAGGGGAATATACTTAGCCTTCCAGAACACCTGATATCACACCGGTTTTTGATGTGGTTTGTGTTGCTCGGTCTTTTTTTTTTTCTATCTTGTGTTTTGTAGACTGTTATTTGTCTTTTGGTAGTATTTCGTTTTCTTTGCTATTGCATTGTCAATCTTTGACATATGAGTTTGAAGTTTTCTTCCAAAATTAAGAGGAATAAAAATGAACAGACTGACTTTCCTTTTGATTGATTTCTTTATTTTTTTAAAACTGACAATATATAATCCATCTTATATGTGAAACTTCAAGGTTAGCGCAATTGTCGTAGTTTACCGCAATAAAAATAAAGCCAATACACTCATTTCACATCTTTCCCGGAAAATTAACTGAATACCGTGAAACAAAGAAATTGGGAGGAAAATAACATCTTCCTGAAGTCTAGTAGAGTTTGCAAAATACGGCCTTCTTTGATTGCCTTTCTGTGTTTTCTTTTTATTTGTGGGAGGGGGAGAGAAGAAGGTGTTTACATTTTTTAACAGATTCTTTGTTTGTTTGTTTAAGTGGTGTTTTAAAACTGAACAGATATTAAGAAATTGAGGCAAAAGTTTTAACGAAATTTGTAATTTTTGTTCGAATATATCTTTCTTCAAAAGTTTAGATTTATACGTCTTGTAAAGTTTGATAAAACAAATACAGCAAGCGCGAAAAAACACGCACTGTAAAACAAACCACGTCAAACACCAACACCATGCTCCTCCAAAAGGATAGCAAACACAACTAGCGCAAAGAATAATAAACAACACGTGGTCTTGGTAGCAAAAAATGAGGTGGGGTTAAACCAAAATGACCTGATTCTGAACCTCTTATTTGTAAATGGTATTTTTTATAAAAGGTGTGATTTATAACAGAAACCCGACCATAGTTTATTGTTATTGAATGATGCACATTTAAGCAGTGGTGAAAGATCCATAACTCTAGAAACAAAAATGGTTTAATAGTTGTATTCTTATTTACTAAGAATTTCAAGATTTTTATATTTTCTGTGGAGTCGAAATCCCTCATCTACCATCGCGGTGTTATTAGTCAATACAATTTCAATGGAAATAGTTAAAGCCTCTTTTTTATAAACCAAGTACGATGATTTCGAAGCCATACTAGAGATGAACAGAAAAGCGACCCAAAGGTTGAACGATACAAAGGGACTAAAGGGAAGGTAACGTTCATAGTGGTGGTGAGTTTCGTATTTTTACGGTTTCAAAAGAAATATGACATGTTAAACTCAACAGAAATATATCATTATTATTTAATTAATTAGCAGATTAGTATACATTTCTTCTGCTCATTTATTGAAATCAAATAACTCCTTGAAGGGACATGTAGCAAGAGAAATATGTGCATTTTATACATAGTGTCCTCATCTTACAATGACACTCTTCATCCCTGTTGGTCGACAATGCAGAACCTATCAATTTATGAAACTAAAGCGTTACCGAGAATGCCGATAGGACTTGCTATTGGTACAATAAGAAAGTCATTTAGGAAAGAAATTTTTCGTATATCTCTTTTAACATGTTATCTTTTTTAATGACGGTGATTTCATTTGTTGTACTTTCAACAATGCATGTACAGTTGTTGTCTTTGGAAAGTTGATCTGTAGAATTGGTCTCACTACTGGAATGACATAATGAATCAACACATGTGTTTGCAAACATTATGACCCCGTCGATACTGTTAGTGGTCTCTGGTGAAGATACTTGTTTTGATCTTCTTCTGACGTTATCTTTTGTATTAGAGTACTGCTAACCTTACATAAAGCAATGAACAACAAATAGAAACAAAATTCATTCATTCTGCGTGAGTTCTGCCTGGAACAAATATCAACAAGAACAAAAATTATAAATTGTTACTCGCTTTCTAAACATACTGTTAGATATTTGAAACAATCAGTTTCTAAACATAGGTACAAGTGAAATATAAGCTTGTTTTTACATAGTGTTCCTGATTTCAAGAAGAACAAATTTAACTATAATGAAAAAAATATCGTATTCTTAATAAGGGTATATTTGATGCTGTGTCGTCCACGTATACCCCACATCTTGTTTTAATTACAAACGTCTCACGTTAGATACAATGAGATCTTTACTTACCTAAATATTATTCATAAAACTTTCTTTTTCAAATACAGTAAAGTGATAGAATCTACAAAATACAGAAAACAGATTACAAACAAAGATAACTTTCAAAGAGGTTTTCAGTTGCGTGGTAAGCCAATAATGCATCCTCGTAATTATGAATTCCGTATTATCATGATTATGTAGAATATAGTTTGTAAACGGATTAATACGTTTTTCTTAAAGACCATCTTTTTAGTTGTTTTTTTTTTTCATTTATATTCTAACCTTATAACTTATTTGAACTAAAACAATCCTATAAGTATTTATAAATCCATATCTAGATACACGAATAACAACTTTTATCCATTGTTCGGTATCTTCAAATGCAAAATTGTAAAGAAATTTGAACAAAATACACAATGAGATGAATAATATCCATGACGATAAAACATTAAACATCGCAGTTTAGGTTTCCACATTTGAACTTTTCTTTCCAATCTCAATACAGTGGACTCACATGATTAAGAATAAGAAAGCACGTCATGCTGATTTCAAGAATCGTCTTGAATTATGTAGTAAGAGAAGAGTACAATGTCAATGCATATTTGTATCAGTTTTTTTCATTGTTTCCGAAGTTCTTTACGTCGGATATGTATATTTATCATCAAAGTCCAACAAAATGTCTATCAGTTGTATTATCTGTTAGCTGCTCGTCAGGTCGTTCAATTTAAAACCTTAAATGAGCTTCAGAATATATTTTTGGGACATTCGGAATTTGTTGATTGCGAAAATGAAACCTCTTTTAAAATTTTTTTAGTGTCGTGGCAAAAAAATTCAAGGTTGATTATATAATAACGTGTGACTGTTGGAGACAAAAAGAGAAATCAATAGTATGTGAATGAAGAATTGTTTGTATTATCAATAAAAACTTTTCATGTTCCATTCGGTTGCGTGTAATAGTTTTATCAGTCTAGTTCCATTCCTTTCATCATTTTTCCTGCAAGCGGAATCAAATTCGACTAATAGAATGACGTCTTTTACAAAATATTTTTAATCTTAATCTTTTAAAACAAAATCATGATATTTTCGAAGAAAAGGATTTTGTTATTAGTTTTCACGAAAATTGCTGAGCATTCAAAGTGACAACGAGAGTAGCTTAACTGCTGTACCCTAATGTTTGAGATTTTACTTATTATATAGAAATAAAAAGATGTGGTATCAGTGGTAATGAGACAACTCTCCATCCAAGTCACAATGTATAAAAAGTAAACAATTATAGGGCAAAGTACGGCCTTCAACATGGAGCCTTGGCTCACACCGAGAGCAAGCTATATAGGGCCCCAAAATGACTAGTTTAAAACAATTCACAAAGAAACCAACTGTCTAATCTATATAAAAAACGAGAAACGAAAAACACTTATGCACCACACCAACAAACAACAACTACTGAACAGCAGGCTCCTGACTTAGGACAGGTGCATACAAATGCAACGGGTTTAACCTTTTTAACAGGCACCAACCTTCACCCTAACCTGAAACAGTAGTATAACATTATAACATAAAAAGACACATTATAAAATGTCAATTGAAATGGCTTAACTCGATCAAAGAGACATATAAACAAAAACAAGTAAGCATACAATGAACGAATAAATTTGATTGATGACAAAATATACATACAATATTAATAAAAAAAGATGTAAAACAATGTCAGAAAGACAACTATAACCTGGGACAAAATGGCGTTAAATAAAATAACGTACACAGGTAAATTTAAATATAATAATTTTGTTGTTAGGAGTACGGAAATATTTTTACAAAATAAATAAATTTGTTGTTCACAGTACGAGTACAGAAGTGAAAATTTATCGTCATACTATATACTTATCAAAGGTGGTACATATTAAAAATTGTGAGACGAGATATAACACAAAATAAGTAAACATTGATATGTCTGTTTGTTTTGCGCACATACTGTTGTCAATATAATGACATTCTATGCGACTGTCATACAGGTGAGAGGTTAAGCTAGCTATTAAACCAGGTTTAATCCAACATTTTCTACATAAGGAAATGCCTGTACCAAGTCAGGAATATGACAGTTGTTTTCCATTCGTTTGATGTGTTTGAGAATTTGATTTTGCCATTTGATAAAAGGATTTTCCGTTTTGAATTTTCCTTGGAGTTCGGTATTTTTGTTATTTTAATTTTTATCAAAACCGGAACTAGTAGGGTTTATCAAAATGGAACAAGTAGGTTTAATCAAACCGGAACTTATAGTTTTAATAGATAAATAAATTACTATTTCTGTCGTAGAATTTCCTCATTTGTTTCACAATCCTCTGCACATCAACATTGTTTTTTTTTTTTTTTTTTTTTTTTTTTTTGGCTGCCAGATTCAAATTTTCTATATCCAAAAACCTGACCCGCAATTCCATTGCAAATATCATTTTATTGAAACTCAATCTGTAGTAACCATTTCTACAATGTTTTGTAGACAGAAGCATTTAAAACAGTTAAAAGGAGACTTTTTTTAGAACATAAGTTCAAGGAAATAATGATATCCAATTGAATCTAACACTAACTTAAATTATACTTTCTAATTGTGACAAAACTGCAAAATGTGAATAATAAATGTAAATAAAAAGTATTTTAGAAGTACAAAATAACGAAAAGATTATCATGCACAAACAAAAATTAGCTTTAAGATATTCAAAATGCATACATAATAACAAAAAATCCTTTTTTCTTATAAAAAAAGCAACTTGCCTTATTAGTTTGGTGATTGACAAATGTAGACATGAATGTGTAATCTTGTTCATAATATTATTGACAAGCATGTTAGCAACATATAAGCCTTATCTTAAAAATACTTAAATATTGATTGGAGATAATTTACGATAAATTATGGTAGTGGTATATTCTACTTTAAAAAATAACTTGTTCGTCTCTATTTTCTTTATCGTCTTCAATAAATCTGCAGTACAGAATTTAAATATAATAATTTTGTTGTTAGGAGTACGGAAATATTTTTACAAAATAAATAAATTTGTTGTTCACAGTACGAGTACAGAAGTGAAAATTTATCGTCATACTATATACTTATCAAAGGTGGTACATATTAAAAATTGTGAGACGAGATATAACACAAAATAAGTAAACATTGATATGTCTGTTTGTTTTGCGCACATACTGTTGTCAATATAATGACATTCTATGCGACTGTCATACAGGTGAGAGGTTAAGCTAGCTATTAAACCAGGTTTAATCCAACATTTTCTACATAAGGAAATGCCTGTACCAAGTCAGGAATATGACAGTTGTTTTCCATTCGTTTGATGTGTTTGAGAATTTGATTTTGCCATTTGATAAAAGGATTTTCCGTTTTGAATTTTCCTTGAGTTCGGTATTTTGTTATTTTAATTTTTATCAAAACCGGAACTAGTAGGGTTTATCAAAATGGAACAAGTAGGTTTAATCAAACCGGAACTTATAGTTTTAATAGATAAATAAATTACTATTTCTGTCGTAGAATTCCCTCATTTGTTGCACAATCCTCTGCACATCAACATTGTTTTTTTTTTTTTTTTTTTTTTTTTTTTTTTTGGCTGCCAGATTCAAATTTTCTATATCCAAAAACCTGACCCGCAATTCCATTGCAAATATCATTTTATTGAAACTCAATCTGTAGTAACCATTTCTACAATGTTTTGTAGACAGAAGCATTTAAAACAGTTAAAGGAGACTTTTTAGAACATAAGTTCAAGGAAATAATGATATCCAATTGAATCTAACACTAACTTAAATTATACTTTCTAATTGTGACAAAACTGCAAAATGTGAATAATAAATGTAAATAAAAGTATTTTAGAAGTACAAAATAACGAAAAGATTATCATGCACAAACAAAATTAGCTTTAAGATATTCAAAATGCATACATAATAACAAAAATCCTTTTTCTTATAAAAAGCAACTTGCCTTATTAATGTAGTTTGGTGATTGACAAATGTAGACATGAATGTGTAATCTTGTTCATAATATTATTGACAAGCATGTTAGCAACATATAAGCCTTATCTTAAAAATACTTAAATATTGATTGGAGATAATTTACGATAAATTATGGTATTGGTATATTCTACTTGAAAAAAAAAACAACTTTTTCGTATCTATTTTCTTTATCGTCTTCAATAAATCTGCAGTACAGAAAAATTATTTTTATAATCCTACGATTAAGACTTTACAACTCCCTATTCTTATGAAGTTTATTACATTAAATAATTTTAGATTATTACGGCATGTTCCATATCGACCCTAATATCAGCCCGAAACTTCCATATCCGATATGGGTTGAGTAATGGTATTAGAGCCGATATGGACATAGCCATGCAATGATATTTTCATCATATGTTTAGCCTTTGAAATTTAAACGAGAGCATAGAATAAACCAATTGAATAAGGACAATTTATTTATTTAATTTGTTTGTTTTTTATTTGTTTTTGTTTGTTTTTTGTTTTTGTTTTGTTTTTGTTTTTTTTTTTCTTCGTCATTACTTAATGTTGCAATAATTTGCCAAAAATGTTCGGAACTATATCTGGCCTTCTCCGACAATCAACAAAAAGGTATCGTTTCTTGCAAGGACGTCATAATATAGGACTTCAAAAATATTATTTGTTTGAACGCTGTGGTTTTCAAACAGTTTTATAAACGGCAAAGTTACTTTTTGAAAATACAAGTTATTGTTTCTCGTTTCCTTTAAATGATTGTGTTTTTAAAAACACTATTTAGACTTGAATACTTCTCATTTAGCTTGGTTGCTGTGTAAGAGTTTTGACCGAAGCCATTTTGTATAAAACGCACTTCAAACATTCTTAATCAGCCAAGGGTTGAATAACTGATATCATTTTAAACACTCTGCAAACATACTTCAGATAAGTATTCTCCATGTGACTTCATGTCATTATCCGTTCATTTTACGGTAATTCCTTTTATCGTTAAATAATAATTTATTATGATAAAAGTGTTGTCTTCAGACAAGGAAACTTTTTCACGATGGCATCCTTAGTTTATAAAAAATATCTTTTTTTCTGGTACGTTAACTGGTTTTATACCTGCCAACTACCATGAAGATTCATAAAAAATATCTCGTACGAAGAACATTTGACCATATGACCCCAAACTCGATAGACTGCAATAGTTTGATTAATCATGAATCAAGGTTAATCTTTATGGTGTCATTTAATATATAGGTAATTTTAAAATGTAAGCATCAAAATATATCGTGCTGTTTACGTTTTATGAGTTTTTAAACACGAATAAAAACACCTTTCCTGTCAATTACAAGTCATATTGTGTCCAAACAATAATTTTATTAACCATATTGTGATCTGTTATTAAAATATAAGCAATTATTCTTCATCAAGTCTACGACCTACCTGAGTTTATTGATTCTTTCCGGGTAATCCGGCTTCCTCCGCCTCTAAACTAGCTTACGTCGCTGAAAGTGGTTTTAAACAGGAACAAAGGAACCCTGGACATGTGATTTTTTTGACAGAGTAATTAGCTATATTTTTACTTTTTTATTACATCAAGAATACATAACGTTATATCTTCATACCAATTTAGAAAAAACTCCAAACTTATTAAGTGACAATACAAATGTAATCCTGTCTAATTTGTATTATTCAAACCTGAATGAAGAGTTCAGCAGTAATTTAATAATATATGTAAATATATGAATAAGAAGGTATGTAATGATTGCCAACGAGACAACTTTCAACTATGGACAAAATGACGTAGAAGTTATGTCGTTTCAGTAATATGTGTTGCAAGGTTGAAGTCTCATTGAAGTACATGTGTAACCCTTTTCCACTTTTAAATAGTTAGTAATTATTTGAACAGTTGAAATATGAAAGCACTATGGCGAACTCCGTTGGTGTATTTATCCCAAATTCCAAAATATCATTTTGGTTGCAGTTGCCTCAATTCTTCGTTATTAGCGTGATAGACTGATTTCGTTTGAATTATTCTCAGTATGAATTTAACAGATGGTTCTGCGTTTCGTTGTCTGTGATTTTTGCTTAGAGTTCACTTAAGCAATGATTTAGAACAAAAGTAAGGTAATGTTTAGAAAAACAAAACATCGTCTATGAAAGGTCAAATACCGATTGTTCAACGGAGGGAACATTTTAAAGATTATTTAGTTAAACGAAGATAGGAAAATGACATTCATATGGATATTCCATTATCTAGTTTCATTGTGTATAACATGAAAGGGCGTGCGCGTTTTGGATTTCTTTGTGATTTAAAGAAAGAAATATGAATTTACGTCATTCGGACATCAACCTAACGACACCTGTAACAAAAAATATCTAGTGATCAACATATACATGATATAGTCTACAACACTATTCCAGGGTCCAATTGGCCGAAGGGTGAATAAATTTAATAGAAACTAACACACAACACTTCGTTTCTCTTTTAGCCCATTGATTTTATTGATATTCTAATATGGTAATTTTTAGATTGAAATAAGTAGAAGGTACCTTATATTTCTTCTTTTTTACCGATACTCATATCATATACCCAAAATTAAAAAAAACTAATATTAATTATAAGATTATTAAATATTATTACAAGAACAGAAACTGTAAAAACTGCTTCGTATGATCTTTAGTTGTTGACCGAGTCAATTAATAGGACGATTTACAAAGAGAATTGTGAAATAAGAAATTATGCAATAACGATGAAAAATTTTGAAAGCAATCTCCAATGAAGGTCAAGAAAGCATATGACTATCAATACATGTGTCATTTGAATTATGATAAGAAACTAATATAAATACCGTGGTTAACATTCAATTTAAAGTATCACAGTAGTCACTATGATTAAACGCATAATATTCACTATAGCTGTTTTTGCAGTTTTTGTTCAGATTGCGTCCTCATGTTGTGGACCTGCGCAGTGGGAGGGATATGAAAGTGTTTCTTCAGGATTGCAGTTCAATGGTACAGGCACAGAGGGTATAGTATGTATTTTGTTTTCCTTTTCAAATGCAATGATTGCATAAAATGATGAGAAAAGTGTGAAAATTATACATAAAATAAACAGATGATAAACAAATATGCTAGAATAAAGAAGAAGATGTAGTATGATTGCCAATGAGATAACTATACACCAGATCTAGAGTTAAAATGAACAAAATGTAAGCAAATATCGGCAACCGTCCGTACGGCCTTCAACAATGAAAAAACCTTACAGTTGGCTATAAAAGGCCTCGATTTGAAAAATGTGAACCAATACAAACGAGAAAACTTAAGGCCTAGTTTAAAACAAATCAATTTACGAAAAACACATATGACAAACAAAACTCAAAAGATTGGTAACAGAAAAAAACACCGAAATCTAAGTCAAATTTAAAAAGAGGAGAGTCCATAAAAACAGACAAAATTAAACGTTATCAACCAACGGGACGAGTCAAAAGCAACCGTCATATACCAGACTTTTTACAGGGATTTTCTGAAGAAAATAGTGGTTAAACCTGGTTTTACAGCTAGCTTAACCTCCTAATTGTATGACAGGTGTCTATAATTCCGTTATATTGACAAAATTATGTTAGCCACCCAAACAGACACAATAAGTTAATGTGACAATAATTGGGCTTGACAAAGCCGCCAAAAAAAAAACGTTTTTGTAGTTGATGGTATATTGACAATAACGCCAATAAAAACGTTTTTTAGTCACAATGTTACAATAGTTGCACTGTTAATATTGAAACCGAATGCTATATTCTGTGGTTGTAATTATAACTATGGCTGTACTCAAAATCTAAACCTGCTTGAACACCTAAACCGTAGATTGTGCTTTTCACTGCATGTTGGCAAAGAGAATATTCTAAACGCTTAGCTTGGTAGCAAGAGAAGGATTTATGGGCAACCACCCCTCTGTAAAATATTCTCCACACACAAAATTGTTTACATTTTTAATTTGAAACTGCAAATAGAACATCTTTGTTTTAATTCGTAAACTACTCCATTTATTGGAGGTGGTCCTATACAGGACGGAACTACTAAAAGACAAGACAAGAGAGTATATACCGTATATAGTATACATCTTGATAAAGTTCAAATTAAGTAAAATATAAATACAGTGTAAACAAAATAGAAACAATATTGTAAAAACCTTCTGTGTCCACATCGCACATAAGTACCCAACTGCACAAGAAACGTCAGAGATTGTAAAGTAAATAAAAAGATGCCAACAACGAGGCACAAAAACAACTTACATAAAAACAATAGACACAAAGCACCGAAATAAAGAGTATTCGCAGTTACTTAAACCTAGTTCAAATCAAAGTGCAACTAATACATAAATCATGTTCTCGCAGACTAAAGTGTCAATCAAATACACATCCCTCTGTAGTCCAATGTATTTTTATTATCTCAATTATGTTATTTATACAGATTGATGTTGCTCACTTGCATTTATTTACTTAGTTTTTATCACATGATAATATGTACTACATTTGAATAAATGTATATCAAACATGATTATAAAGCACTAGCCTTTTTGTCACATCAGGTAAGATTTTCATCATTTCAAAGTAAATATTTTTATCTTCCTTTTAATGGCTTAAAGTAGAAAATTATAATGTGTGTACATTCGGAAAGAATTTTTAGGGACACCTATTTTCATATTTTCTAATTTAAGTAATACAATTTATAGACACAAAGATTTGAAACAATTTTTGTATGTTACTTTTATCCAATTTGAGATTAGTCGCTTCTCCTTTTGGGTTTTCCATTTTGGTCATGATGTTGCCTGCCCAGTTTCATCATATAAACTGATTACGCCTTGGTATCTTCTTAATTTTCGTGTTATACCAATATCATGTTCTTCTCTTTACGTTGACGTCCTATTTATAATAGAAATAAACGATGTATACTTCAAGACTGACATAGCTTGAACAACATGACATGTGCTACAAGTCAGACAGAAACGGCCTACTCTTCAAGAGCTCTGGGTGTTTGATAAGCTTCGTGTTCCTCAATCTTTAATTTTCTGCATTGTGAAATTGTGGAAGTTTTGCTTATCTTTTTGTCGTTTTTATATTAACCGCGGTGTTGCCTGTTTTTCTTCAACTTATGGTTTAAAAGGGCACTTGGTATTCTCCCAGTTTTAGGTTATGAGATATCATGAAAACATTCCTTATATATTTTGTGATTGTTTCTACCTTCGGTTTTTTTCTTGAAAAGGTTATACTTCATACTAAGATTAAATGTAAAAGAAGTTGTTTACTAAATTTCATGTATAAGCAAAGAACAAATGTGAAAGAAATGTTATGATTACAAAGCTATTACTTTGTATACATATTTTATTCAAGTATTTCAAAAAGAAACATTTACTTTGTTTTTGTAGGAAGTACGTAAATTTGTGATTATTGGTTTCAATTAAATTGAAACATCAGAAACAATATCAAAGAAGTAACTGTACAATGAAGTAATTGTATAATAAATTAACTGAACAAAGAAGTAACAGTTCAAATGAGTTATTAACAAGTGTGCAAAGTTGTAACTGCACAGGAAGTTACTGTACAAAAATGTTCCTATATACAAAAGTTACCATGCAAAGAATTTATTGTAAAGAGATTTTACCGTACATCTACAAACGTGTATAACATTTTGTTAAGTTGAAATTCTTTAAACATACAGATGTTTTACACTATAAATATCCGAATGGCTTACTTTGCTCTTTGTTTTTTTTTTTTTCTACCTTAAAGAAAAAAGAACA